>JAHNEJ010001316.1:0-262392 GCA_022559845.1 Amorphophallus konjac | reverse complement strand
GCCGACGAAGTGACGCCAGCTGGTAGCTGTGTGGTGCCGCTACCACGACCGGCCTCCACTGTCGCGCTAGAGGGACGGCTCTCATGTTCCCCTGCCTGGCCCTCCCCACAGGGAAGTAGTAATAACTCCACACCTGCATCCATAATACATCATTAGCACGAGTAATTGCATATTTAACTACAGTAAAATGCATAAATAAATTGTGTACCTGGAGAAAAGGTGCGAAGCCGCTGACTGTCGTCTCCCTCTCTGAAGTCTGGGAGATATCAGCAATCAAAAGGGCAAGCAGAGCCGCTCCCCACGCGTAGTGCCCCACTCTGTCAAGGTCCGCCAGGATCCCGAGGAAGCGGCAGTGGATGCCATCCCCCTTCGTCCCCAGCAGAAGGCGGCCCAAGAAGAAGAAAAGAAACCTTCGGAGGTCCAGATTCACCAGCTCCCGCTCGCTCGGGTCCTGGGTGAAAGCTGCACGGGCATCTCCCTCCAGTCGTGCTAGAAACTCCGCTCCAGTCTCGCTAACCCGCTGGCGCGGGTCGACGAATCCGAGCGCCTCCATAATCTCCACTCGGCCGACTACCCTGCTTTCTCTATCAGTCACGCTCGTCTCTAACCACAGCAGGTCCAGGGCACTCTCTCGGTAGTCGGGGTAGGTGACACCACTCACCGCCTCTCCGTCCACCCGTAGCCCGGTGATCCGAGCCACGTCCTCTAGTGTCGGCACCATGTGCCCCCAGGGCATCAGAAACGCCCGGCTCGGTGCGTGCCACCGCTCTCTCAATGCCTGGATAAGAGGAAGGTTGAGCCGAAAGGGCTCGATCCTGAGGAAGGCTCCAAAGCCCATGGCGTCCACACGCGCCCTCTGAAAGTCTGGCAGCCCACGGTATACTGCCACCACTAGGGACCAACTGATCCGGCCCTTCATCACGCCCTGCACACCACAAAACCAACAAAGAACACATCAGCATCATGAATAATATTAAGCAATAACACTACATATTCTACTTATTTATTTTATGTTATCTTATCTTTAAAAAAATTTAGGATTTTTATGGAGGCGTCCACAACGTTGGACGCTTCCTCTCTATTTTCCTTTTTTTCTTTATAGAAAAACCCAAAACAAAAAATATATTAATAATATATATATTATTATGGAGGCGTCCCAGGTCCTGGACGCCTCCTTATTTTTAAAATCCTATTTTATTATTTACGTAAAAAAACAAATAAACAAAAAGAAAAAGAAAATGTGGAGGTGTCCAGGGCCCTGGACGCCTCCTTTCCCTCACTCTCCGGTCTTCTCACACAGCCTCTCGCCCATCCGTTTAGCCTATTGAACCACAGAGTTAGAGTTCCGAAGGGCTTACCGGGTCGTGATCATCCTCTCCCACGTCGCCAGCGCCCGCAGCGGCCTCCGCGGCCAGAAGAGGCACCTCCATCTCCTCCTCCGCAGCAATCTCCTCTGCTGCAGCCTCCTCGGCATCATCCCTCAGCCTCCTCGGACGACGAGCCCGTCGTTTGCGCTTCTCTCCACCCCGGCTCGGGCCTCCTTGCTCCATTGGGACTAAGAATGGGTCGTCTGGTTTGACTGGGTCGTCTGAATGAACAGTAAATGAGCAAAGGGGGGGGCAGCCCTTATATATAGAATCTACCTTCTTTGGGGCGTCCAGGCGCCTGGACGCCCCCACAATTTTTTATTTTTTATTTTTCAAAATTCAAATACTTAGGGGCGTCCAGGCGCCTGGACGCCCCCAAAATAAAAAACCAAAAAAATAATAAATAAAAAATTAGGGGCGTCCAGGACCCTAGACGCCCCCAAAACAAAAACTTAAAAAAATTATAAATAAAAAATTAGGGGCGTCCAGGCCCCTGGACGCCCCCATAATAAAAATTTCAAAAAAATATATAATAAAAGAAAAAAAATAGATAAGCGTATGTATATAATCCAAACAAAAGAAAACGAAAAAGAAAAATCACAAAAAAGATAATAATAATTAAGGGGACAAGGGTCCAAAACATCCATGCCAGATTTTATTCCATCAGATAAGCAGAATAGGCTACCTCAGGGGCTTAGGCGCCTTAGGCCTTAACTTCCCCAGTTCGGTTACATAAGCCCTCCACAGCTCACATTCTTCCCCCACGTGCGCTAACGCCTTTCCCGCAACACTTATCTTCCAGGGTGCTTTGACGGCCTTCGCTTCCTTCGCATCCGCTTCAGTACCCAACTCTCTCTTCTTCAAAGGAACGATGCCAGTCAATAGTGGGAACGAATGGCGTGGAATGCCGACTTGGAGACAGCATCGATGCGTGTTATAAAGGACAAACTCGGTCGCGCCGATCAGTTGAAGATCAACTTCGGGGGAAGGCCTCATGAGGAGATCAAGCGAAAGCAAACATGCCGGTGCGCAAGTAAAGAAGCCTTGTGTCACGGTGCGGAAGTGAGACCGCCAGTCTTCACGTTTCTTCAGCCACGGAACGCGGTTCACTACAGTACCACCGAACCCTAGCACGTCAGCTATGTGATGAAGAGGGCTTTGTTGGAAGAGCTTCGAAGCGGTTGGCATTCCCTCACGGTGATCAAACTTGAAATGCAAATCCAGCCAGCAACTCAGGACAAGTGCGCAACCAAAAGGAGGCTTACCCATGCTCGAGGCAGTAAGGCCACTA
Source organism: Amorphophallus konjac (assembly GCA_022559845.1). Taxonomy (NCBI): domain Eukaryota; kingdom Viridiplantae; phylum Streptophyta; class Magnoliopsida; order Alismatales; family Araceae; genus Amorphophallus; species Amorphophallus konjac. The sequence continues at coordinate 259,734 of JAHNEJ010001316.1, read as the reverse complement.
TACAGGTAGGCGAGGACAGCGGGTCCCACCCTCTTTCCACGCCAGATCCTGCAGATAGCACTCAGTTGGTCTTCCTCCACCATGTTGTCGGTATAAGGAAACAAGAGAGCACCCGCCAGACAAATGGTGAACCCCTTCATGATTCCCTCTAAATAGTCATTGTCTGGTGACCCTCTCAGGGCGTCCATGACCCACTCCGCAAGCTTTTGGAGATCAATCCCCTTTTGAGTACGGACCTTTCTGGCTGCGTCGGACGGCATGAAGCTTCCAAGAACGCTTTCGGAAGTCCCCCGTGTCAGCATCCGCATAGCCTTCACCTTCCCGTCACTCTTGAATTTCTTCAATCCGAGCAGAAGTTTCACCTCCTCGAGGAGGATGGTCACCTCGAAGGTTGGGAAGATAAAAGTGTGGGTCTGGGGATGCCAGATCTCCACTAGTTCGCCCATAGCCGCCCAGTCCATACGAATCTTCTCATAGTGTTTGGCGTGAATAAGGAGCCCCTGCAGATGCCACTTCGAGAGTATGGCCCTCATGCCGATGGAGATGTTGGAAGTTAGCTTTGAAAGCCATGGCAGTTTGGAAAACTTCCTCGGGCCTGGGAAGAGTGGATATGGCTGGAAGAGAAAAGAAAGAAGAAGAAAGGAAGGAAGTAAGAAGAAGGTTCACGTGGAGAAATTTGAAATGAATCAGCTTACCATATGCGACATGATCGTCCCACTCAAATGACCCTCGAGGTCGGAGAGTCGCCTGATCTCGCTGCTAGGCCTGCTCCTCTTCATAACGCGGGAAGACTCTCCTTCCATCCTGAAAATCTTTAGATTCTCCTCTCTTTCCTCTCCTGAGCTTCCAAAACCCACCTTGGTACATTTGAATGAACTAGCCTAAGGGGAGTTCTTATAGGAAGGGAAGATCGCTACAGGACGGAACATGTCACATCAGTGGTCATTGTCAAGATTTTGTCTGGATCTCCTTTGTACTATGGTGCGATTCTGCTGTGATTCTGCTACTTTCTGATGTTGCTAACATTTGCTAGTCTGTGCGGGTTTTACTAACGGACGTCTTTGTCCTGTCTCCTGTCCCACCTTTCAATGGTTGGTCACACCATGTCATGCATCATAGTATACGATACCTACGCTACTAGAACATGTCAGGGACCTTGCGGCCCGAACAAATCTGGGATCTGAGTTCCCCTTCAATAAAAATAGTGATGATCCCGGAAGAATTTGGGTTGTACGGATAGGCTGTTAACTTGTGGTAGCATGGGGACGACGGTTCCAATCAGTGAGTTGGTGCGTGGATAAACGGGCCCCAGCCCAGTGTCGGTTCACCGGATCGGTATCCTAACCCGTTCTTAACAAGTTGACAATATTATCATTGGCTATTTTCTATTTTAGTTTATTTTAAATTTTTATTTTAACCCAACATGCATTCATATAGGACTTTGATTTATTGCGGAAGATCATTCAAGTGATTCGATTGCGAAGGCCGTTGTGCTTCAATTCCTACAAATATGAGATATTCCACTCCGAATGAAATACTGAGTTTCCTTGAAACGGCCCTACGTTGCTCTTCCAAAAGGAGACCCTTGTTTGGACAGACCCCCAGATATTCCTTTTTATCTTGTTTGACCCACCTTGGCCGTAGCACTTCCACGTTGGCTGGTAACCGCTCCCCAAAGGTGAAACTTGCAGGTTTATGACCCAGGTGCTTCCACACCGAGAAGTTGGTCTCTTTTTATTTCATGCCTGAGCGCACATCTCACCCTCCCTTATTTGACCTCCGTCCAAGCAATCGTCAATATTTGAAAGACCTTCTTCAAGGTCGCCTCATTGAAACTTCAAGAAAGATTCCAGACAGTAACGTCAAAAGCGTGTCTCATCACACCTTGGCATCAACTTATCAGTCCGCTCCCACTTCATTTCACTTCACTTCGATACCATTCCACTACGTGTCGCTCCCTTGCAAAGCAGACGCCAAGGCGGGGCAGCTGTAGACATGCCATTCTTGACGTCTCCTGAGAAAGTCTCATATTACTATACAACGCCCCGCGACGGCTTCCGCATTTCGAATCTCTTAAATACTTCCTTTTCTTGGGTCTTCTTCTGCCTTTTCCGGCATCCGGAATCGTCTCGTCGCGGCATTCGGACGGCATCAACACAAGTCAGACGCATCAGGAGGTTCCGGAATCAAGAAGGGTGTCTGCCGGGCGGCCGCCAACGCCTGAACTGAGGACCCGGGTGGGTCTTAATGGGGGCGTCCAGGCCCCTGGACGCCCCCATTTTTTTAATTTATTTTATTTGTTTTTTAAAAAAACCCAAAAATAAATAAAAAATATATATTAATGGAGGCGTCCAGGACCCTAGACGCCTCCATAAAAACTAATATAAAAAAATATGTAAAATGCCAGTTGGCATAAAAGACAAAACATAAATAAAAAAATATATATTAATGGCGGCGTCCAGGCCCCTGGACGCCTCCATAAAAACAAGTATAAAAATTAAAATGCCAGCTTTGGCATAAAAACAAAATAAAATAATAAAAAATAATATATTTATGGAGGCGTCCAGGCCCCTGGACGCCTCCATCAACTCCCTCACGGGCACCGCCCACCGAACGACGGTTTGTCGTGTGTGAAAAAATCCAAATTATGGAGACGTCCAGCCCGCTGGACGCGCCCATTTCAAAATCACGAGGCGCCGCTCACAAAACCACGCGTTGTGTCAAACCGCGTGCGGCCGTCGGTGGTGTTCGGTAGACCTGTTAGGGGCGTCCAGGGCCCTGGACGCCTCCACAAAAATATTCTGAAAAAATTAATAAAAATAGAATAAAATATTAGTTCGGCCCTGATGGAGGTATCCAGGGTCCTGGACGCCTCCACCCTCCGGAGCCCTATAAATAGAGGCCCACCCCCTCAGTTCTGGCAGAGCTTCGAAGAGATCCGATAGGCTGCCGGAGCCCAGAGGCTACCAGAGTCATTTTCTAACCCGTGGGGTCTTTTGTAGGTGGAGGTTCTACCGGCTTCTCGGGTGCCCACGCTCGCGAGAGGAAGGTCGTCTTCATCCACCGCGCTTCCACGCCATCCCTACGCTGCCGGAGCTCCGCCAGATTTCACCATCGGCACATCCAATAAGCCAATCCTTTCATTTTCTTCTTAGTTCTTTTGCATTCATCATCTCGCATCATCTATCCCCCTTCATAAGGGCGCCTCTTCTTATATACTTCTTGCATCCATCATCTCATTTTCCTCCTACTCGAGTCCGAGAGGGGTTTAAAAGATAACACCAACCAGGTGTGTGTCTTGCCATCATTTCGTTATTTTTATCGTAAGGATTTGAATACTACACCTTCATCTTTCTAATCCACTCGTTACTTGTTTGTCATTGTTTTGCAAGGGTACCTAAGGAAAGCCCTCTCCGTCGGCCGGCCGAAGGGGGAGGAAGAAGCAACCCGCCATCTCCCGCTCTTGAGGTAGGCGCGATCACTTTCTTTATTTTGGGGTCTTTCGGCCCCTGGCGATCACATCTTGTTCTCGAGGCCGCGGCGAGTCACTTCCCCAATGGCCGTTTAAATTCCTGTTCTTATACTCTCTTTATATTCTGTTGTATTCTGCTCATATTCTCGAGGCCGCGGCGAGTCACTTCCCCAATGGTCGTTTAAATTCCCGTTCTTATATGTTATATTCTTATCTATTCATATTCTCGAGGCCGCGGCGAGTCACTTCCCCAATGGCCGTTTAAATTCCCGTTCTTATATATTATATTCTTATCTATTCATGTTCTCGAGGCCGCGGCGAGTCACTTCCCCAATGGCCGTTTAAATTCCCGCTCTTTATATTCTCCTTATATTCTGTTATATTCTTATCTGCTCATATTCTCGAGGCCGCGGCGAGTCACTTCCCCAATGGCCGTTTTAATTCTTGCTATTTAATTTCTGCACCATTCCCGTCCCCCCGAGGTCGCGGCGAGTCACTTCCCGCTATGGCCGTTTAACCCCCATATCTTGCTATATTACATTTGTCCCGCTCGCCCCGCCGGAGCAATCTCCCGTGGTGGCCCCTTCTCTTTTCTCTTATTTCTGTGTTACAGCAAACAAAAAGAAGGAGCCCGCGCGCTCCGCGTCCTCTTCGCTCCTCGAACCGCGTGACGTCGCTCACAATAAGGTCTTAATAGACTGCTCCTATTTGCGACTTCCTCTTGTTGAGGTGTGCGTAGGTTGGTTGTTTTGCCCAAACTACCTCTACCCTCATATTTTGGCCGAATAGAGAAGAGAAGAAGACCTCGTGCCCTCGAGCATGGCCCAAGTAGCAACGGTGTTTACCAAGGAAGGCGGTTAAGGACGCCGTGAAGTGTGTACGGTGCCCAGCTAAGGGTTGCCCTTAATGAGCAAGGAGGGAATGCCGAACTCCTAGCGCGGGGTTCTTATAATCAAAGGTGTTGCAAAAGCAAGCCTAAAGACTCTTTTTTTTTGTTGACTAACTTAAACAAAGACCTAGGATTAGGCCTAAACTACCACTCTTGATCAAGCTAAGAAGCACTTCTTGTTAAAAACCGTGCGTGAAAGAATGAGATAATGCAAACTTACGCAAATGAGTTACCTTGCGACCTTGTTGTAGCAGCGGCTGCAGGAGGCGATGTTGATAAGCATGGGATTTACAGTCCTCATTTGGCAGATAAAGATGTAGGAGGCAAGGATTAGAAATGGCTAAACAAGAGGGAGTGGTGCCCAGATCGGAGTCAGACGACTAAGGAAAGAAAGGAAAAGAGGTGAGGGCTAGCACTCCCTCACTAAGGCGCAGAGACCTTGATCACATGAAATGTCTATAGAAGAAAAAGGGAAATCAAGAGGAGGAGTGAGGACTAAAGTCTCGAAAGTAGTGGGAGAACGGGCAGATGCCCAGAGCAGTTGACGTAGAAGAAGTCAGGTCGGACCCGGGATCGGGAGGAATTAAGAGAAGAAATTGATAAAGGGAGAGAGGCGGATCCATAGGGTCTGGAGGTAGAGGGGGAGAACAAGAATCATGGTGAGAGGAAGAATCCAGAGGTTTCGAAGGAAGAAACTGCCGAGGGACGCGATGCCCTGAGAAAAGGTATGGAAAAAGTTGATTCAAAAGGAGGAAAAGAACAAAGGACACGATATCCTGGAGGAGTAGTAAGATAAATCGGAGGAAAGGAAGGGGGTCCAGAGGCTCCGTGGAAATAGAGTGAGAAGGGGTGTGATGCCCTAGGAAGAAAGAAGAATCCAGAGGTTTCGAAAGAAAAGAGTATAGAGGGGCGCGATGCCCAGAAAGGATCGGGGAATGACAAGAATCCGGAGGTTCCAGAGGAATATGAAAAGGGAGGGCACGATGCCCTGGGAGAAGAGGAAAATTCGGCAATTCCAGGAAGAGAGAATAGGGAAGGGCGCGATGCCCAGAAAGGATAGAGGAATGAAGAGAAGGGTCTGGAGGTTCCGGAGGAAGAAAATGTTGAGGGACGCGATGCCCAGGAGAAGAGGTAGGTAATCCGGAGGTCCCATAGATAAAGGTGAATGGTAAGAAGGATGGTGGGGGAGATCCTGAGATTTTGGAGAAAAAGGTGAATTGAAAGGAATATAATGTGGAGGATCCGGAGGTTCCAAAAGTCGGGGAAGGTACGGGTTCAGAAACCTGGGAAAGAAGGATGAATGTAGATGCAATGAATGTATGAAATGCAAGGGATGCAAGAAGAGGATCCTCCTTCTCACCCCATGAGTGGCCCATAGAGAGAAATTAGCGGTTGATGGGAGGATGGATGGAATAGAGTACGAAGTGAATGAATTGGTGAGAGGCCCTATAATACAAGTATGCCCACCCCTCCATGGCAAATAATGTGCCTGGCCAAACGGCTCAATGAATGGAATCATCGCCAAAGTGCTCTAATTAAATGAAGTTTCAACAATTGTGTAACCATAAAATAAGTTTGGCTTCTTGAAAAGTGGCTCCCTTGGAAGGAGAGGAAAATCAATATGAGGGAGCTGGAACATTGGTGTGGGAAGCTTCATAGTGCCCAGGGCTCTTGGAATGCTTTCGTGAAAAGCATTCAATAAAATAGGTGCTCTCCCCTTGCATGGAAGCGAAAAAGGGATAAGCTTGATATTGGAGGCTTCAAACAAGGGATGCCATGCCCGGCCCTTGAGCATGGACTTCATCACCTTGGCAAAAGAATGTGTCATTATGATATCGGAGGAGGACCCCTTCTTAGGAATTTGGACAATGACAGAATGAGGGGTAATACGAGTATCAAAAATAGCTTGGCCAATGAGCAAAGTGATCTTGATAATCTTGACCGTGGGTCGACATGGCATCAATTCCTGGCATTTTTCCATAGTGAGCATTAATGGAGACGTGGTATTCTCAAAGATCACAAGAACCCGAATTGGCATTCGGCTAACAAAATCTTGACTCTTGAATAGCATAGCCGTGGCCAAATCCTTCTTGCCCGACTCTTGGATATTCTCCTCGGCACATATATTTATAATGATATACCCACTCCGAGGGGAGGTAGAAGGCGACAAAACGGAGGCGATATGCCCAATGGGTGATGGAGGTTTAATGGAAAATGTTGTTGGAAAGGTTAGTGGAGGTGAAGGTTCAAAAATGTCGAGCTTCTCCCCTTGCTTGGCAGCGGATGGGGTTGGCTCGAGTGCGAAAGGAGGTGGGCCCTACTCAAGGTCAGCCATGGGTAAAGGTGAAGGGTTAAGTGAAGGGTTGGTAAAAACTGGCTTTAGGGTTATAGGGATAATGGAGGACCGAGGTGGCGGCAATGGAGGGTTGATTGGTTGAGAACAAGGTTTAGCGGGAGGTTCGGCAGAGGCCGATGGTAAGGTTGTTAATGGTATGGTTGGGGGGTTAATAAGTGAGGGAAGAGGAGAAGGCTTGATGAAGGTCAATTGTGTAGTGGGAGGGGGTATAATGGTGGAATGTTTGGTTCGGGTGAAACGTCGGATTTTAATGTGTCATGAGGTTTTAAGGATAGGGCTAGATTCATGGTGCGTTGATGTGGATGATTGAGTATCGATCCATCATCGTAACATCAATTAGTTTCGTAGATAGAGGTAGGGACAGTGGCTTCGTCCTGAGCAGGAGGTTCTTCTTGAGGCAATGGAGGGAGAGGAAAATGGAGAAAACTCGGAGTAGGTGCCTCTTGAAAATCTTCATCTTGTGCCGTCTCCAACTCTTCATAATCTGTCTCATATTCTTCATAATCCAACTCAAGTGGACGCCATGGTGGAGGCGTAATGATGGGTGATGGAGGTGTATATTGTGGAAGATTTTGCGTATATGAATGTGGATGTGGAGGCGGAGGGCCGTATGAATGAGTGGGATGTGTAGGTGGAGGGCGGACGGCGTCCACTTGATCATTGAAACCCGTCAAAATATCTTGCTCACTCAAGTTGATGATGCCATTATCATCTCTCCTCTCCCTCCAATCTTTCTCCATCTTGGTGATGTTATTCATGTAAGCGTGAAGGGGATTGACTTGAGGAGGAGGAGGAGGAGGCCGCGGGCTTGTGACCCTCTTCAATTGTTCCTCCATGTTATGGATTTTATTAAGAAGAGCTTGTTGGAGGGGTGTGACTTGAGAAGTAGAGGGTTGGCATTAAGACCTTGGAGGGGCGGCTTGATATGGAGGCCGTGAAGCTTAGAGGGGTTGACCCACAAAAGGACCAGATCGGGCCGGGGTGCAAGGAATATGTGGGCCTTGGGGCCGTGGAGGAGGATGAATAGAAGAAGGAGGCGGGTGATGGACCACCCAAGAGGGAGGATGAGTGGAAAGAGGCAGGTGATGGGCCACCTGAGAGGGAGTGGAAGGAGGATTAGAAGAGGGAGGCGGGTGATGGGCCACCCGAGAGGGACCAGAAGGAGGATTAGAAGAGGGAGGAGGGTGATGGGCCACCCGAGAGGGAGTGTGAATAGAAGAAGACGGGTGATGGGCCATCCGAGAGGGACTGGAAGGAGGATGAGACGAAGGAGCTATGCCCCCAACAATAGCCTTAAGGGCTTGGATTTGTTGGGGGGTGAGATGTAATTTTTGGGAGACCGTCTCACTATGTGAAGAAGATGGTTGCGGGGGAGTAGCGGCTCGCGGTTGGTGCGAGGGACCATAAGATTGAGAATTGCCCATGGGGCGGGCAAGACTATGAGAATGAGGACGTGGTCCCTTGGAAAAAATGGGGTGAGAATTATAGATTTGAGGTTTATATGAAGTGTTAGGTTGTTCATCCTCATAAGTATATAAATGATTTGACATGTTAGTTTTGTTATCAAGGCGAAACATCATGCAAAGCAATCAATATTCAATCAAAGCACAATTGCAAAGATATCAATCAAGTGGATGTTTACGCTTGATTTTTCTTAGTTGAACCTTGGTGAATTAAAGATTTTTACAAGGTTTGGTGTAATTCACTATTATACGCGCGCGGGGAGTCACTTGTTGTTTTGTCCTCGCGGCGGGTGTAGATCTTAAGAAATCCACTTAAGAAAGAACTAAGAAGAATTATGGAAAAAAAAAGAAGAAGGGGAAAGAGGAAAAAAAGGGGAGCATGCGAGGATGCCAAGGGGAAAGGTGATCGCCAGAGACACGCGGGCCTCAAATGATATAACAATAAACAAAGGAGGGATCGCGATATAAATACCTTAAGCGTGAGAGATTGTGATTGCTCCTTCTCTTGCTATCGGCCGGTCGATGAATAGAGTTCTTCTATTGATTACTCTTGCAAAATTAATAAAAATCAACAAACAAACATGGATTAGAAACCAAGATGTGTAGCATCAAATCCAAATATAAATATGGACATAGAAAACATGGATATGAACACACCTTATTGGTGTTTGGCCTTTAAACCCTTATGCAAAAAGGTAGGTAGAAGATGATGTATGATGAAGAATAGAGAGAGATGTGCAAGTGTTGCACTAAGGGAGATGTGCTAGAGTGCACAACATAGGAAGATCTCAATATTGAGATAAAGAGATAAAATAATAATATGATATGATGCATGCAATTAACTAAAGCAAAAATAAGAGATAAGAGGGGGAAAGCTTAGTGATTTTCTCCAATTTGGCTTCAAGATCTTCAAGGGAGGAAGAAGAACTCCATGGATGTGGGTTCATGGGAGCCTCCTCCTTGAGCCTTCAATCCAGTAGCACCTCCCCTTGGATTGATATTGATGTCCTTAATACAAGGGAGAGAGGGGTCCTATTTATAGGGCTTAAATTCAGAGTTAATTCTAAAAAAAATTAAGAAATCATGTTTTAGTTGGATTTGGAAGGTGATAAACCATGGTCATGTGTCCCTTCAACCTTGGAAAGCCTTAGAACTCCTTTCCCAAGTGAAAAGGGGCTCAAAAGAGGGAAACAAGGAGGCTCTGTTAGAGTTCGGAATTGAAAAAGAATTGACGACCAGACATATGGTCACTATTTAAAATAACGCCCGCGCGAAGCGTCGCTAATTCTGAGATATTTCGAGGCGGATTCGGACTTTCTGAAATTAAAAAAGAATTAACGACCATGAAGTGGTCGTTATTTAGGAATTAATACGAGTTTCGGACAGATTTAAAATCTCAAAATATGGCAAGGAAATTGGCGACTTTACACACGGGCGCTATTTTAATAGCGACATGTTGGCTGCCATTAATTCATTAAATAGCGGCAGGGTGGCTGCCACAAATTGATTAAATAGCGGCAGGGTGGCTGCCACTAATTAAATAGCGACAGGCATGCTGCCACCAATTCGAAAAGCCCACGAAAAAATGGAGAAAAATCTCAGAAAAATCTGACAAAATGGGAAAATATGTGTGAAAGCTAAGGGAAGTTGAATATGCAAGAGAAATGAGGAAAACCACTCAAATAAGTCAATTTGAGGGCCAAATGGGGCATCGCAGTGTGATAAGAGATATGCTCAAAATGATGTCAATTTTAGCGTGTCTACAGCAGGAGGGCGCACACTCACCTTTTACGGAAGGCCGAGATATGTTGACTGGGCACGCGGGGATTTTGGGGGTATTGAGAAGAAGGCAGAGAGAACGATATGAACGCGTTGGAAGGGATGGCATATAGTTCATCATTCTGGGAAACTGGGACAGGGATGGCTGGGTGGAATGCGGGCGTGCCAGTCGATTTCTCGACAATCAGTTATGGAACCAAGGATTGACCGGGGAAGCGTCGCCAGGACGCGGCACGTGGCTCGAGAGATCAGGCGACACATGGATAGAAGGGGTTCCACGGGTGCGAGTGCGTAGGCGATTATGGGGATTCGTGTACTGGACGTCTTTCCCCACCGGTCGCAAGCAACCGATGTTTATTTTACATCGGATTGAATCCGAATACCTTTGTTTCTACTGCCAAAGAGAGAGTCAGGAACCCTGGGAGCCATGACGTCGGGAGGGCTTAGTCTGTGCAACAGCGACAGGGCAACAGTAACACAATAGGGATAACTAGGGTAGAGAGACTGGTTTCGGCGAGGAGGGGGGATCCGCTCCCTGACTGGATTACATGATTTATATGCCATGAAAGGCATTTATATGGGGGCATGAGAGCCCGATTACAATTGCTTGCAAGCCACGGGACAATTCCAACATTCACGACGGTCCCCGAGTCATTGCGTTATTGTGCGGGTATTTTTGCATTTGTATGTGGTGTCCGTCAAAGGACATGTGACTCAGCATGATGACGCCCGAGGGGCGTCACAATGTAGTCCCGACGTGAGACAGTGCCGAGGTCGGGGCAGTAGGAGTGCCATAAGCACCATTGTGCCGGGGAAGTTGAGTGGTCGGGTGCCGCGGGCCCCGATGTGACTGGAGTTGTTGGCAGTCGGGTGTCGGGGGCGCCGTTGTGACTGGAGTTGTTGAGGGATCGGGTGCCGCGAGCCCCGATGTGGCTGGAGTAGCTGGCAGTCGGGTGCCGGGGGCACCGTTGTGACTAGAGTTGTTAGTAGTCGGGTGTCGGGGGCACCGTTGTGACTGGAGTTATTGAGGGATCGGGTGTCGCGGGCCCCGATGTGGCTGGAGTAGCTGGTAGTCTGGTGCCGGGGGCACCGTTGTGACTAGAGTTGTTGAGTGATCGGGTGCCGCGGGCCCGGATATGACTGGAGTAGTTGACAGTCGGGTGCTGGGGCCACCGTTGTGATTGGAGTTGTTGGCAGTCGAGGGCCGGGGGCACCGTTGTGACTAGAGTTGTTGAGTGATCTGGTGTCGCGGGCCCCGATGTGACTGGAGTAGATGGGCGCCGCGAGACCTTGATGGTCGTGCTCGGGGCCCATTGACAGAGGCAGGGGCCTAACACTTCATCTTGCGCCAGGACTTGTAAAGTATGCCCATTGTCCCGGTAACGGCACTGAGGGCACGCGTATCGAGATGACGCCAAGGTGGCGCACGATCATCGAGGCGGGGAACCGGACAGGGCACTCTCATGAAGCGGCATGTGGGTCGTACGTGAACCCCAAGGCAGGGCTGAACAGGGTACTTTTGTCAAGCGGCATCAGGGTCGTGTACGACTATTGAGGTAGGACCCGGGCAGAGTGCTTTCACCAAGCAAGATCTAGGGTCGTGCGCGATTATCGAGATGACATACGTTCATCACAACAGGGGGCCGCCTTTCCGGAGGTGGGTGTTTGGGCTAGACGCCGTATGAGGGATGATCATGCGACATGCCCTTGGCGTAAGCCTACCAAACACACACATAAATCTCCTTAGCACGCCTTTGTAGTCCGGGGTTGAGCTCCTTGCATTGATGCTTGATGCTTACTCTTCTTGTCCTTTGGGCTTCCAAATGGGGGGTTTTATAGTGGAAGATGAAGGGGTGGAAGGGGTTTACCTGGACCAAGTTGAGGGCTGGGTTTGGTCCAGGTAAACCCTTGAAAATACCTTTTTTTGTATGTTACGAAGTAGGGGAGGGAGGGTTTAGGCGGACCAGCCCAAGGGGCTGGTCTGGTCCGCCTAAACCCCTCCCCCAGGGGGGGTTTAGGCGGACCAGCCCAAGGGGCTGCCCTAGTCCACCTCAACCCCTCATGGAGGGGTTTTTTTATTCATTAAAAAATCTTTTTTTTTGTTTCGATGGGGTTTAGGCGGACCAGCCTGAGCGGGCAGGCTGGTCCACCTAAACCCCCTCCCCCAGGGGGTTTAGGCGGACCAGCCTGGGGGGTCCAGGCTGGTCCGCCTAAACCCTCCCCCAGGGGGGTTTGGGTGGACTGGGCTGGGTGCTTTTTCATTTAAAAAGTTTTTTTTATTTTATGGGGGTTTAGGCTGACCAGCCTGAGGGGTCAGGCTGGTCCGCCTAAACCCCTCCTGATGGGGGACGGGGACCGACACGGACTAAGAGTCACAAAGACTCTAACTGGGCCAGCAATAGTACGCACAAGGGTCGCCAAATGGCTGACCACCGTGATATCCCACAGATGGAGGGACGTCTCTCAACAGACACTCCGACCGCGGCCGTCCCAATGAGGGAGGCGCACGTGCCTAGGCGTGTAGTCAAACCCCAAAGACTAGGGGAATCGAGTCCTAACTCGATGCTTGATTAGTGCTAGGGAAGGATGCTCTCACTCACAATCCGCAGTGATGATAACAAATAGCTAGGCGCCTACTCTCTCTCACGCGGCATAGTCAAAAGCATACTAAAAGAGCAAGCAACAGGAGAGGAGTCGGAACGCGTACCTCCACGCCAAGGCGTGGGAAAGGAACCCCGGCCGTGGACCAACAACCCGATACACTGAAGACCAATAAAATACAACCCAATAACGGCCCACTCCTCGCAGGGAGGTAACAGGCTACAAACAAAGCATTCGGGTTGCCGGGCACGGGTTGACGGGCCGCACTCGGTGACGGCACGATGCTGCAGAATCGGTATCGCGCGCGCCTGGACGAAGATGGGTCCCACGGACTGAGGCGACGTCCGAATGAGGTGCCGTCAGGGAGGACGTGTCACTGACTGCTGCAGGTACGCTCCGGTCAGAGGGGACGTGCTGGTTCCGCCGGTGGTGGCCGTGGGCGCTGCTGCAACTCAGGTCTGGTTCTGGGGTCGCAGAACAGCGCACGCCGACGGTAAAATCCGGAAAACGGCCTTCTGGTATCCGAACAGGTCCAGGCCGGTTGGAGGTGGAAGCTGACTGGTAGAAGTCGTCCTCGGTCAAACGGCGCGGGCAGATGACGCCGGTACTAGTCGCAGGAGCCGCTGGAAGTTGGTGTTGATTCGCTGGCCGGACTGTGCAGGCCCGCCGGCGCAAGCCCACTAGAACGACTGCCACGGACGGTGACGACGTCGAAACGTGACGCCGTCGGCGGCGTCGGACAGAGGACCTGGAGATCTACGAACCCTGAAGAAACCAGGGTAAAAGGCGCAGCGTGGAGGCCTGGGGAAAATTCGCAAGAAGGGCCTCCCTGCTGGGCGAGCAGAGAAGGGGGTGCTGGCGCAGGTCGACGGAGAAAATCGGTACGGGCGGTGCCGACCTCCGATTGACGCGAAACCAGCGCCAACGCGAAGCTGATCCGCCAACGTATCTCCAGAAAACAGGAGGGAGCCAAACTCGTCCAAGAGAGGGGGCGAGATCTGCTGCAAGTCGGTGTAGAAATCTGATCTTCCGCACACGAACCGTAGACGAAGAAGAAGAGGGTAAAGGGGAACCCCGGAGTCCACCGGGGGCTGAGGCGTCGCACCTCGCCGATCTCCCGTCGCAGGAGAAGAGAGAAAGAGAGAGGGGGGCGCAGCCACCTTCAAGCACAATCTTCAAAATTCATTCATTAATTCCTTTGCTAAGAGAAATTACAAGGCTTATATAGCCGGGGGAAAGAGCTAGGGTTTCATCCCTAGCCAAGGGGGGAAGGGGAGGGCGACCAAGGAAGGGGAGAGGGGGGGGGGCGGCCAGCCCTTCTCCAATCAAAGGAGGAAAGGGGTGCGCCCAAGGGGAAAGAGGAGGTGGAAAGGGGGGGAAAATGGGGGGCGCCCAAATAGGAAAGGTGGGAAAGGGAAGGGGCAAGGGAGGAAGGTGGCGCCCCTTGTCCAAATGATGGAGGCGCCCTCTTCCTCAAGCCCTAACCCTAATCCTAACCCTTGGGCCAAGACTAAGCCCAACAAAATAAAGCCCAACAACACCTAAATAAATAGTCTGACAATAAAGAAAATAATTAGATAACGAGTCCACGCAGGGACCAACCTAAGGCCCAACATGGCCTAATGTGAGAAAAGTCCACTAGTAGATGCCGTGATCGCCGAGCCACAAGGAAGAGGAAGTGTGCCGGGTGCTCCGTCGAGGATAGCGTCTCGTGTCCTCACCAATTCTCCCCGGGTGGGAAGAACTCGACCCCGTCGAGTAAGGGTCACGATCGCTGAGGTACCGCTCCAGCAGGTCCGGATCCATCCGCTCCAGCTCTCCGCGTGTAATCCAGGTGTTGTCCGACTCGGGGCGCCCTCTCCAACGCACTAGGAAGCGTTGGTAGGCTCCGCTCCTGGTAGTAGTCACCTGCTCATCCAGTATGCAATCTATATGCTCGCGTTTTTGTAGTGGGGCTGGAGGAGGTGGACTCTCAGTAGGTGTATCACTCACAACAGGAGGGTCAGGCCCAAATAACTCGCTGGGTATCACCGCGGGATCCTGATAAGCTACCAGATCAGAGACATTGAATGTCGAACTGATCCCGTAGTCGTCTGGAAGCTCGATCTCATACCCGTTCGACCCAATACGCCTCAACACTCTGAATGGTCCTGCACCGCGATCCTGGAGTTTCTTGACGGCTCCCGAAGGAAACCGCTCCGGTCTAACCCGGACCAGGACGTACTCTCCCTCGCGGAACTCACGTGTGCGTCTGTGCACGTCGGCTAACTCCTTGTAACGAGTGTTGCTGGCCTCGAGATGGTGATGATGATGTAGACTCCGAACTAGCTGAGTGGATCGATGCCTGTATGAATGCAATGGTGGTCCTGGACATCCAAAAACGGACCTAGCATGGCTATGACACCTACTTGACTGAGCAACATAGGGAGGACCTGGGCAACCAAAGTTGTATCTATCGTGCATGGGTGCCCTATAGAATGTGGTAGACTCATGGGGACTAGATTGCCCAAACTCTCTCATGACATCCCCTATATGAGACCAACCCCTAAATGACCCTGAAGATGCATGAGACGAAGACCGATGATCCTTTCCTACCAAGCTCTGAGGTGTGAATGTAGGCTGGGTGAGACGTTGGCGAGCATGGGTGGAAGGGGTGTGATAAAGGACCTCCTCGATAAGGTGGGGGGGGAAGAATACGAATCGGGAGGCTCACTAGGGAGGGGATCGAAAGGGTCAAAGAAATGATACCCCCTCCCGACAGGTCCCTTCACAATACTTGCCCAAGTGTGACATTCACCCTGGTGCAGATAGCCACCCTCAGGCAAAAGGATGGATGGGGCAAGGGGCTCACATGAAAGGTAAGGGAGGCACTGTTCCTTCCTCAAGATCGTATTGCCATAAGAGGGGACGCAATCGAGTTCATCCAGGACGGGAAAGAATAAAAGAACCTCAGAGGTGATATGACCTATGGTGTAAACCGAGGTAATGGAGCCCAAGGCAGGGAATATAAAGCTATGACTATAAGGTTGGTCTGACCCTAAGGCCAACATGTAGGTCAACTCCCATTGGCAATCCAAGCTCCTAAGAAACTCCCTCACATCTTCTATAAACCTGAAGGACTGAAAAGTTGTGTGAAAGGAGTTAATGGGGACAATAGGAAGGGTTGGCTCTAAGGGTGGGTAGTAAGGAATCAAGACATCCAGATGAGGACTCTTCCTTAACCAGCTATCTAGAGGCTCTCCAATGACAAGTTCACCCTCGAGAGACAAGGATGGCTCCAGATGAGGGGCAAAAGCATTGTCCTCAAGTGAGGAAAATGAGTCCTCTATGAAGTGGGTGGGGCCTTGGCTCTCTATCAAGGGTGCTAGGCTGAAAGTGTCAGCCCCAACCTCCATAGGTATAGGCACGACTAGAAGCTCCATAGGCTCACTCCTTAACTCCTCAACGTCAGCTAGGTACTCCTCAACCAACTCCTGTCCTGCCTCATAAGTCACTGGAATAAACCCAGGTGGGGCCCCCTCCGAATGTGTGTCCTCCAAGATAGGGGAATGTGAAGGACGTCGGTCAGAGAACCGAGCATTCCCACTATAGGGGGTCACAGGGGTGGACTCCGGGGGTGGTGGTAGGCGTGAGCTCGGAGGCGGAGCGGACTGTGGGCTAGAGGGCCACAGTGAGTTAAGATAAGCATCCCTCCTATCCAACCGATCCGAAATCATTTGCACAAGCTGGGCAATGGTGTGGGTTGGAGTAGGAAGATCATGATGGACTTTCCCGTAGTCATTTGGTTTGGGCTTGGGTCTAGGCTCTTCTATGTGTGGGGCTCGTTGCCTCCGACTAGGACCCACTTGTTCGTATGTAATTGGGTGGGGTCGGTTGGAGGTGATCGATTGGGGAACATAGACCCTCCTAAGCTCTTTCTTCATATCCCACCACGATTCGATGGGCTTTTGCCACCTAATGCCTCTCAAACCCTCAATATGTCTCCACTTATCCTTGGCCTTATGCAGAAGCTTCTCTCTAGCAAAAGAGACTTGTGTGGCTCCGGACATAGGATAACAGTCAAAATATCTATCCATGGCGGCTTCCCAAGTTTGGTAGACACTCGGGTCATGGGAGCCGTCAAATGTAGGCGCTTCGGGCCTACGGAATGGGATGGGGTGGTACCCATGCCCCTGAGAGATATGCCACAAATCAGCTGGGCTAAACAATTGAGAATCCATGGGACTCTTTGAGGGGTTCCTATGGGATGGACATGCGGGGCAACTATGGGGATTAGACACGACCCTTTTGAAGTGGAAATGCGAAGGGCAGAATGGACTCAAATGTGCCCTAGACAACCTAAAGATGCAAATGACCTAAGACCCCAATTTGTTAAAACAAACTGGTTCCCTAAGCTCTGATACCACTTTGATGGGGGACGGGGACCGACACGGACTAAGAGTCACAAAGACTCTAACTGGGCCAGCAATAGTACGCACAAGGGTCGCCAAATGGCTGACCACCGTGATATCCCACAGATGGAGGGACGTCTCTCAACAGACACTCCGACCGCGGCCGTCCCAATGAGGGAGGCGCACGTGCCTAGGCGTGTAGTCAAACCCCAAAGACTAGGGGAATCGAGTCCTAACTCGATGCTTGATTAGTGCTAGGGAAGGATGCTCTCACTCACAATCCGCAGTGATGATAACAAATAGCTAGGCGCCTACTCTCTCTCACGCGGCATAGTCAAAAGCATACTAAAAGAGCAAGCAACAGGAGAGGAGTCGGAACGCGTACCTCCACGCCAAGGCGTGGGAAAGGAACCCCGGCCGTGGACCAACAACCCGATACACTGAAGACCAATAAAATACAACCCAATAACGGCCCACTCCTCGCAGGGAGGTAACAGGCTACAAACAAAGCATTCGGGTTGCCGGGCACGGGTTGACGGGCCGCACTCGGTGACGGCACGATGCTGCAGAATCGGTATCGCGCGCGCCTGGACGAAGATGGGTCCCACGGACTGAGGCGACGTCCGAATGAGGTGCCGTCAGGGAGGACGTGTCACTGACTGCTGCAGGTACGCTCCGATCAGAGGGGACGCGCTGGTTCCGCCGGTGGTGGCCGTGGGCGCTGCTGCAACTCAGGTCTGGTTCTGGGGTCGCAGAACAGCGCACGCCGACGGTAAAATCCGGAAAACGGCCTTCTGGTATCCGAACAGGTCCAGGCCGGTTGGAGGTGGAAGCTGACTGGTAGAAGTCGTCCTCGGTCAAACGGCGCGGGCAGATGACGCCGGTACTAGTCGCAGGAGCCGCTGGAAGTTGGTGTTGATTCGCTGGCCGGACTGTGCAGGCCCGCCGGCGCAAGCCCACTAGAACGACTGCCACGGACGGTGACGACGTCGAAACGTGACGCCGTCGGCGGCGTCGGACAGAGGACCTGGAGATCTACGAACCCTGAAGAAACCAGGGTAAAAGGCGCAGCGTGGAGGCCTGGGGAAAATTCGCAAGAAGGGCCTCCCTGCTGGGCGAGCAGAGAAGGGGGTGCTGGCGCAGGTCGACGGAGAAAATCGGTACGGGCGGTGCCGACCTCCGATTGACGCGAAACCAGCGCCAACGCGAAGCTGATCCGCCAACGTATCTCCAGAAAACAGGAGGGAGCCAAACTCGTCCAAGAGAGGGGGCGAGATCTGCTGCAAGTCGGTGTAGAAATCTGATCTTCCGCACACGAACCGTAGATGAAGAAGAAGAGGGTAAAGGGGAACCCCGGAGTCCACCGGGGGCTGAGGCGTCGCACCTCGCCGATCTCCCGTCGCAGGAGAAGAGAGAAAGAGAGAGGGGGGCGCAGCCACCTTCAAGCACAATCTTCAAAATTCATTCATTAATTCCTTTGCTAAGAGAAATTACAAGGCTTATATAGCCGGGGGAAAGAGCTAGGGTTTCATCCCTAGCCAAGGGGGGAAGGGGAGGGCGACCAAGGAAGGGGAGAGGGGGGGGGCGGCCAGCCCTTCTCCAATCAAAGGAGGAAAGGGGTGCGCCCAAGGGGAAAGAGGAGGTGGAAAGGGGGGGGAAAATGGGGGGCGCCCAAATAGGAAAGGTGGGAAAGGGAAGGGGCAAGGGAGGAAGGTGGCGCCCCTTGTCCAAATGATGGAGGCGCCCTCTTCCTCAAGCCCTAACCCTAATCCTAACCCTTGGGCCAAGACTAAGCCCAACAAAATAAAGCCCAACAACACCTAAATAAATAGTCTGACAATAAAGAAAATAATTAGATAACGAGTCCACGCAGGGACCAACCTAAGGCCCAACATGGCCTAATGTGAGAAAAGTCCACTAGTAGATGCCGTGATCGCCGAGCCACAAGGAAGAGGAAGTGTGCCGGGTGCTCCGTCGAGGATAGCGTCTCGTGTCCTCACCACCTCCCCGGAGGGGTTTACGCAGGTTTGACTGGGTTTGATCGGGGTTTGACTGGGTTTGACTAGCTCAGAGTATCGAAAGACATCAATGCCCCTGTTATAAAAAGAAATTTTCTTCTGGGGGCTCCGCCCCCAGAAACCCCCGCAAGGGGCGCTGCCCCCTTGACCCCCGCAACCTGACCGGGAAGGTCAAACCCCGCGACCTGACCGCGCACGTCGATCCGTGTGTGAGGGCACACGAGGGTGGTGCATGACGCGATGGGCTGCTGGGGAGTCCCAAGTTGGGCTCAGGCTTGCTGTAGAGTGGCTAGAGCATACGCGGCCACCAGGTGCTCAGGGAAATTCCCGACACGCATGTGTGGGCCGTATAAGGTTGTTGTGAGCTCCTGAGGCTTGTGGTTGGCCCAGATGGGTCTTCCTTTGACTTCAGAGGGATGGAGGGAGGCGACTCGAGGGTAGACCCCGGCCTCGTTGCTGGGTGCCACATGGCGTGGCTTGTAGTCAGGGCACCCCCGGGTCGGCTCGGGTAGCTGTGTTGAACGCGGGCAAACCCACAAACTGAGTGATCGGGGGTGGGCCTGATCGATTTATGATGTTGCCACGGATCGCGGCTAGCTGGTTAGGACCCTTGGTTGGGCCTGGTAACTAGGGCATCGACATGATGATGCCGTTTGTCTGGTGGTCGGGGTGACCCTCGCTCCTTGGTGAAGAATCGTATGATGCGGCAGGCTGTTCTGAGTCCCGAGTTAACCCGGTTGTTGAAGCATCGGCGGTGTGAAACAGTATGCAGGGTGTCCGGGGGTGATCCCCAAATCATCACAGAGTGTCGTAAGGTATGACAGGTTGTCCTGAATTCCGAAACTGGCCCGGTTGTCGGGAAACTAGCTGGCTCGGGGCCGATCCCCCGTTGTTATGTTGCGCTGCTTGACCCGGTGAAGTGTCTCGATTTTTGAACTCAACTCGACTAGTAGAGCAACTTTGGCGATGTGCCGTTTTGCTCTATTTAAGGAGTATTTCCCTATGCTTAATCCTTGATTAATTCAAGAAAATAAGCCGGTGCCAACATTCACTCAAGGGTAAGAACCTCGTTTCAATGTGGTTAGCTTCGGTGCTAACTAGGTTATGTTTCTCACCACGTATGGGCCAACTAATCCCGGGGAACTTCAAGGTACAACCAGCCCGGTTACTAAAGAGGGAATCCTTTGGTATCGGGGACTTATGGAGGCTTTGGTGGAGGAGATTTCGGTCCAATGAGAGGAATTCTCAATTGGAGGGTCTTTCCTTCACCAAGAGGGGGTAAAGATCTCCTAAAATGTGTGGGGAGAGGAGGTCTCCCAAGCCAAATGTGCTATGAATGCAAAACTAATGCAAAATAAAGTGCAAATCCATGTATGAGTAACAATATGCAAGAATAATGCAAACAGGTCACAGAATAAGGAGGTTATGTGAAAAACACAGGGAATTGGCATCTGGGACAGTGGGCATGAATTTTCAAATTCACGTCCACCGCCTCAAACGCGGTTCTTTTTTTTTTACCGAGGCTGAACGCGGTCTGCTGGGGGACCACGTACAGAAGAATGCAGTCCTCTGTCTGACCGCGTTTAGACAGAGTACAGGGCCATAAAGATGCTTAAATGAGAAAAAAACGATGGACAAAAATGAAAACACTCACAAATACACAATATAACTCATGGCAATCAATCAGAAAATGAAATCTCGCATGGCATGATCAATTTTTTTTAGGTATAAAGAATATGAATTTTCCAAAATCTAACAATTTTTTTGATCACTTAGGGTGGTTTATGCACGCAGTGTACAAGGGATGAAAAAAAAAAGTGCTACGTGGAGCACAAGGGGAGATGCACCATGGGTGCAAAATGAGAGGGCACACGTGGGTGTCAAAGGGGAAGGGTAATCAAAAGAAAAATAATGGGGTCCCACCGTGATCGCCAATTTGTAGATTCTTAAGAATTAATCCACAAGGAAAATTAAAATCTAATTAAAAAAAGAAGAAGAATAGGGAATTTAACAAGGAGGGATCGCGAAGAATACCTTTAAGTAGCGGGAGAGATTGTGAGGTCTACTTTCTCTTCCAATCGGCCGGCCGATAAAGAGAGTTTTCCTTTAAGATTACCCTTACAAAAATAACAAAGAAAGATATGGATTAGAATACAAAAGTGTGTAGCATCAAATTCTCAAGATAAACAACATGAAAAGCATGGATATGAACACACCTTATTGGTGTTGGCTTTAAACCCCTATGCAAAGGGCAAGGAAAAATATGATGATATGAAGAAAGGAGGGAGGGTGCAAGCGTTGCACAATTGGGAGATCTCAACGTGGTTGAGATGAAAATAAAAATAGATAAAGAAGATGGAGATGATGCATGTAATGCAAATTAATCTAACAAAACAAAGGAATAGAGAAGAGAAAGGCTTATTGTGTTTTCTCTAAAAGGGGGCTTCAAAATCAATATTCTTCAAAGGAGGAAGCTCCAACGTGATGTGGCCTTGAAGTGCATAGGAGGCTTCCTCTCCTTGAGCCTTAAGTCCAGCAGCACCTCCCCTTGATCAATAGAGCTAGCCTTAAACACAAGGGAGAGGGGGGGTCCTATTTATAGAGTGAAAATTCGGAGCTTAATTCCATAAAAATTAGGAAAACTAATTTTACTGGGATTTGGAAGAAGATATTCATTGGACAAGTGTTCTCTCAACCTTAGAAAGCCATAGGAACCCTTTCCCAAGTGGAAAAGGAGCTCAAAAGGAGGAAAGGAAGGGTTGCTAGCAAGTTTGAAATTCTGTAAGAATTGGCGTCTGACCCAGTGGTCACCAATTCAAATAGCGTCAACGTAAAGAGGCGCCAATTCTAAGCCATTTTTAGAAAGATTAGAAATTTCTTAAAATTGAATGAAATTCGCATCCACCAAGGATGACACGAATTAGAGATTTTACGAATTTTGGTCGGATTTAAAATTTCAAGAAAAGGCAAGGAAATACACGTCCAGGGGTCTGGACGTGACTTAAAATTAGCGTCAGGATGAACAGACGACGTTTCTTGATTATTTTGGAAAGTCGAATATTACCAAAAATCGGAAAAAGAAATCGCGTCCATGAGGCCAGACGCGAATTTACAATTTTGTGAATTTTGGTAATTATTTAAAAGGCCAAAAAATGGAAAGGGAATTAATGTCAAAGAGGTAGTCGCCAATTAAAGAATTGGCGGCTTCATGAAGAGGCGTTAATTCTACATGAAAATGAAGTTTTGGCATAAAATGGGGAAAGGAAGAATTCACGTTGACCATGGCAGACGCGAATTAAGAACGCATCCACCTCACCAAACGTGACTTAAAGAATTAGCGCCTTTTCAGAAACGCGTTAATTCAATAATTATTTTGGATTTTGCCAAAAATAGTTAATAATGAATATGCATCCGCCTAGGTGGACGTGAATTTGGGAAGGTCAACTGCTTCCAGGAGGTGTGTCGACTCAGAAGAATTGGCGTCAATTTGAACATGTGTTAATTCTGTAGAGAGGAATTGGCATCCATTGGCCTGACGTGGATTCAGAACAGCCCCGAAAAATTGGAGAAAAATAAGGGAAAATGGGGGAAAGCTGAGGAAAGCTAAATGGTCAAGAAAAATAAGAAAAATTACTCAAATAAGTCGATTTGAGGGTCAAATTAGGATATCGCAATGCGATAAGAGATGTACTTAA
Source organism: Amorphophallus konjac (assembly GCA_022559845.1). Lineage (NCBI taxonomy): Eukaryota > Viridiplantae > Streptophyta > Magnoliopsida > Alismatales > Araceae > Amorphophallus > Amorphophallus konjac. Next base: position 237,070 of record JAHNEJ010001316.1, on the reverse strand, counting down.
AGTGATGTCAATTTTGGCATGTCTACACTGTTGTGGACCAAGGATTGTGGAATCTTATCATTTGGTTTTGTCGTGCTCCCTTGAGAGGGTAGAGTTGGCATGAGGATCATGATCGCTTGCAGTGTCCGAGTGAGGGCTAACTCGAGATGCAGTAATGGTTAGTGGAAGAGTCAACGGATGGCCTTTCGAGATTTGGAATGTGCTTGTCGGGCTTGGTGAAGGATCAAGAAAGAGAAAGTTGACCAAGTGAGGGTTTGCCGTTGACGAGTAAATGGCGACCGGCGAATGGGCTTTCACAGATAGAAGATGTCGGTTGTAGTGAATCGGGAATGGCGAGAGCTGTGTGCAAGTAAGGCCTTGAGTGGCTGATTATACGATCTATCCTTTTCCTAGATTGGATCTAGGATTTGTTGAAGATTTGTGTTCGGACCAGAGCTGGTACAGTGTTGTTTTTGGTTTTTGGCTTGCCAGGTGTGAGATGGTTCATGCTGTAGAGCCGGCGGATTTATGGCAGTCAGTTGAGATGACTATGTAAGATGGATGAGGCTCAGTGATTGTTGTCCCTTATGCAGGGCGTGAGGTCAGTCAGTAGGTAGAGAAGCTGATGCTTGTTTGGTCCGCCGAGCATGTGATTTTATCGGTGGCAAGTTTTCATGATGTAGGTTACGTCTCCTCGGTGAGCGAGATGGTGGCAGTGATGCCGTGGTTGGAACCTCATTGTGGCTGAGGTGATGCCAGACTTATATTCTTTTTTAAGTAGTGCTCGCTCTGAGAATCAGTGCGTATTGGGTTATGGAGAGAGATGTTTCTGCTCGTGGTAATAGTCTGGTTATATCCCTCGGGAGAGGTGGTTTTGCGAGAATCGAGGTTTTAGCTGGAGCTCTGGGGACGTTGCCAGCTGGATAAGTGGTTCTTCTCCTGTGGCATGGTCGTTGCCTCAAATTTTGAGGATGAAATTTCTGTAAGGAGGGGAGGACTATAATATCTTATATTTTTCGAATCAAAATCCGTGGGTTTCGGAGCGTTTTGTGAGTCACGGATCATGTTTTACGATTAAATTAGATTTATGGCTGTTTAGCCTTCGGATCCCTGTGTAGGGTGAACCGACGTGTTTTCGAGCTCCGGGACGTTACAGACATGTTGTGTATTTTTTAAGGATCATGGGGATGATTTTTTCCCATTTTAGTATTTTTCATATTTTTAAAATCCCAAAATTTTCCTATAAATATAACCCTTTCACCCCCTCTCCCCTCACTTCTCATTTCTCTCCCTCTCTCCTCATGTTTCTCTTTTTCTGTCCCTCTCTTCTCCGGGCGACCGACGGAGGTAGAGGTGGGCGAGGCGGTGAGGCTCGTGGGGCGAGGAGCAGCGAGGATGGAGCGAGGAATGAGGGGGTGGCGCGGCATGGCTCGTTCACGAGTTCGTGATGCCGGCGTGGGTTCGAGAAGCATTTTCGTAAGGAATCGGCATCCTCGGCGAGGGAAATCTTTGGTGGAGGAAGGGGGATGGATCCCTAGCCCGTGTATTTTATTTTCCCGTGGTTTGTAGGCCGAGGTGAGGCCGAGAGTGGGTTATTGTAATATCCTGGATTCTTCGGATCGGAATCGGAGAGCTTTCGGATCGCTTTCGTGGGTCCTGATACGTGTTTTACGATCCACTCGGGTTTTTCCCTTGTATAACTTGTGGAACCCTGTGGAGAGTTGACCGCTCCACCTAAAACCACTCCTATAATGGACTGTGAGGAAGAAAAGAGAGATAAATGGAATTGAAAAATAGATGACTCACCTGAGACTTATAAGCCTAAAACCCCTTTTCCCACTGCCTTAGATGCCGAAAAAGAAAGGAAGAAACAACAACGCCAAGCCTAAAATGAGGAATTGATAAAGCTGTTCAATCAAGTCCATATTAATATCCCTCTTCTAGATGCAATACAACATGTGCCTGCATATGCCAAATTTCTCAAGGATATGTGCACTCAAAAGAGGGAACCAAGGGCAAACCCCAAAAGGATTCTATTGTCAAATGATGTAAGCACTGTCTTGCTAAATCAACTCCCTCAGAAGATGAAGGATCCCGATACCCCACTGATATCTTGTGTCATTGGGGGTGTCACATTTGAAAGAGCCCTATTGGACTTAGGAGCTAGCGTGAATCTTCTACCTACATCAGTATATCAAAAGTTTGGGATGGGAGAACTTAAATCAACCCTTGTAATCCTCCAATTGGCTGATCGATCTGTTAGAACACCTAGGGGGTTGGTAGAAGATGTTCTTGTCAAGATAGACACATGCTATTTTCATGTCGACTTCTTAATCCTTGACATGGATTCTACTTCAGACTTGGTGATGCGGGACGGACCACGGACACGACAAGGTCGCGATCATCCCTTAACGAGGGAAGCATTGGACGTGCGCGGTTGAGAAACCGGCAGTGAGCTAGGGTGGTCGGCTCTCTCTTTCGTGCCTGGATCGGGTCACGGGACGGTGACGCTCTCTCTCGCAGCAGCGGTGATATAAATAGAAAGCGAGCTAATTACCCTACCCTGCTCTCTAGCAGTGGCATAAACAAGCATATATGAAATTAAGCAAAATGCCAAGTAAGGAGCGAGGACGATACCTCCATGCGCTCGGCGTGGGGACGACGGACCCGACCAAAACTCGTACTCCCGGAACAATAATACACAAGATTACAGCAATACAAATCGCTGCCCACTCCACGCAGGGAGGTAAAGGGCTACACAATGGGGTCCGGGAGGACCGAATTCGGGTTGACGGGCGGCTTCTCGCGTTGATTCGGCAGCACCCGAACACGTGACGGTGGGGCCCACGTGCTGTCCGGAGGGACCGTGCTGGACCCGGTGTCACCACTGTGGTGGGGACACTTGTGGAAGTGTTCCCTGGGCTAGCGGCATGCTGGTTCACCGGCCGGAGGCCAGGCGGCTCCGTTCGGCACCGGTCGGAATGACCAGCCACGGATCTGTCGGTTCTGTTTTCCGGCGGGCGCTCCGGCGAGAACGGACGCTGCGATCAGCCCCGATGTCATAATGCGACGAAACTGGCGCCGTTGGAAAGCTGCTTCAAAGGGCTTCAACTCTCTGTGATTACAGAAAAATAAAAAAGCCTACACTTCCAATTGGCGAATTTTTAAGGTTGCTGTTGTACAGTGGCTTAACTCTCAGATCTGTAGGGCTGTCCTCTGAGAACTGTCGTTGACCATAGGGTAGATGTCCGATTCAGCTCTTGAGATCTTCATCAAAGGTGTAGGAAATTGATCTAGGAAGACGGCAAAACTAGTTTGAACAAGTTTGGATGTGGCGACGAATTGATAAGATTTTGTCACTAACAGTGGGTCAGATCTAGAATCTGACTAAAGGCACTATAGTAGAGATAGAACACGAATTTTTAAAAATGAATAGAGGGAAGCTCAAAAATCAAGAAAAATGGTGGATGTAGGGAATGATGGAAAGAACTCCCAATAAAATTGGGAGGGTTTGAAAAATTCAAAAAGGTGGTCGGAGATGGGAAACTCAGAGCTGTTGTCACTATAGACAGAGACAAAACAGATCTGGGAATGCAAAATGAAGGAAAATGAAAAATTACTAAATGGGGGATTTTGGACGTGAAAATTTAGGTGGAGGTGGGGATTCAAGGTAAAAACACACTCTCAAAACTTTAAATCTATCTGAGCTCGTGGCTGGCAGCAAGAATTCATGAACTATACCTCTGTCCAGCAGGACAGAAACTTGAAGACGGCTCTGCGGCGGCTCGAAGGCGGCACGAACGGCGGCGGCGGCGGCACAGATGAAGATCAGAGGTTGAGAGGGGGAGATAGAAGATTGATACACTCTAGAATGGGGGTTTGAGGAGAGGAAACCAGGGGGAGAGAGGAAGGGGGCGCAAGGAGGCTCCTTGAACATTCAACAAATTTCTGATTTTTCATTGATTATCACATGAAAATACAACATTTTATATGAAAGGTATCAAATCTAATATAGACCCTTGGATGTAGGGATGGGGGATGGATGGCTGGGATTAAGTGTGAACAACACACAAAAATATTAAACTAATAAGGGGAGAGGGGCGCCCCCTTGACCAAGGGGTATGGTAGGTGAAGGTAGGTGACCTACCTTGGACCAATTTAACCACTTGTCTACCCATGTGGCATTTGACATTCAACCCTTCTAGATGGCCACCTAGGATGGTTGACCAGACCCACATGAGTGACATGGACCAATGGGAAAGGCCTGAGGGCCCCGTTGCTGGTCCTACTGACAAATTACAAAGAAACCCAAACAATTCGTGGGAATGACGCATTGGCTTATAAAGCCGTACAATTACGCATATACTTTCCTGTGGATATAAAAATAAACTAAAGGATATAAATGCAATATGAAAAGTACTTGCTCGGCGTCGATTCCCATCAACTCTCCCCGGGTGGGAAGAACTCGACCCCGTCGAGTAGGGGTAGGGATGCGCGAGTACTCCGACGGATCCGTCACCGTGCCAAGTAACGCGGGTATGCTCCGCTCCAAGTGATCGTCACCTGCTCATTCCATATATACTCGATATGCGCAAGCTGCCATGGGCTATAGGTTGAAACTCCGGGTGGGGCACTCTCAAAAGGGAAGGAAGCAGCTCGAAGACTCACTAGGAATCACCGCTGAGTCCCTATAGGTGACTGATCCGGGTATAGCTATAGAACCGATCCCATACTCATCGAGCGAGTCCAATCGCCTCTTACTCATAAGAGAACGACAACGAGCTTGCACAAGACACATGCAGACTCACCAAACGACACACAAACCATGCAAACAAGTCACATAATACAAACCATACGAAGAAAAGCACATTGACTCAACTATGACCCTAGACACACCTAATGTTAGTCCGACCCGTTCATGGGTGACGGCGGACCAGGACACCCGAATATGTGCCATGTATGCATGTTATGCAATTGGGAATGGATGGCATGGGGGACACCTATACGTCGGGTGTGGTTATGCGTAGATGGTCTTTTGAATGTGGGCGACTCGGGTGGTTTAGAAGGGCCGGGTGTAGGTGGGTCGGGATTGGTGGATGTAGATGGCCCATCCCGTGGGGAAGGGGCGTAAAAGTGGGCTTTCTTAAAGAAGGGGAGTACGGGTGGTAACTCGGGAAGCCTACTAGTGAAGGGGTCAAAAGGGTCAAAGAAGGTATGACCCCTAGGTTCCCCCATTGCATAGTCCCACGTTTGACATTCGGGAAGATGATGATCTCTTCCACCCACCGTGGTAGATGGGACCGTGTATAGGAAATATGACTCCTCCCTCGGAAGCAAAGTCATGAAGTCGGGCTCATCCGGTAGCGGGAGAAGTAGAAGAACCTCCGTGGTGACACAACCCACGGTGCACTCGGAGGTAATGGACCCGAAGGCCGGATGGGTGAAGCTACGACTCGTGGGTTGGTCGAAGCCTCAGGCCAACATATGTATCAACTTCCATTGCGTGTCTAGTCCCATAACAAGATCGTCCAACGTGTCAACATGGTGACTAGATCGAAATGTGGTATGGTAGGAGTTGACCGACACTAGAGGTAGGATGGGGTCCATGGATGAGAAGGGAGGTGGGACCAAGCCTTCTTTGAGCCATCTAAGAAGTGGCTCGGTTATGTATAGCGTACCCGTTAGAAACACGGGAGGCTCAGGATGGGGTGGCCCCAAGTTTGATGGCTCCGGATGAAGATCAGAAGTAGATAGCAGTGGAGCATCTACGGGTGGTGAAGGAGCACGTGTCCTTTCCAACCAATCCGAAATCAGTTCATCGAACTCCTTGAAGGGGGCACGGGTTGGAGGGGGTGGCAATGGAGCCCTCGTGGAGGTGTCCACCTCGTGGAGAAGGGGCCCGTGGCATGGCTCCAAGAACATCCGATCTACCCCGGTAGCAAATCGATCTAGGTTAGTACTAACCCGATCTAGGCTCGTATTCAACCCCTTAAATGCTCCCATAATGGCTCGGAACATTCCGGCCACTTCATCGGTACTATGGACTTGGGGTGTGGCCATGGTGGCCAAGATGGGGTTGGGTCCCCTAGGATTGGATATGCAAGGCCATTTTTTTTATTTTTTGTGTTTTAAAAGCAAAATGTTATGCTAGCTAATGCACCTAGACATGACCAAAACTCGGTACGGGGTGGAGATAACCGATCCGAAGATCACTCGCGCAAGTGTGTGGCCTTCCCGATAGGCATAGCCTAACGTTCGGACGACACCTTTTGATATACCGAGTAAAGGGATGTATGCGACCCAAAATGACTTTTTTTTGTTGTTTTGAAAATATGATGATCTTAGACTTGACGTAGACAATGAATAATAACTAGATGTAAATGACACTTTTTTTTGACACCCTAGACTCAAACTCGCTCTGATACCAAATTGATGCGGGACGGACCACGGACACGACAAGCTCGCGATCGTCCCTTAACGAGGGAAGCGTCGGACGTGTGCGGTTGAGAAATCGGCAGTGAGCTAGGGTGGTCGGCTCTCTCTTTCGTGCCCGGATCGGGTCACGGGACGGTGACGCTCTCTCTCGCAGCAGCGGTGATATAAATAGAAAGCGAGGACGATACCTCCACGCGCTCGGCGTGGGGACGACGGACCCGGCCGAAACTCGTACTCCCGGAATAATAATACACAAGATTACATCAATACAAATCGCTGCCCACTCCACGCAGGGAGGTAAAGGGCTACACAATGGGGTCCGGGAGGACCGAATTTGGGTTGACGGGCGGCTTCTCGCGTTGATTAGGCAGCACCCGAACACGTGACGGTGGGGCCCACGTGCTGTCCGGAGGGACCGTGCGGGACCCGGTGTCCCCACTATGGTGGGGACACTTGTGGAAGTGTTCCCTTGGCTGGCAGCACGCTGGTTCGCCGGCCGGAGGCCAGGCGGCTTCGTTCGGCACCGGTCGGAATGACCGGCCATGGATCTGCCGGTTCTATTTTCCGGCGCGCGCTCCGGTGAGAACGGACGTTGCGATCAGCCCCGATGTCGGAATGCGACGAAACTGGAACCGTTAGAAAGCTGCTTCGAAGGGCTTAAACTCTCTGTGATTACAGAAAAATAACAAAGCCTGCACTTCCAATTGGCGAATTTTGAAGGTTGCTGTTGTACAGTGGCTTAATTCTCAGATCTGCAGGGCTGTCCTCTGAGAACTGTCATTGACCGCAGGGTATATGTCCGATTCAGCTCTTAAGGTCTTCATAAAAGGTGTAGGAAATGGAGCTAGGAAGACGGCAAAACTGGTTTGAACAAGTTTGGATGTGGTTACGAATTGATAGGATGTTTTCACTAATAGTGGGTCGGATCTGGAATCTGACTAAAGGCACTGTAGTAGAGATAGAACACGAATTTTGAAAAATGGATAGAGGGCAGATCAAAAATAAGGAAAAATGGTGGATGTAGGGGATGATGGACAAAACTTCCAATAAAATTGGGAGGGTTTTAAAAATTCAAAAAGGTGGTCGGAGATGGGAAACTCAGAGCTGTTGTCACTATAGACAGAGACAAAACAGATCTGGGAATGCAAAATGAACGAAAATGGAAAATTACTAAATGGAGGAGTTGGGACGTGAAAATTTAGGTGGAGGTGGGGAATAAAGACAAAAACACACCCTCAAAATTTCAAATCTATCTGAGCTCATGGCTGGCAGAAAGAATTCATGAACTATACCTCTGTCTAGCAGGATAGAAACTTGAAGACGGCTCTGCGGCGGCTCGAAGGCGGCACGAACGGCGGCGGCGGCGGCACAGATGAAGATCAGAGGTTGAGAGGGGGAGATAGAAGATTTATACACTCTAGAATGGGGGTTTGAGGAGAGGAAACCAGGGGGAGAGAGGAAGGGGGCACAAGGAGGCTCCTTGAACATTCAACAAATTTCTGATTTTTCATTGATTTTCACATGAAAATACAACATTTTATATGAAAGGTATCAAATCTAATGTAGACCCTTGGATGTAGGGATGGGGGATGGATGGCTGGGATTAAGTGTGAACAACACACACAAAATATTAAACTAATAAGGGGAGAGGGGCGCCCCCTTGACCAAGGGGTATGGTAGGTGAAGGTAGGTGACCTACCTTGGACCAATTTAACCAATTGTCTACCCATGTGGCATTTGACATTCAACCCTTCTAGATGGCCACCTAGGATGGTTGACCAGCCCCACATGAGTGACATAGACCAATGGGAAAAGGCTGAGTGCCCCCTTGCTGGTCCTACTGACAAATTACAAAGAAACCCAAACAATCTGTGGGAATGACGCATTGGCTTATAAAGCCATACAATTGCGCATATACTTTCCCGTTGATATAAAAATAAACTAAAGGATATAAATGTAATATGAAAAGTACTTGCTCGGCGTCGATTCCCATCACTTGGCCCACAGCCCAATTATATTAGGCCGACCCTTCCTGGCCATTGCCAATGCCAATATCAATTGCAAGTCAGGACTTATGGATATCTCTTTTGGAGATCAAAAGATAACACTTAATGTCTTCAAAGCTTCTAAACATATGAGGGAGGAGGAAGATTGTTATACCATTGATGTGATAGATGAAGTGCTAGAGAGCAACCCTCCTCTGGTCCAGCCTGAAAGCTTTGACAAGGATGAAGACATTGAGCCAGTTTAGAACTCCATACACTTGAACCCACACTTTGGCCCACTAAACTTGAACATTTCCACGAATCGCAACATGAACCTTTACTTCCTTCCATTCAAGCCCCACCACAGCTAGACCTAAAACCTTTTCCAGATTCTCTGAAATATGTGTTTTTAGGGCCTGAGGAGACCCTGCATGTTATTATAGCTTCTGATTTGACATCCACTCAGGAGGATCAGCTGATTGATATCCTCAAAAGACATAAGGAAGCCATAGGTTGGTCAGTGGCTGATCTTAAAGGAATATGTCCATATATATGCATGCATCACATTTATTTGGAGGACAATGCTAATCCAATAAGGAAGATGCAAAGGCGATTGAACCCTCACATGAAAGAAGTGGTTAAGAAAGAGGTGGTTAAGTGGCTTGATGCGGGTATCATATATCCAATCTCCGATAGTCAATGGCTAAGTCCAACCCAAGTTGTCCCCAAGAAATCTGGACTTACTATGGTGAGTAATGACCAAGGGGAAATGGTACCCACTAGATTACCCACTGGGTGGAGGGTATGCATAGATTACAGAAAATTGAATGCAGCCACCAAGAAAGACCATTTTCCCTTACACTTCATTGACCAAATCTTGGAGAAATTAGCTGGTCAAAGATACTTTTGCTTCTTGGATGGTTATTTAGGATACAACCAAGTGGCCATTTACCCAGAGACCAAGAAAAGACCACATTCACATGTCCCTATGGGACATTTTCATTTAGGAGAATGCCATTTGAGTTGTGCAATGCCCCAGCCACTTTTCAAAGATGCATGATGGCCATTTTTTCTGATATGGTGGGAGAATTCTTAGATTTTTTTATGGATGACTTCTCTATTTTTGGAGATTCTTTTAAAACATGCTTGGATAATTTGACAAGGATTTTTGAGAGGTGCATGGAGAAGAGGTTGATTCTAAGCTAGGAAAAGAGTCACTTTATGGTCAAGGAAGGAATTGTGCTAGGACATATTGTCTCTGAGAGAAGAATTGAGGTTGATAAGGCTAAAGTCGAGTTGATTGCTAACCTACCTCTCCCAACATCTTTCAAGCAAATCAGATCCTTCTTAGGCCATGTTGGATTTTACCGTCGATTCATCAAGGATTTTTCTAAAAATTCCCGTCCTTTGTGCAATCTTCTTGCCAAGGATATTCCTTTCAAATTCTACGAGTCATGTCTTCAGGCCTACACTTTCTTAAGGGACGTTATGACTCAAGCCCCAATCATCCAACCCCCAGATTGGTCCTTACCATTTGAGCTAATGTGTGATGCTTCTGACTATGCCGTTGGGGCAGTTTTAGGCCAACGAGTGAATAAAAGCCCAGCTAGTTGAACATTGACTGAAGCCCAAAAGCATTATACTACAACTAAGAAGGAATTGTTGGCAATTGTTTTTGCTCTTGAAAAGTTTAGATCTTACCTATTAGGGTCCAAGGTCATCATCTACTCTGATCACTCAGCCATAAGATACCTACTGTCTAAGAAGGAAGCCAAGCCCCATTTGATTAGATGAATCTTACTCTTACAAGAATTTGACATTAAAATTCGAGATAAAAAGGGGTCCAAAAATGTTGTGGCAGATCATCTATCTTGGATTCTTGTGCAAGAGAATGATCCCATTAAAGATCATTTTCCTGATGAACAACTCTTGTCCATTTCCAAAATCAAACTCCCCAGGTATACTGATATTGTCAATTATCTAGCAGTCGGATTAACCCCTGATGGGTGGTCCAAAAATGAAAAAGATAGATTCTTTGCTCAGATAAGATATTACATTTGGGAAGACCCGGAGTTGTTTAGGGTTTATGCTGATAATGTCATTCGAAGGTGCATCCCAGAAAACGAACATTAAAGCATTCTCACCTTTTGCCACACCCTTGCTTGTGGAGGACATTTTTCTGAAAAGAAAACCGCTGCAAAGGTCCTCCAAAGTGATTTTTATTGGTCCACTCTCTTTAGAGATGCCCATACCTTTAGTCAATCATGCCCAAAGTGCCAAACCATGGGGAATATCTCACGGAGAGACATGATGCCCTTAAACCCCATCCTTGTGGTAGAAATTTTTGATGTATGAGGAATTGATTTCATGGGACCCTTCCCACCATATTATGGGTATGAATACATTCTAGTGGCTGTTGATTCTGTTTCGAAATGGATTGAAGCTATGACAACTAGAACCAATGATCACAAAGTGGTCATGAAGTTTGTGCAAAAGAACATCTTCTCGAGATTTGGATTCTCTAGGGCCATAATCAGTGATGGGGTAGTCACTTCACTAACTTCCAATTCAAAAGTTTGCTGAAAAAGTATGGGATCACCCATAAAGTAATCACACCTTATCATCCTCAAACTAGTGGTCAAGTGGAAGTATCCAATAGAGAAATCAAAAACATTCTGCAAAAGACTGTGAAGACTGATAGGAAGGACTGGGCTGAGAAATTGGATGATGCTCTATGGGCCTATAGAACAGCCTATAAAACCCCCATTGGTATGTCACCTTTTCGATTGATCTATGGAAAAGCATGCCACCTTCCGGTGGAACTGGAACACAAGGCTTATTGGGCGGTTAAGCAATTTAATTTGAATTTAGCCCAAGCTGGAACACCAGGACCCTGCAATTAAGTGAGCTAGATGAGCTTCGCAAGGAATCTTATGAGAATTTCATAATTTATAGGGCAAGAATGAAAGATTTCCATGACAAACACATTTCAAGAAAAACATTCGAACCCAACCAAAAAGTCTGGTTATTCAATTCCAAATTGAAACTTTTTCCTGGGAAGCTCGGATCTAGATGGGATGGGCCGTACATGGTGGTTAATGTATTTTCCCATGGTGCTGTTGAAATCCTCGATCCTAAAAGTAGAAACACATTTAAAGTAAATGGGCAAAGACTTAAACCCTACATTGAGGGCATCTCCAATGAAATGATTATGGACACGATTGATTTGTCTAATACGTATTGAACTATCATGCGTCTGGCTGAAGACATTAAACTTAACGCTTGTTGGGAGGCAACCCAACGTTCTCTCCTTTATGTTTTCAATAAGTCATTTTCATTTTTTTTGTTTGTAGGAGTTAGAGGAGGATGACCGGCAAAAGTCACGTCTGCCCGCCCCAGGTTGTACCTTTCCTTCTCAAGCATTCATGAGCACATTGTTCTTTTTTTTGCATGCGTCATATCATCAGAGATGATGTTATTTGAGTTGGGGAGTAAGGATAATCATTGTAAAAATCTCATGCAACCTACTGCCTCATGTTGTTAAAGAGAGAGAGAGAGAGAGAGAGAGAGAGAATGGCCCCAATTGAGTTTTCATGATTCATGCTTTCATAAAAGAGACTCTGGAATAGAAAAAAATGTGGAGATAGATGATGAAATGATTTTTTTATGTCTAGTCATGGAAGCTAATTTAGAATCTCCTAAGGTCTCTTAGCATTCAAAAAAAATAAAAAAAATCACTTGCACACTAATGAAACATGAAGGACAAGCCTTCTGTCATTTGGTATGGTGTCGGATACTCTGCCCTCCCTAGTGAAGAGTTAGATCTGGAAAAAAAATCATGAAAAATATCCCTGATCTTAGTAACCGGGCCTGCTTCTCCTAAGGCAAGAGTTGAGGTTCGCGTCAAACAGTGAAGGGTTGTGCAGCACCATGTGTTGAAAAAAAAAATTATGAAAATATCCTTGACCTTAATAACCGGGCATACTTCTCCTAAGGCAAGAGTTGAGGTTTACGTCAAACGGTGAAGGGTTGTGTAGCACCATGTATTGAAAAAAAAAAGAATGAAGGCTACAGTGATTAAAGCTCTGATCTGGGAGGTAGAGTTGAAAGTGTTGGGTTCGATGCAGTATTCAGAGGGGGGGTGAATGAATATAGCCCTTTAAAAACTTTCACCCAATTTAAAACTAGAATACTAACAAGACTTTCGCTCAATATAAAATTTCGCCCAAACTAGAACTATGATGCTAACTAGACAGATTTACCAAACCTGAAAGCTAATCAACTATTCAGTTCTACCAGTTAGCAAACACATGGAGTACCCCTATGCATTCATCTAGCGGAAGCACAAATGAACAAATCAAACCACAATGCACAAGGGATTTTTAGGTGGTTCGGTCCTTCAGACCTACATCCACCCCACACTCAAACCGAGTGTGGCTTCCACTAGCTCACGCTAGAAACAGCAGACTCAGTCTGCAACAAACGCTGCCAAACAGCTTGACCAGGGGAACAACCTCCCCTCTTCCTCCCAACCGGAGGGAACCACTAGTGAGACCAGTCACTAGCAAACCAGAGACACAAGGTCTCTCTTCCTCCAGACCTGGAGGGAACCCCTGGACTTGAATCCACAAGCCCAGAACCGGAGACAAGTCTCCCTTCCTCCAAACCGGAGGGAATCAACAAGTAGCACCCAGCTACTTGCAACCGGAGATAGCAATCTCCCTTCTCCTGAACAAACAGGAGGAACCCACAAGTGACTCCAGCCACTTGGAAACCAGAGACACACGGTCTCTCTTCCTCCACACACGGAGGGAACCACCGGACTTGCTACTCACAAGCCCAGAGCCGGAGGAACAAGCCTCCCTTCCTCCAACCCGGAGGGGAACCTAGAGACCCAAGTCTCTCTTCCTCTGAACCCCAGAGGGAAGCACAACCGGAGATAAATCTCCCTTCCTCCAACCCGGAGGGAAACAACCGATGACACCCTGTCAAAGGCAACCAGAGACGCAAGTCTCTCTTCCTCTACACGGGAGGGTACCAACCACAAGTAGCACCCAGCTACTTGCAAACCGAAGACACAAAGTCTCCCTTCTCCTGAACCCACAGGAGGAACCCCGACCTCTCTACAGAGGATCGGAAATACAGTAAATGGATAAAAACAAAAACGAAACCAGCAACAGAAGGCTGAAAAGATAAAAACAAATGTGGCTCTCGCAGGAGCTGGCTGGCCTGGATTTGATCCACGGTACAGCAGGAACAGATCTTCTGTTGAAGCTTCTATCACTCTAGCTCTCTCTCTTCTTCTCTATTCTTCTTCCTCTTCCTTTCTTCACACTCTGCTATCTCGATCTCTTACTCAATCTCTCTTTCTTTCTCTTTCTCACTATCTTTCTCTTCTTCTTTTCTTTTTTCTTCTTCTCTGTCTGGATCGTGGCTCTCTGTATAGAGTTTTCTTCTCGCCAACTCGATCGCCCTCCATCTGTGGACGAAGGCTCCTATATATAGCAGCAGCAGTAGGTGGATAGGGCACAAAACGCGTGTGCCTCCCACGTTTCCTGCCCTAATATTTCGGACCACGTGGAGGCTCCTCTGCATCTTGGATCACGTGCCAGATGCAGCCTTGTATCACGTACTGCTTCACGATTAGAGCACCTGTAAAACAGAGTATCGGATAAGTAATCAATTTAAGGAACACCTCTGTATAGATTATCAGAAGAACAGTACTTTAGAAGAAACTTGAACGAGGTTAAAACGAAACAACACGAAGTGACAAATAGCAACGACACGGAGACAACGCGAGGACACAATAGGGAAAACGACACGAAGTCAGTAAGGACTCGATGTACAACAGTAAGTAACACGAAGTAAGACCACACAGACATAAACGATAACACGAGAACAACACGGGGTGACAGCAGAAACCGACACGAAGTGTTTGCAAACAAAGTAAGACACAAGGTCTACGTAAAGCAACACGAAGTGTGGTTAAAGCGAGAACGACACGAAGTGAAGTTATAAAACAACACGAGGTAAAAAGAAGAACGACACGAGATACATGGAGACAAAACAGAAACCAACACGAAGTGTGGTTTCAACACAAGAAAGACACAAGGTCTAGGAAGAACAAAAACGACACGAAGACACAAAACGGAAAACGACACGAGGTGTAACAAACACGACACGAAGTTATGAAAACAACACGGAGACGAAGTCTGAAAAAATGACACGGGGTGAAGTCAACACGAAGACGAAACACAGGTTTCGACACGGAGTGAAAACGACACAAAGACAAAACAGAATTGACATGGGTTGAAATCAACACGAAGTCAAAAACAGTAATCGACACGGGTTGAAAACAACATGAAGACGAAGTACAAAGAGACGACACGAAGTGAAGTTGATACGAAGTGAAAACAACACTAAGTGAAAAACAATAATCGACACGCGGTGAAAACAACACGACGACAGTGAGAACAGCACGAGGTGAAATGACACGGGGTGTAGAAAACCAAGAATCGACACGAAGTGTGGTCAAGGCGAGAAAGACACTAAGTCAAAAACGAAAGACCAACACTCAGACAGAAACATAAAAACAACACGGAGACGTAGACACTAAAACAACACGAAGATGAAGACAAGGGAAACGACACGAAGTCTAACCTCGTACAAGCTTTCCTGTCACGCATGGAAATCAACACGAAGTGTTGTATGCTCATACGACACGAGTTCTTTTTGTGTTAGTGAGGGGAAACAACACGAAAACTCAAGTACAGAAACAGCACGAAGATGATGTACAATCTGATGTACAGACATGAAGAACAGTCCAAGATATAGACTTGCACGAGTAAGCTACAGTGCCAAAGTATAGACTTCACGCTGTACAGACTATATGACCAGTGCATGATTGTACTTGACAATGTAAACACTATGCAGACCAATGTACAGACTTTGGCGAAGCAAAAGGCTGTATAGACTTGGAGACCCAAAGCCATTGTATAGACTTTGTCTAAGACAAGGCATGAGCTGACGTTGTATATACTTAGCCCAATGCAAACCAGTCCGATGTATAGACTTTAAGGAAATGCATGCTACAGTGCAATGTCTAGACTTGCGATGTGTTCGCCAGATGCACACTACAGTCCAATGTATGGACTTGGACGAATGATGCATGTGCAGTGAATAGACTTAGGGCATAAACCCCACGATGCACTGTATAGACTATGCACATAACATAAGTCTAACATAAATAATATATCAGTTGTACCAGTCACAGTCATGATGCGATCATCAAGGCACAATGTCATGAAAACACTATATCATTGCTATCATCAAAATACAATATCAATCATCAAAACCACAGCAATGAATGAATGCTTTATGCATCAGTTTAACATGTAACAAGACTGAACATCAAATATGTTAATCTAAACTGAGCAGCAAGATGACTGAACATTTGATTAACTCACATCAACAACCAATCATCAAAACCATCATTAAAACCATCATCAAAACCAAAACCACATGCATGGGCACAACAGAAAGGCACCTAACTAAGATGGCAATTTTGAGGATGCAATTGTCTAAACTGTGGATTTCGATTTCACGGGCATAAATGCTATGAGACGTTGGGAGTATTCTTAGAGAGCATCATGTTCTAATCCTTTGGCTAGTACGTTTTAATTCCAAAGTCCTAATCTGTAATTGATTCCATGAAAGAGGATCTTGTCATAAGGCATGAAATCTTTTAAACTTTTGTTGGTCCCTAATTTTTAATTTATTTACATTGCTAAGGGACTAGCAATGAGTAAATTGGGGGGGTGTGATAAGTGCATAATCGTCTATTTACATTCATATCACACATGCTATTTTTTGGACTTTGATCAAGTTAATTATGTAATTTTATATGATAATCTCAATCTCACATAAAATGAGCTTTTTCTGTTATTAATGGAATTGCATAATTAATTTTAATCATAGGAAACTTTACTTTCTACAAAAGTCACTTTGTATGATCAAATAAGGGTGGATAAATGACAAAACATCACCACATTAGTTAAACCTTGAAGGGGTTTTGTATAATTTTTCTCATGATTTTCATCAGCTTGTGAACAATGCGCTCACCCTCTCCCGCATGTGCAGCAGAACAACGGCGTGTGGGGTTTGCTCAGCTAAGCACGGCAGCAGCATGGCGGTCGGCCATTGGTGCGCAGGCTCTCCCTCCCCCACGAGCAACAGGCGGGGCAGACATGGGGATCCGGCCAATACAGTAGACGAGCACGGCAGCAGCATGGCGGCCGGCCACTGGTGCGCCCGTGCTCAGCTGAGCAAACCCCGCACGCCGTTGTCCTGCTGCACATGCGGGAGAGGGTGTGCGCACTATTCACAAGCTGATGAAAATCATGAGAAAATTTATACAAAACCCCTTCAATGTTTAACTAATGTGTTGATGTTTTGTCATTTATCCACCCTTATTTGATCATACAAAGTGACTTTTGTAGAAAGTAAAGTTTCCTATGATTAAAATTAATTATGCAATTCCATTAATAACAGAGAAATCTCATTTTATGTGAGATTGAGATTATCATATAAAATTGCATAATTAACTTGATCAAAGTCCAAAAAATAGCATGTGTGATATGAATTAAAATAGACGATTACACACTTATCACCCCCCCCCCAATTTACTCATTGCTAGTCTCTTAGCAATGTAAATAAATTAAAAATTAGAGACCAATAAGAGTTTAAAAGATTTCATGTCTCATGAAAATATTCTCTTTCATAGAATCGATTACAGATTAGGACTTTGGAATTAAAGAGTACTAACCAAAGGATTAGAACATGATGCTCTCTAAGAATACTCCCAACGTCTCATAGCATTTGTGCCCGTAAAATCAAAATCTACAGTTTGGACAATTACATCTTCCAAATTACCATCTTAGCTAGGTGCCTTTCAACTCTACCTCCCAGATCAAAGCTTTAATCATTCATTTTTAGTTAGATTTTATTCCAAGTATTGTACTTTGTTTATTTGAGCCTTTATGCATTGTGAACATTTTATTTTGATCATTAAGTAAAAGTGGATGTGATTGTCTCTCTAAATTTGTGGTTCACTCTCTTTCTCTCTCTCCCTATTTCTCTCCTTTATCCCTCTACGTTTCTTTAAATAGATTTTCCTCTTGCATAATTTTAATTATTTCATAAAAAATGGGATTTTCAACTTCAAAATATTAGTCTCATCGTGGGATCGACCCGTATTCATCATTATACTCAAAATCTTAATTTTAATGTGAGTACAAAATTTTTGAAATTAAGTGCGCGGGTTTTTAACGACGAGCTTCGCGTTCGATCAATTTTTGGCGCTGTTGCCATGAGAGCCCAGCTATTTGTAGGCCATCATCGCCTGCACTGTATGACCTGCCATCGCTACTGCTAGAAGATCTTGCCCTGCCCGCATGATGATTGCCCTAGTTGCCCTACCGCGAGGCCTGCTCGCTTGGGACGCATGCCATCTGCTGCCGTGAGAATCCCTCTACATGCATGTTGCTCCTGCTGCCATTCGCTGCCGTGCTTGCCAACGCCTGCTGCTCGAGATCGCTGCATGCTGCTCTCATGCCACTGTACGCGCCTATGCTGCATGCCTGCAACTGCCGTGGGAGCACAATCGAGGGAGAGGCATGCATGTCATCATCGCCTACTGCCTGGAGCTACCCCTGCAAGATCGCCGTGTCCTCACGCCACTGCTGCCATCGTCTATTACTGCACATGGGCGAAGGGTGCACTATTCACAAGGTTGAGAGAGTATGAAAAAAATTATACAAAAGCCCCTCTCGGGCACAAGAATTTAACAACCAAAATAGGTTTATGTCTAGACCCTGCTATCCATAATAAATTAGTTTTATATAGACAAACAATTATCACCAAATTTCTTTCATAAAATGATCTTATCAAAATTTAATTATGTAATTTATTTATTTATTTCAAACATATCTCAAGCCCATTAATTACAAACAAATCTTGATTTTGCATGAGGCTGAGATTAGCATGAAAAATACATAATTAACTTCATTAAAATCTAAAATATAACGTGTGTGATATGAATAAATATCAATAAATAAGCACTTATCACACCTCCCAACTTACTCATTGCTAGTCCCTTACCAATGCAAACAAGTTAAACAATAGAGACCAACAAGAGTTTCAAAGCTTCATACCTGAAGTCAAGATCCTCCTTCATAGAATAAACTAAGGATTGTGACTTTGGAACTATTATTAAAGCATACTAGTCATAGGATTAGAACATGATGCGCTTAAACCCCATCCTTGTGGTAGAAATTTTTGATGTATGGGGAATTGATTTCATGGGACCCTTCCCACCATCTTATGGGTATGAATACATTCTAGTGGCTATTGATTATGTTTTGAAATGGATTGAAGCTGTAGCAACTATAACCAATGACCACAAAGTGGTCATGAAGTTTGTGCAAAAGAACATCTTCTCGAGGTTTGGATTCCCTAGAGCTATAATCAGTGATGGGGGTAGTCACTTCACTAACTTCCAATTTAAAAGCTTGCTGCAAAAGTATGGGATCACCCATAAAGTAGCCACACCTTATCATCCTCAAACTAGTGGTCAAGTGGAAGTATCCAATAGAGAAATCAAAAACATTCTGCAAAAGACTGTGAGGACTGATAGGAAGGATTGGGCTGAGAAATTGGATGATGCTCTATGGGCCTATAGAATAGCCTGTAAAACCCCCATTAGTATGTCACCTTTCTGATTGATCTATGGAAAAGCCTGCCACCTCCCGGTGGAACTAGAACACAAGGCTTATTGGGCGGTTAAGTAATTTAATTTGAATTTGGCCCAAGCTGGAACACACAGGACTCTGCAATTAAGTGAGCTAGATGAGCTTTGCAAGGAATCTTATGAGAATTCCAAAATCTATAAGGCAAAAATGAAAGATTTTATTTGAGAGGCTAATATTTTGAAGTTGAAAATCCCATTTTTTATGAAACAATTAAAATTGTGCAAGAGAAAAATCTATTTAAAGAAACGTAGAGAGATAAAGGAGAGAAATAGGGAGAGAGAGAGAGAGAAAGAGAGTGAACCATAAATTTAGAGAGAGAATCACATCCACTTTTGCTTAATGATCAAAATAAATTGTTTACAATGCATAAAGGCTCAAATAAACAAAGTACAATACTTGGAATAAAATCTAACTAAAAATGAAAATTAAAGAATAAGAGAGAGGGTGTCGCTGGGAAGATGAAGAAATTGCCGTCCTCGTCGTCGAGCCATTGAAGAGTCGCCCGAGCTTAGCAAAGACGCCATTGTGAGAGAGACTTAGAGAGAGAAAATAGGAGAGATGTAGGGAGAGAGAAATAGAGGAAGGTGGTATTTGAATCTCATAAAATAAAAGAAAAATTGTAAACCGCTGTGTGTGATGTGTGTGTGTGTAGAGAGTGGCGACAGGTGCGTGTCTGCGATGTGTGCATGAAGTGAAGAAAGGGAGATGGGGAGAAATGGTTGTTGTTGCGCTATGTGTGCGTGTGAGGGAAGTGAGAAAAAGAGAGACAGAGGGAGGCCAAGTGTGTATGCAGTGAGGAGAGAGGAGGTGGCCGCGTGGTGGCTGTGGAGGTGTGAGTGTGTGTGGTGTAGGCGGTGCTTGTGTGTGTGCGCAGAAGAGAGGGGGGGAGAGGAGTGAAGAGTGCGAGTGTAACGACCCGAGATCCGAACACCGGGAAGGCCCGATAACCCGAATCTTGAACCGCCACTCACGAGCCCGAAAACTCGGAAGGGTTGAAAGGATGGTGTGGAGATACATAAGAATCTAAAATAATTGCAGAGCTACGCAGATTAAATGAATTAAGTAGGAAGCAATTTGATGGCCTGTTATGAGTTGGATCGTGCCCGTTGGGCCGGTGGAGGTTTCTTGTTGACGAGCAGCTGGCGACCAGCGTGTGGTCTTTTCACAGACAGAAGATGATGTTGGTGGTGCATCGTGAACGGTAAGAGCCGTGTTTCAAGGAGGCCTTTGGTGGTCGTTTCTATGATGTGCCTTTCCGGATGGGATCTGGGCTTTGTCGAAGTTGGTCTTCTGGCAGAGTTGGCACAGTGATATGTCTGGCTTTTAGCTTGCCATGTGTGAGGTGGTTCTTGGTGCTAAGCCGATATTCTAGTTGCGATCTATTGAGATGACTGCATGAGCCGGTGGAGGCTCTGTTTTGGTTGTTCCCTGGAGCTAGGTGTGCGACCTGTCAGCTGGCTGTGAAGCTGATGTGTGATTTATCTGCCGACCATAGGAGGGATCGGTAGCGATTTCTCGTGACGAGGACTGTGTCTCCTCGGTGAGCGAGATGGTGGCAGCAGTGCCATGGCTGGTTCTCGCGTTATGTCTGAGGTGATGTCGGACTGTGTCCTTTGGTGTGTGCCTACTCTGATGGCAGGTGTGCGTGGCGTGCGGAGTGAGGTGCCGTTCGTGATTATAGTCTGGTTGCGTCCCTCAAGATCGGTGCTTTCGTGAGAATCGAGGTTTTCTGTGCTGGGGCTCTGACGGCGTTGTCAGTTGATTCAGTGTTCTTCCCTTGTGACTTGGTGCTAGTCTTGAATTTCGAGGATGAAATTTCTTTAAGGGGGGAGGGCTGTAATGCCCCGGATTTTTCGGATCATTTTCGTGGGTCTCGGAGTGTATTTTGTGCTTTACACGTGTTTTTCTCTGATGTGCCTTTGGAACACTATGCAGGGCAAACCGTGGCGTTCTCCGACTCCGGGACTGTACCGACGTGTTGTGCTCCTCTTGAGGATCGCGGAGGTAATTTTTAGTATTTTTTTGAATTTCTAAAATTTTTGGGTTTTTCTATATATATAACCTCCTTTTTCTCTCTCTCCCTCACTCTCATTTTCTCACTCTCTCCCTCTCTCTTCTCTCACGCTCTCCCCTATCACCCTCTCTTCTCCGACGGCCGATAGAGCGGGGCGGGGGCGCAGCGGGGCGACGCGGGTGAGGAGGACTATGAGGATGGGTCGAGGATCGGGGGATGGAGCCGCATGGAAGCTCGGTGGCGCGATCGCGAGTCGACGAGGGTTTAAACGGCATTTCTTCACAGATCGATGACCTCGGGGCGCAAAATCTTCAGTGGAGGTAGGGAGATGGACCCCCAGCTCGTGCACTTCCTTTCCCGCAAGTTTTGTAGGCCGTGGCGAGCCGAGCGAGTTTATTTTCGCATTTTGGGCAAAATCCATGTTTTTGGGGAGTGAGCCGGATCTCTCGTTTCGTGGAGTTTTTGACCGATCAAAGGGTATAGATGCATGCTAGGGTGCTTGGGGATGGATTTCCCTTTGTTTCCCCTTCACCCGGGCGTGAATGGGGCGTGGAACGACTTTTTGGGGTGTTTCCCGCCGTTCTCGATTTTCCAGCTTAAATGCGGTCTTACAGAAGCCACTTATAAGGTGAGACGGTCCCTAGGGTGACCGCTTATCGTCCGTTTCATCATGTTTTGGGGTAGCGGCCCTGTGAGAGACCGCTCTACCTGTCTGGGCGATCTAAGGCAGACCGATTTTATGGTTGGGTGGTCTTGGTCTGACCGCCACCTACCCCTTTGTGTCGGTAAGGTAAACGGTCCATCGTTCGACCGTGTAACTATTGGACGGCCCATAGGCCGACCGTGTACCTCGTGGAGCCAGCGTGACTCCCGAGGTGGTTGTGACCGTTGCGTTTTAACCGTTGCACAGTGTTGGGTCTACACGGTCAAGGGTTTGGCCGTTTAGTCCTTTGCACGGTCCTAGGTTAGGCCGTGTACGTTTCCACGGTCGCGAGATGACCGTTCAGCTTTCGTGTCGTTGGGTGACTGGATGGCCCCAAGGGGGACCGTTCATGTACCCAAGCAGCCTATCGTTGGACCGTGTAGGTCTCGAATGGTCTGGGTAAGGCCGTGTGGTTTCTCGTTCTATCTAGAGCTTGAACGGCCCCATTTGAGCCGTTCATTGTCTGGAGCGGTCCAAGGAGGGGTTGTGCATATCTTGCACGGCCCAAGGAGGACCGCTTATGGGGCTTATAGGCAGTTAGTAGGTGACCGTGCCAGATTATCAAATGGTCTGTGTAGAACCGTTTGAGTTCTGAGGCGGTCCATCGACCGACCGTGTTTACAGGAATGGCCCAGGGTGGACCATTTACTGTGTTTTGTCTAACCGGTGGTTCTTTCCTTGCCGATTCGAGTCCCGGGAAGTGGTGTTCTCGGCTTGTGACACCGTACATCGGTGTGAGTGCGGTGGGGTTTCCCCGCATGTCGTAGTTTTCTGCGGAAGATGGTTTCCGACTGGGCCAAGTGTTCGGCCTTGGACTGCAAGTCCAGTTGCCAGCCTGGGGCTGGAGGTCTCTCGCCTTTCCTTGGGATGGGGAATCGGCGTGGCGGCTTGTGAGCTGCCTTCGGAATCATGCTTCTTTGTTTTCTGCGTGGGCCATATGTGTGGCCTCGGACTGTGAGTCTAGCTGTCCAGCCCGGGACTGGAAGGCTTCTCAGTTCCCTTCCCGAGGGAATGGTCTCGGCGGCTCGTGAGCTGCCTCGGTATCTGTGTTACCGTGGTTTTAGACCTAGGGATTAGGCTAGATTGACGGCATGGAGCCATTTGGTGCAACGGTCTTGACTTCGAGTCTTGTGACTCAAGGACCGCTGGATTTAGTGAGTCTAGAGGACTGTCCAGAGTCCAGTGGCTCGATGCCACTTGGTTCTTCTTGACTTTCGCGCAGGGTGCGTGCATGTTTCTCAGAGTTTCTCCTTGGAGAGTGGTCACACCAGTGACTCCCCATTAGTCGTAGCCTTCTGACACGCGAGTGGTCCCACCAGGGAGTGGTGGCGAGGCTACCCCGAGAGCCATTTTTTAGACTGGTTACCGTAGGGCCCCACGTCGTGCAGCCAGAGTCCGGCTGAGGGGAAAACCAGTTAGAGCCCAGACCTGGGATGCATGGTCTGTGTGTGCACACGTGGTTGGGGGCAGTGGACCCGCGCTGACGAGCGTGACCCCAGCTAGTCACTTGCTTTGTGGTTAATAGTACGGTGGCTCAGTTCCCGCTGGGCCAGAGGGAGACACCTGAGGTGCGGTCTAAGATGTCAGTGGACGCATCTGGCCTTACTTCTGGTGGGCAGGTACTCCGGTCACGTGAAATGTGACTCTCCTATTTTTGGGTTTCGTTTCCCGTCTGCGAGACGTGGTTCCCCCGACAGTTTCAGGGAGTGTTCCCGAGGTAGAGGTCTAGGGGTTTTTCCAGTGAGTGTCACCGAGGGTTTCCCTGGACGGTGATAGGTCCACAACTGTGAAGTCGTGATCGTTTCTTCTGGCGACGTAGCCAGAGGTTCTTCCGTTAGTTCGGTAGTCCCCCGACTGTGAGATCAGGGCACGTTTTCATGGTATAGTAGGAGTAGCTGTAGTGCCAAGTTTTGACCGGCCACCGGTTCTGTAACACCCTCAAATATAGCTAAGTTGTACTCTATATCACCGAGGCGCCTTTTGAAGTATCGGTTCAGTTCTTGAAAGAACTCCGAAGTTAAGCGTGCTTAATGGGGAGTAGTACTGGGATGGGTGACCTACCCGGGAAGTCCCCCATTCTGGAGCCGATCACTGTTATAAAGGGATAAATCGTGAGGCCAATAGGCCAAAGCGGACAATACCTCAACGGTATAGAGTACGGGGCGTGACAGAATGGTATCAGAGCAAATTATTTGTTTAATAATTTATTTGTTTAATAAAAGAATCTCATTCTCTTCTCTATTGATTACCATAGTTCAAGAATCTTCTCTTGAGTTTAGCACCTCACTTATTCTCTTAAGATATGCTCTTGAGTCTTTCTACACTAAGAAGCCACTATACTTCTCCCTCATGTCTCCAGCAATTTCATATATCTTTTATTTCCTTTTGATGATGTCAAAGGGGGAGAGAGGTCCTCTGTCAACTGGAAAGAGGTCATCTGAGAGGTTCAGGGCATTGGTTTAGGGCATCTATTGCATCTGAGTATGAAGCGTGTTTGGAGAGAAAAGAGATTCAGAAGATGGTGTCTCAGGGAGAAGTCTTCTGGTTTATTAGTATGCTCTTTTTGGCTTGCTCTTGATTATTTTTGATCTCCTTCTTATGCCCTAACATTGCTTGATTCATAGTGTTGCCATCATCAAAAAGGGGGAGATTGTTGCATCCCTACGGTTTTGATGATGTCTCACACTATGAATCAAATTTGTTTTAACTACAAATCAATTTGTTTTTATATGGTGCATTTCCTTATTTCTAAGCATGAAGAAGGTTTGTGTTTATAGCATGATTTAGGTCCGTGCATTACATGATTTTCTCCCTTTTGCTTAATGCATATTAAGTCAGTGCAAGTTCTGCATCTCTTACATAAAGTGCTTGCCTCGGTGCAAGTCCTTGATCATGTTCATATGTTGTCTCTATGCATTAATCTAAGTCGTGTCCACTAAGGTCCATGCATATCATGTCTCTGCATCTCACCTTTTGAGGTCGGTGTAACTCTTGAGTCGGTGCAATTCTTGACCAGAATGCTTTGGTCAGGCTAGTCGTTCCTACATCTCAGTGCAAATCCATCTCGGTGCAAGCTTTGACTTGTTTCTATCTTTGTCATCTCAATGCAAATGCATCTCAGTGCAAGCTTTGTCTTGTATCTCTCTTAGCCATCTCGGTGCAGCTCCTGCTTGGACGGCATATCTCGACTCGGTGCATATTTTTAGCTTTTGAATAACATGAAGTCGGTGCATCTTCCATTGCATTACCACTCTCGGTGCAAGGGTTGATCTGCACCTAGTCGGTGCAACTCTTGGTTAGTCAAAGGCATTGGAACTCGACTCGATGCAAGTCCTGTAGACATCTAAAGTAGATTGGTGCAACGTTTGCTTTATTTCTCATCGGTGCCTTTCTTGCCCGCCTTAGTCGATGCTTATTCCTTTGACTCGGTGCAAATTTTTCTCTCTGGAAAAATCAAGTCAGTACATCTTTACATTTTGTTGCTTCCTGTCCATGCATATCTGTTGCACGATCAGAGTCTATGGTCTATGCTAATGACGTCATGCGTCTTCTCAAGTCAGAGCATCTCTCGCTTTGGCTCACTTCAACTCGGTGCAACCTCTTGTTCACCTTGTTGCAAGTCAGTGCAACTGTTGATTTGGGAACTTCTACTCAGTGCAGTTTCTGGATTCTTACTCTTTACACTGATTCGAATTGTGCTAAGCGTGTGACAAAATGACTATTTCTTCTCTGACAGTTTGTCTGTGCATTCACCAGGATGGCACGTGATCCGAGGAAGATGAAGGTCCAAAACATTTCGACACGTGCCCCAACATTTCAAGCGGGAAACGTGGTATCCACACGCCTAAGCTTCTGGAACATACATAAGTATATATATATGTGCTGAGGAAAAAGGGTTCGAGAGTGAAGGATGGAACAGTGAGAAAAGAAGAGCAGCTTGAGAGCAGTGGAAAAAGAGAGAAGATCTGAAAAGGCCCACTCCATCCAGAGCTGAGAGAAAATTTCTGAGAGAGAGAAGTGATTGTGAATGTGAAGTTCTGCTTCTAAGGAAGCTATATTGCTTTTGTATTCAGAGAAAATTACGGTTCATCGATTGTTTTTGTTTTCGAGTTTCCTTTATTGTCATTCCGTTCTGTTACCCTCCACTGTTCGGAGGAAGGGAGAGATTCTCCAGTTCCCTCCATGGTCTTGGAGGAAGAGAGGTTCGATCCTCTGGTTGTGTGAGTTACTTGGGAGTAACTGCGCAGGGTTCCCTTTGCTGCGTGCAAAGGAAGGGAGATTGGTTCTCCATTGTTTCACTTCTGATTGATCAGAAGTCTGAGGAGGGTGTTCCTTAGGGCAAGCTGTCTGGCAGCGGCTGTTGCAAACTGAGTCTGCTGTGTTGCGATTGAATATTGCAAGGAAACCTTACTCGCCTGAGTAAGGGGTGGACGTAGATTGCGGATAGCAATCGAACCACCTAAAAAATTCCATGTCTCTCTGTGGTCTTGCTTGCTCACGTTGTGCTGCTCTCCATCTACTTGACACATTGCATCATTGTGGGTTGCTTTCTCGATCTCATTTCTTACTTTCGTCATCACTGTTGCCTGTTTTCGGAGTCTTCTTCACTGCTATTTGAGGGGTTGATAAATCGTGTTTGAGTTTATCGAATTTTGGGAGTGAGCTATTCATCCCCCCCTTCTATCTCACTTTCCGCTGTGCGTATCAATTGGTATCAGAGCAGGTTTTCATCATGTGGGCCAACGGTCAGGGTAATCCTAATGGTCCTCGAAGCTTCATGGCTGAGGGACAATCTATCAGCCGCCCTCCATTTTTTGATGGTAACAATTATCTTTTCTGGAAAAATAGGATGGAAGTATTCATCATGGCGCAGAGCCACAAGCTGTGGAGGGTGATCACTACAGGGCCATACGATCTGCCACCGAACGAGGACGCGTGGACAGATGATCAAGTCAAGCTCTCGTCACTCAACTGGACGGCCCTGAACATCATCCAATGTGCAGTACATCCAGATGAATACGCCCGCATCTCAACTTTCAAGACGGCCAAGAAAATGTGGGACGAGTTGGGTCTAATCTATGAAGGTACACCTCAAGTGAAAGCAACGAAGGTAAATCTCCTCACCTCTGAATATGATATGTTTAAGATGAAATCAGAGGAGACCATAACTGAGATGTATGCCGGACTGTCACTGATTACGAATAGTCTTAAGGGGTTTGGGAAAGAGATAGCTGAGGGAGATATAGTCAGGAAGATACTTAGATCTCTAACCCCTACATGGCACACTAAGGCCATTGTGATAGAGGAGTCTAGGGATCTGTCGACAATGACAGTCACCAAACTCATAGGATCCCTAATGACGTATGAGATGAACTTCAAAAGGAATGGTGAAGGAAGGGCAAGAATATTACCCTCAAGGTGTCCCGTAGCAAGGGAAGTAGCAGTAGCGGGAGTAGTAGTTGCGAGTCTGACGGACTGTCAGACCTCGACCAGGAGGAGCAAGCAATGCTCACTCGACAATTCAGGAAATTCTTAAGGACTAAGGGAAAGACCTTCAGAAGGAAGAGGTCATACCCCTCTGGTAAGAACTTTGATTCCAACAATGATAAGAATAGGAGTACCAAGAAAATTACATATTTTCATTGCAGAAAACCTGGACATATGAAAGGGGACTGCCCTGATCTTCAGAAAAATGGTCCTGACTTTCAGAAGAAGGGCTCGAAAGTGCAGAAGAAGAAACCACAAGCAATGGTCTGCACGTGGAGCGATGAGGAAGAAGATCCGGAAGCCAATTCCTCAGAGGAGGATGAAGAAGGAATTTGCCTGATGGCAAATAGCGAAGAGGAGGTAACAAACATCTTCGAGAATTTTTCTATTGATGATTGGGAAGATGCCTATGCTGAACTGTTAGATAAGTTCAATTCACTGAGTAAAGAGCATAGGGTTCTGAAGAGAAAATTTAATGCTAATATTGAAGAACAAACTCAAATCAATGAGGAAAATCAAAAATTAAAAGAACAATTGGAAGAAATTACTTCTCTGAAGAAGGAAAATGAAAAGCACAAATCTGAGAACCAGGAAGTTCACTCACAGCTCAGCGAACTCAAGATAAAATTTGAAGAAAGTCTGAATGGAAAAAGTGTGATCACAGAGAAGTATGAAGCCGTTAAGAAGGTTAACACTGAACTTCTAAAAAATTGTGAGTCTATGCAAAGAGAGTTGGAAGACAAACAAAAGGTTTTAGAAAAATTGTTCAAGGGAAAACGAATCTGGATTTTATACTCGGAAGAAGGGTTAATTTCAACAAGGAGGGTTTAGGCTATAACCCAACAAACAAGAGACCCTTTCAGTTCAAGACCACTGCCTTCTGCCAGAGAAGGGAAAAGAAAAGCTGGACACACCATCCAGCTCAAACAGCAATCAAAACATTCAACATCCAAAGGAAAATTCAACAAACAATGCTGGACGACCATCTAAAATTGATGAACTTGAAGAATTTCTCTAAGCCCATTCACCAGAACAGAAGTGGTAGCTGGACTGAGCAAATGTATCAAAATAAAAGATGGAACTACTATAAAAGAATGGGTCCGAATAGCAGTTACTGGAGAAATAACACTCACCCTCAAAAATTTGTTAATCAACAAGCGCACAGAAGATACCCCAGGGATGAGAAGCCTAATAACTGGAATAGATTTCATTTCTCCAGACTAGCTGGACATAATTCTAGTCACAATTTCAATAGACCCGAAGTTAAGATGCAAGAGAAAAACAAGTTCAAACAACTCTGCATTCCTAAACATCTGTTTAAAGATTTGAATGATGTCTTTGGATCCAACTTATCTTGGGTTCCAGACCACTTTGCTTGATTTCATTTGTGTAGGTCTGCCTGGCAGCTGAGAACAACAAATGGTACCTTGACAGTGGCTGCTCTAGGCACATGATAGGAGACCGATCCAAGTTCATCAAGTTAGAAATGAAGGTAGGGGGTGTGGTCAAGTTCGGAGGAAAGAACAAAGGTAAAATTATTGGGGTTGGCATAGTTGGTAAGTCCTCCACTAACTCTATTGAGAAAGTCTTACTTGTGGAAGGTCTTCAACACAATCTGATTAGCATTAGTCAATTATGTGACAAGGGTCACAGGGTTGTGTTTGACAACAACTCATGCAAAATCTTTGAAATAAATTCTGATCATGTTAAGTTTGTAGCAAATAGGACCAATAATGTCTACATGGTAGACTTAGATGTTGAGTCTGAATCTAATCTCTGCTTGTCTGCTAATTCTGAAAGTGATGCTTTTGATTGGCATAGACGTTTAGGTCATGCTAGCTTTTCTACTTTGAATAAATTGATCAAGCATGATTTAGTCAGAGGCATGCCTAAAATCAAGTTTAGTTCAATCTCAAAAATCTGTGATGCCTGTGCTTTAGGCAAACAGACCAGGAAGTCCTTCAAACTAAGATCTGAGCCATTATCTTCTAGACCAATGGAACTTCTTCATATGGATCTCTTCGGTCCTACTAGAACTCAGAGTCTCAATGGAAGTAGGTTTGGTTATGTGATCATTGATGATCACTCTAGATTTTCATGGATCTTTTTCTTAGCCAACAAAAATGATGTTTTTCAAAAATTCAAACAATTTTTCAACAAGGTCAAACAAGAAGGAAAACATAAGATTTATTCAATTGAGTCTGACCATGGAGGTGAATTTGAAAACTCCATGTTTTCTGACCTTTGTGAAAGTGAAGGACTAACACACAAGTTCTCTTCTCCCAGGACACCAGAGCAGAATGGAATTGTGGAGAGAAGAAATCGAACCATTGTGGAGATGGCCCGAACCATGCTGATTGAGAGTCAACTACCAAGAAAATTTTGGGCAGAGGCAGCCAATACAGTAACTTATACAATCAACAGGGTCATGGTAAGACCAATTCACAAGAAAATCCCCCATGAGCTATTGAAAGGTAAGAAACCAAACTTGGCTCATTTCAGGATTTTTGGTGCTAAATATTTTATCCATAATAATGACAAGAAAGACTTAGATAAGTTTGATGCTAAAAGCTGTCTGGAATATTTTTAGGATACTTTGAAGTGTCAAGAGCATATAGGGTCTTTAACATAACTGATCAAAAAGTTGAAGAGTCTCCACATATCATTTTTGGTGAAGCAAAAGATGCCACTAACATTGAAGATGCTGACAGGGTTTCCAATCACGATGGAGAATTCTTGGAAGACAAAGAAGAAGAGGAGGTTCAGCCGAATGAAACATCATATGCTCCCAACCAGGTAGGGCCAGCTGAAACAGGTGAGTCTTCAATAAATGTTAGATACCTTAAAGATCACCCAATAGATAACATCCTAGGCAACCTTGAAGATCCTCTTAGAACTAGGTCTCACTTTAGGAATGTTCATAATCAAGACCTAATTGCTCTGGTCTCACAAATTGAACCCAAATCAGTAAAAGAGGCCTTAAGTGATCAATCATGGGTTAATGCTATGTGTGAGGAGTTAGGTCAGTTTGAGAGAAATAATGTCTGGGAGCTAGTTCCAAGACCAGAAAATACTAATGTCATAGGAACTAAGTGGGTGTTTAAGAATAAAATGAATGAAGATGGAATCATTTCTAGAAATAAAGCCAGACTAGTAGCCAAGGGCTACTGTCAGGAATTTGGAGTTGACTTCGATGAGTCCTATGCACCTGTTGTTAGGATGGAAGCTATAAGAATATTGTTAGCATTTGCATGCTCCAAGAATATAAAACTCCAACAAATAGATGTGAAGAGTGCATTTTTAAATGGAGTAATCAAAGAAGAAGTTTTTGTTTAACAGCCCCCCGGTTTTCAATTCTCCACTAAATCTGACCAAGTTTTCAGATTGAATAAAGCCTTGTACGGTCTAAAGCAGGCTCCTCGAGCATGGTATGAAAGACTGACAGAATTTCTAATCAGCAAGGGCTACCACAGAGATAAGGTGGATCAAACTTTATTTTTCAAGAGCTCAAATAAAGACCTCATCATAGTTCAGGTATATGTAGATGATATTGTCTTTGGGTCAACTAGCTCTGAACTATGTAATGAATTTTCTAAATTGATGTGAATTTGAAATGAGTTTGGTAGGTGAATTAAAGTATTTTCTTGGCTTGCAGGTACAACAGTTAGAGGATGGATGCTTCATCAACCAGACCAAGTACACATTGGACATTCTCAATAGGTTTGGCATGACCAACTTGAAGCACATTACAACATCAATGGGTACCAATACCTCATTGGATGGAGATGAGACAGGTAAAGAAGCAGATGCCAAGCTCTATCGAGGTATGATTGGATCTCTACTTTATTTGACAGCTTCAAGACCTGATATACAATTCAGTGTAGGAATGTGTGCAAGGTATCAATCTAGACCCACTGAATTGCATTTAGCTGTAGTGAAAAGAATTTTCATATATTTGTCTGCTACACACACCCTTGGTTTATGGTTTCCTGCATCACACACACTTGATTTAGTTGCATACACAGATGCAGATTATGCCGGGTGTAAACTAGATAGAAAAAGTACCAGTGGTCACTGTGAATTTCTAGGTGAGTGTTTAGTATCTTGGGATTCCAAGAAACAACATTTTGTGGCCCTCTCCACTACAGAGGCTGAATACGTGACTGCAGAGAGTTATGGTACATAAGTAATTTAGATTAAACACCAGCTTCAGGACTATCAAGTAGACCTGGGATGCACACCCATTTACTGTGATAATACCAGTGCCATCAATCTAGCCAAGAACCCTGTCTTGCATTCCCGCACCAAACACATAGAAATAAGGCATCATTTCATAAGAGATGAGGTTTCTAAAAACACCTTTGAGCTGATTCATGTAGGCACTGCTAATCAAATTGTTGATATCTTCACCAAGCCTCTGGACAATGACAAATTCACCACATTAAGGAGAGAATTAGGCTTATTTAAATTATCTTAATTGCTAATCTCCTGTTATTGAATTGTTTTATCTTGGCAAGAGATTATGTGAGTAGCCTGTCTTAACAGTGAGGGGGAGTCCTGAGAATCTGCTGAGTAAATTCCTTTAGTGCATCGATTGAGGGGGAGCTGGGCAGTTGATGATTTTTGACTGATTCAAAAGATTGACCAGACGTGTGTCATTGCTGGTTCTCATGATTGAATGAGTGCGGTTCAATCTCAGACAGTGGAATCTCATTCATCTCTTAAGTCTATAAGTCTGTGTAACTAAAGTCCAGCTAGAATCTTTCCTCTAGTAGTCCATCAGAGATCTGGATTAAGTGTTCGAAGTATATCTTCCTTGATGTGATACGATGGGAGTGCATGGCAGTGGGGAGGGCGGGTTTTCTCGGACAGGGAAGATGAGTGAAGGGAGTGGGAGAGTGAGAAGAGGAGGGGTTTGGAGGCTGCAAAGGGGAGATAGGGGAGGGAGATGGGTGCACCGGCGGTGCCCCTGTTCCAAACAGGGGACCGCCCCGTGAGTTTGAGAGAGTGAGGGATAGGGGGAAAGAGAACATGGGGCT
Source organism: Amorphophallus konjac (assembly GCA_022559845.1). Taxonomy (NCBI): domain Eukaryota; kingdom Viridiplantae; phylum Streptophyta; class Magnoliopsida; order Alismatales; family Araceae; genus Amorphophallus; species Amorphophallus konjac. Next base: position 204,620 of record JAHNEJ010001316.1, on the reverse strand, counting down.
GGGTTTTATGTGATGTGGGGGTGTGCGTAGATGGGGGGGAAGAGAAGCTGGCGGTGCCATGGTGGGAAGGTGAGCTTGTGTGGGGTCAGAGAGAGAGAGAGTAGAGGAAAGAAGGAAGGGGGTAAAGCGCGGCCACCGGTGGGTTCACTGGGGTGCTGGGTTCTAAGATGGAATGGCAGGGATGGATGGTGGTGGTGGGATGGGTGGAGGGCGACGACGGTACCGGGGGGCAGGAAGACGTGGTTGGGGCTTCTTACCCGTCTCTTTCACGGAGACAATGCAACCATGAGCTTCTCACTTCCGATGCCATTGTGGGGGTGGCTGTGGGAAAGAGAAAGGGGAAGGGACGGGCAATGGTGGGGAAGGGGAGAGTGGTGAGAGGGAAGATGGTGGAAAGGAGGTGGGCAGTGGATGGCCGGGCATCTTACCCGGGGGGGCTTCTCACCGCATCTCCTTCTCGGAGAAGAGCACGCAAGATATAAGGCTTCACACCTCACGATGGTTTCCAAAAATTCTAATCACTTCATTGTCCTAAATAAAGACTACATGACCCTTTTTATAGACTCTATAAAGAAAATCAAAAGACAACTCACCTAACACCTACTCATCATAACTTTCTTGGGAAGACACTCTCTTGGGAAGACTAAAAGACACAAAATAAAAAAAAAGACTCTTACATGATTTTTGTGGACATAATTACTACAAACATAAAACATGACCCATTAAGCCCATACATGTGGCTCAATTAAAAAAAACATATATTTGATCATTTTGTTGAAGCCGCTTGTCAATCCCTTCAACCTCGAATTTTGAATCTTGAATCGACGATTCCATCATTCCTACATCGTAAATGATTCCGGTTCAGGCTAAAACCTGTATGTCTTGACATCTATCCAGAACAACTCAAAATCTAGACTTCAAGATTCATTTCAAAGAACCAGTCCTTCTGGTATTGTCTTCAATCACTTCATCTCCACAATATAAGGGATCAACCAAATAATCATATTGATCACTGAGAAACTGGGAGCTTCATCAATGAAGTGAAGTAATTCTCATGTCATGAGGTGTCAAATTCAAAAAAAAGGGGAAGAGCAATCTCTGCAAAATGAATTTGTGCTTCTGATCATCACAGAGCAATGGTGACAAGATGGTGAGTAACTGGGGACTCTAGCCTCTGATCAAGGTGTTTCCTCACGTAAAAAGTCACAGTTACTAACTATGTTCTCTAAAAAGGAGAGGTAATGAGGTACTCACATTGAGTAACTGGGGATTCAAGCCTCTGATCAAGGTGTCTCCCTAATGTCAAAAGTGTGATTTACCAACTTACTCATTGGTCTTATTGAAAAACTTTATAATATCCCTTGTCTTTGTGCAACTTATTGGAATGCTTGTCCTCAATACCATGAGAACACCTTCTTTGCTTTTGTCTTGTGTCGTCTACTGAGTATTGTTATTTGTTCAGCAATGTCTTGCCATACTTGTTCATCCCTGCTCTACATCATATACCCTGTATGTGGATACACTTCCCTCTCATTCTACTTCTCTATTGATTACCAGAGTTCAAGAATCTTCTCTTGAGTTTAGCACCTCACTTATTCTCTTAAGATATGCTCTTGAGTCTTTCTACACTAAGAAGCCACTATATTTCTCCCTCATGTCTCCAGCAATTTCATGTATCTTTCATTTCCTTTTGATGATGTCAAAGGGGGAGAGAGGTCCTCTGTCAACTGGAAAGAGGTCATCTGAGAGGTTCAGGGCATTGGTTCAGGGCATCTATTGCATCTGAGTGTGAAGCGTGTTTGGAGAGAAAAGAGATTCAGAAGATGGTGTCTCAGGGAGAAGTCTTCTGGTTTATTAGTATGCTCTTTTTGGCTTGCTCTTGATTATTTTTGATCTCCTTCTTATGCCCTGACATTGCTTGATTCATAGTGTTGCCATCATCAAAAAGGGGAAGATTGTTGCATCCCTACGGTTTTGATGATGTCTCACACTATGAATCAAATTTGTTTTGATGATGTCTCACACTATGAATCAAATTTGTTTTAACTACAAATCAATTTATTTTTATACGGTGCATTTCCTTGTTTCTAAGCATGAAGAAGGTCTGTGTTTATAGCATGATTTAGGTCCGTGCATTACATGATTTTCGTCCTTTTGCTTAATGCATATTAAGTCAGTACAAGTTCTGCATCTCTTACATAAAGTGCTTGCCTTGGTGCAAGTCCTTGATCATGTTCATATGTTGTCTCTATGCATTACTCTAAGTCATTTCCACTAAGGTCCATGCATATCATGTCTCTGCATCTTACCTTTTGAGGTCGGTGCAACTCTTGAGTCAGTGCAATTCTTGACTAGAATGCTTTGGTCAGGTTGGTCGTTCCTACATCTCAGTGCAAATCCATCTCGGTGCAAGCTTTGACTTGTTTCTATCTTTGTCATCTCAGTGCAAATGCATCCCGGTGCAAGCTTTGTCTTGTATCTCTCTTTGCCATCTCGGTGCAGCTCCTGCTTGGACTGCATATCTCGACTCGGTGCATATTTTTAGCTTATGAATAACATGAAGTCGGTGCATCTTCCATTGCATTACCATTCTCGGTGCAAGGGTTGATATGCACCTAGTCGGTGCAACTCTTGGTTAGTCAAAGGCATTGGAACTCGACTCGGTGCAAGTCCTGTAGACATCTAAAGTAGATTGGTGCAACGTTTGCTTTATTTCTCATCGGTGCCTTTCTTGCCCGTCTTAGTCGATGCTTATTCCTTTGACTCGGTGCAAATTTTTCTCTCTGGCAAAATCAAGTCAGTACATCTTTGTATTTTGTTGCTTCCTGTCCGTGCATATCTGTTGCACGATCAGAGTCTATAGTTTGTGCTAATGACGTCATGCGTCTTCTCAAGTCAGTGCATCTCTCACTTTGGCTCACTTCAACTCGGTGCAACCTCTTGTTCACCTTGTTGCAAGTTAGTACAACTGTTGATTTGGGAACTTCTACTTAGTGCAGTTTCTGGCTTCTTACTCTTTACACTGATTTGAATTGTGCTAAGTGTGTGACAAAATGACTATTTCTTCTCTGACAGTTTGTCTGTGCATTCACCAGGATGGCACGTGATCTGAGGAAGATGAAGGTCTAAAATATTCTGACACGTGCCCCAACATTTCAAGCGGGAAACGTGGTTTTCACACGCCTAAGCTTCTGGAACAGACATATGTATATATATATGTGCTGAGGAAAAAGGGTTCGATAGTGAAGGATGGAACAGTGAGAAAAGAAGAGCAGCTTGAGAGCAGTGGAAAAAGAGAGAAGATCAGAAAAAGTCCACTCCATCCAGAGCTGAGAGAAAAAATTTCTGAGAGAGAGAGAAGTGATTGTGAATGTGAAGTTTTGCTTCTAAGGAAGCTATATTGCTTTTGTTTTCAGAGAAAATTGCGGTTCATCGATTGTTTTTATTTTCGAATTTCCTTTATTGTCATTCCGTTCTGTTACCCTCCACTGTTCGGAGGAAGGGAGAGATTCTCCAGTTCCCTCCATTGTCTTGGAGGAAGAGAGGTTCGATCATCTGGTTGTGTGAGTTACTTGGGAGTAACTGCACAGGGTTCCCTTTGCTGCGTGCAAAGGAAGGGAGATTGGTTCTCCAGTGTTTCACTTCTGGTTGATCAGAAGTCTGAGGAGGGTGTTCCTCAGGGCAAGCTATCTAGCAGCGGCTGTTGCAGACTGAGTCTGCTGTGTTGCGATTGAATATTGCAAGGAAACCTTACTCGCCTGAGTAAGGGGTGGACGTAGATTGCGGATAGCAATCGAACCACCTAAAAAATTCCATATCTCTCTGTGGTCTTGCTTGCTCATGTTATGCTGCTCTCCATCTACTTGACACATTGTGTCATTGTGGGTTACTTTCTCGATCTCATTTCTTACTTTAGTCATCATTGTTGCATGTTTTCGGAGTCTTCTTCACTGCTATTTGAGGGGTTGATAAATCGTGTTTCAGTTTATCGAATTTTGGGAGTGAGCTATTCATCCCCCCTTCTATCTCACTTTCTGTTGTGCGTATCATGTGTAAGTGGGGAAGAGAGTGAGACGGGGGCTCAGAGAAGAGTGCAGTGTGTGCATGCATGCGGTGTGAGAAGGGGGAGAGGGGGACGTAAAGAAACCGCAGTGTAGAAACGGAGAGAAAGAGGGAGAGGGAAGAGAAGAGAAAAATGAGAGGGAGAGGGAGGCTACTGCTACGTGAAGCGTGTGTGTGGGCTGTGTGTAAAGGGTGTGGCCAGTGGAAGAGAGAAAGGCTAGCAGGAGGGGGGTTGAGCGTGTAGAGAGGAAGAGTGGAGCTCGGGGAGCCGCTTCCGGCGGTGGTGTATGTGTGTAGGTGAGCGACGGACAGGGAACGGCAAGAAGGGAAGGGGAGTGAGAGGCTGTGCACAGGTGTGTGCGTTGTGCGTGTGAAAAGGAGAGGGAGGCAGACCACGTTGCTATGAAGTGTGAGTGTGCAAAAGAAAGAGAGAGGAAGTGCGTGAGTAGAGAGAGAAAGAGAGAGAGAGGAGAGACGGACAGTGAGGGGGGCGGAGAAGCTACGTGGAGACGGTGCAGGCAGGGAGAAAGGGGGAGTGAAGGAGAAGAAGGAGGAGAAAAAAAGGAGTAGGAGGGACAGGAGGCAAGACAGGAGGGGTCAAGGGGAGAGAAGAGGGCTTGGAGGTGGAGAGGGAGGAAGGGCCGCGGTGCCCCTATTCCAAACAGGGGCGTCGGACCAGGCTTAAAGAAGAGAAGGAGAGGGTGGCAGGGAGTGTGCAGAAGGGAGATGAAGGCTAGAGGGGATAAGAAGATCGGCCAAGGGGGGGGAGCGAAAAAAAATTCCTCCTCAGAGAAGGGGGAGCTCAGGTTTTATAGGAGCGCCCGCCGCCCGTCTTCCTGCCGTCTGCCACGACGGCTGCCGTGGTCAACCTACGAGCGCCATTCTGCTCGCCGCCCTACCATCTACTCATTGCTCTGTTGTGCCTGTATGCCATCATGCGCCTGTGGACGTTGCCACACCTGCTTCGCCCGCTGCAGTTGCCGTCCAGAGGGAGGGGGCGCACCAATGGCCGACCGTCATGCTACTACCGTGCTCGTCTACTGTATTGGCCGGATCCCCATGTCTGCCCCGCCTGCTACTCGTCAGGGAGGGAGAGCCTGCGCACCAATGGCTGGCCGCCATGCTGCTGCCATGCTCAACTGAGCAAACCCCGCACGCCGTTGTCCTGCTGCACATGCGGGAGAGGGTGAGCGCACTGTTCACAAGCTGATAAAAATCATGAGAAAAATTATACAAAACCCCTTCAAGGTTTAACTAATGTGTTGATGTTTTGTCATTTATCCACCCTTATTTGATCATACAAAGTGACTTTTGTAGAAAGTAAAATTTTCTATGATTAAAATTAATTATGCAATTTCATTAATAACAGGAAAAGTTCATTTTATGTGAGATTGAGATTATCATATAAAATTGCATAATTAACTTGATCAAAGTCCAAAAAATAGCATGTGTGATATGAATTAAAATAGACGATTATGCACTTATCAATAGCCTTTTAAGGTTATGAAAAGTACATTCTCGTTACATGATAGTACATTCTCGTTCATGAAAGGCCACATTATAATCTTACTTGATCATGTTCTCATGTATCACATCTATATAGTTCGTACCTTATTACTTGATTGTTACTATAGTTTTATTTCGCATGTTTTATCGCATTTTCCTTTATCTCACCTTTTAGAGCTAAAATGTTAATTACTTAAATTATGACTTCATGTTGATACGAAGATACCTATTGGGCAAGTGTGTTCATTCCCTACTTTTCAATCTTTTTCAAGAAAATCTAGCAGGTCGGATTCAGATTGTTCAAGTGACGGATCCGAGAGTGATTGATGAATGAGCGAAGCCTAGATTATATAAGTGTCATGAGTCAAAGTTTATGAGTCATAATGTAATCTAGTACCTTCACTGTAATAGGCGGTGAAGTTGATCATATTATATAAATTTTCTACTTTATTGAGTCTAGCGAGTCATTATGTTAAGGAGTCGAGAGTCTTTTGTAAAATTTGATTATTATTTAATAAAGTTAGAGTTTGAGTATATTATCCTGTGCATTCCTCTTTTATGTGGATGTGTTATAGCGCTCCGATTGTCATTCTCGCTTGAGACTTTATTTGCCGGATGTTCACGTTCCCGACTTAATTCTGCTGCATATCTTGGGACGTGACAAGGAAAGTTTGAGAGCGTTACGTCCTTAATAAGAACTCTCACCGTTCAGGGACTCTTGCCCTTCTCCTATCCCCTTGAGCTTCCCCTCTCTGAAAGTAACACAACATCCATTGAGATAATGAGGGATAAGTGCCCATTCGCGAGGAGTTTGCCCTGGCTCATTGAGAAGTATAGAGGATGGGCTAATCTGATAATGAATATCCCCTGCCTAGGTAGGGAGCCCGAGGCTTGGGCACCCTCGGAGGGAGCATTCATCTACCTTCTGATGGCTCGATTGGGTCGTCGGCTAGATTTTTCCTGAGTATTAGGGAGGCCTTCGATCGAGCGACCGAGCCAAGACTCGGTGGGCTATGCCGGTACACTTTATCGAGATCCTGTAGTAAGTGGGCCATGTTGGGACTATCACTTATTGGGTTATGCAAATCTTGATGGGCCGTTGAGCCGTGTAAATATTGGGCCGCGAATCTGCCTCTCTCCAATAATAATATTCATAACTAGTGAGTTCAAATTTGGGTCCTCAATGAAACGTGAGGATGATTTCCTGACCTGTGGTGTTTCATCATCATCTTCACGTGATTGTTTCCATTTCGAGAACCTTATTATAGGGAACAAATGTTCCTAATTAATTAACGTACCTGCCATCTAGTAAGATTACATTCTGAAACAGTTAGAGCTAAGGATTTTTTGTTTTTTAAAGAAAAATCTCTAGAGAGAATAAGTTGCCTTTAGACAATTTTTATGGATTTTAAAAGTGCCATTTTTTTCTCCCTATCACTCCCCAAACCCCCACTTGTAAATCTAATGGGAAAGGTGAATATTTGAAAGAGATTACGAGACGATGAGTATTCTAATGATTGAAATTCTCTCACGTTATTTTCAAACGTAATTTAAGAATCTGAAATCATAACCCTCACATGTTCATGGAATAAGTACTCTCACACACCGACAAACATATGATTTAATTCTAAGGACACGTTGGACAACAAGATGGGATTATAGATTTTTTTTCACAATCTTTAGAGACATAAAAGGATGAGAAGGTTGACATTTGGGGCCACTTTATTAACGGAATAAGTCTTGAGTAGAATGAGTTATTATATCTTTTCACCCTTGTTCGAGTTTGATAGTAGGGTTAAGTTACCAGATGTCGGTTAGGATAAAAGCCCTTATTCTAGGAATAACTCATTCTACCATTTCTATAGAATGAGTTATTCCTAAGGTAAAAATAAATTATCAAACTGAAAAAGTGAAAAGCTAAAGAATAACTCATCCTAAATCATCTCATGTGAGTTATCTTAACCCATTATCAAAGAGGGCCCTGGAGATTTTGAAAAGATTCTCCTTTCTTCATTCTCTCTCTTCTTTCTCTCTCTCTCTAAAATCTAACCTTCACTTTTTTTTCATCGCATAACGTAACAATGTTACATCTCAAAATATTTTTGGAGGGCGAAGATTTAAAAGTCATAATTGATCTATCCCAAAAAACTTTCCCTCCCTGCACAGCCCACTTGCATGTAAAGTAAAATTTTCTAATGCTGACGTCAGGGGCGGGGAATGCTGCTACTCGATGAGATCTTCACGGAAATTGAAGTCTAAATATGGACATCAATTTAGTGGTTCAACGTGGTAGGGGTCCCACATCCACGATATGACTTCATGTTGCAAATTTTGGTTGGCAACCTTGCCATCTTGCAAATCACTGAAACCAGCCTGCCATTGGTCTTTGTAATTGTACGTACTGACAAGATAAACTAATAAGCAGCGTTTTTTTGTCCCACCGGGTCTGGTGTGTGCGCGTGTGTCTGGTGGTGGAAGCAAAACTTAACTTGACGAGGATATTCTCGCAAGAAGAAAATAATATAACTTTGGAATTGCACATTGTTCGTATCAGACAATCCAGTCATTTTATTATATGTACAAAAATCAATGACGGCTGGATTTGTATGATGATTGGCACGAGCACATTTGCAACAAGTATTATTGTGTTATTAAATATTGAGATTTTTACATAAAAATTATTATTAGAGGTGAATTTATAAAAAAATATTTTTAAAAATATATAAACATATGTATCACTGAATTAATTTAAAATAATGTATACATGTCATTTAAACGTAATTTTTTAAATAAATTTTTGATAAAAATAAATAATATGTCTATAAATAAATATGATATTTTTACATAATTCAAATTTACACGATAATATGACAACTAATATATTTGTAAAAATGCTTGTTACAAAGTCACGTTTAACAATACTTTTCATATAAATTTTTTTAAAACATTCTTATCTTGAACGCGAGGTGTGTCTGGATGATCTATCATCTTTCCCCCGTAACGACGAAGTCATAAGCTCGATTTTATTCTCTAATTACGTGCAAAATAGAATTATTCACCCCTACGTTTCTCACGGACGTCAAATTATTAGTTAACTAAATCAATCGTCTCAGTTTATGAAAAATTAAGTAACACGAGTTTTCAATCTCGGTTCTCCCGTTATCTTCCTCCCTCGTATTCCCCGCTGCACTGGCCATGTAACTAAAAAAATAAAAAATTCATCTCTGACTACCCGAAACCCGATCATTGCGTATCGGACGGGACCGGACTCAGGCTCCACTGCTCGGCAGCCTCCGCTTAACTTCCCGCTGTGACCAATACCCCAGATTTCCATCGTCAACGCGTCTTCGGGTACGGTATTACGTTGTTTCTACCCTAATCGTACCGATAATAATCGTCCCCAGTGTTAAGGCCCAAATACTCCGAACCGTACGTAACTCGAGGGCATGATCCAATAGCAAAACTTCACTCTTTACACGTGGCACAATCCTATTTGACAATGGACTTACCGTTACGTTTTCCTTTCTACTACCTCTCCTCTTTGGTGCGCGCAGCTGCGTTGCAGCAGCTGTAAACGGCAAGAGAGAGAGAGAGAGAGAGAGAGAGAGAGAAGAGTAGAGAGGGAGTGGAGAGTAGAGATAATATAGGTGGAAGAAAAGAGACGGAGAAGAGAGAGATAGAGGGAGAATAGAGGTAGAAGAGGAGGAGGAGGAGGGAGAGAGAGAGAAAGGTGGTGGACGATCGGAACGCCGCCCCTTCCTCCGCCGTCCTGATCCGAAGATGAGCGGCGGGCCGTCTGGTTTCCGTAAGCACACGCCGAGAACTCTGCGCTCTGATGTTTTGATCCCCATTTGTATCGTTTCCTTTGAGCTCTTTTTCACGTGAGAGTGCTCGCTCTCTCTCTCTCTCTCTCTCTCTCGCTCTCTCTCTCTTACCAGACAATGCGCCGGTCACGAGAATGTTAGTCATCGGCAGCGCCGCACTCACCGCCCTCTTCGGGATCCAGGGTCATTCTTCGGCGATCGGGCTCTCATATCAGGTTTAAGTTGCGTTCCCTATTTGGACGCCTAACCCTTGGTTTTGTCGACAATTGTGGTGCATATTTGCGGCATCCCGTTGTTGTTGTTCTGTTCGTGTTCTCGATTTTGCGGCTTTCTGTTCTTGCATGCTGGTTAGTTTTTTTTTGTGTTTTCGTGATTGATCATATCTCGTTGGCATGTTATTATTTGGAGCCTGGGATTCTTGTAACTTCTTTTAGGGTACATTTTTCTGTAGGTACAATCCTTGCTTTGTCTTCCATCCGCATTCCTCTTGAAGCAACTTTACTGTGGAGAGGGATGTATTGCGGTCATTGGTTTTGCACAATTGCACTTCACTGAGATTTGGGGGCTTTCGTGGAGATGTTAGCACTATAGTATTTATTATGGCATGTACAATCTACATGTTATGTTTCTTTTTGCTGCCTGGCTGTTCATTAATTGATCCTCAAGGGAGGGAGCGCTTATAGCTTTAGATTTGTCTACTGGTACTATGGCCACTGAGAAAATGGAACTCAGATTGGGTTTATCCTCTCAAACCACATTAAGTGAGTTCGCCGAGGGCATTATTAATATTCTGTATTTATTTTTTTACCCATTTTGGTCCCCTTCATCACTATTAAACTTTGCTTATAATTGATCACATCAAGGTGGTAAGAAATATAAGGACACAAGAACCCAATATTATCTAATTAAAGTCATTCCTTTCCATTGTTGTAATACCGGCACCTTAGAATTTGTGGAAATATTTCCTCAGATTATCACTGGTTTCAATGGGATGGAAAGGGTTAGACAATTTGTAGGTGGCATACCAAGGGCTTTGGTTAAATGGATGTAGATGTTCAACACGGCAAGGAAAATTGGGGCCATTATTTAGGAAAAGTAAATATATGCTTTCTGCAGTTTTCCCATGTATTTTTTTTTGAAAAATGTTTTGGATTATACCACTAATTTTATTTCATAAATAGAAGTGGTACAATCAAAACATGTGGACAAGATAGGTTCCTCTTCCACTTAATCATCAAAGAAAATTACAAAGTACTAAGAACCATCCTCTACTCCGCCAAACTGGTGTTAGGAAGATGATGACACCAACCATGAAGAGAATACAAAACTCTGAATTCTGAAATAAATGTTTTGTATTTCTATGTATGCTTGCCTTGAAAATCTTGTCATTATATTCTCTCCATAGATTCTAGCAAATGGCATGAGAGAGCAATTGTAGAACCTTACAGGGAGAAATTGTTCCCATGTATATTCTTTCTCATTACCAATGTATGTGGGTAGAAAAGCAAGTAGATTAGTTTGGCCTCCTCACAAGCAGGGTTGAATACTTGATAGCGCTATTACTTGTTAGACTGATATGACAATGTAATTGTATGCTGGAGGATGATTCTGTGTTAAAGTGTGCAGAGGTTACATCACCTCGTGGTGATTCTCTCCCAATCATGATGTTGTTGAGGAGAGTACAGAGATTTATGGGTCAAGAACTCTTCATCAATTCATATTTTTTCCTCTTGGGACAAAAATGTTGTCATATCAGTCTAACAAGCCAACGAGATTTATGGGTCACCTTGTATGTGACATTGAGCAGGAGTGAGGGAGGGAGAGAAGGAGGGAGGGATGGAAGAATACAGAGATGGAGGCTTGTACCTGCTATATCTTTGTGAGCATTGAGGAGGAAAACTTCAAAGGGGCCTTGATCCTGATAGCCACCAGAGGAAATTGTGTTGGAAGTCAACTCAATATATGGAGAAGCTTTAAAAGATAGAAAAGTAAAGTAATAAACATTCTGACTTCTCAAAAAAAAGTAATAAACATTCTGCATTTGTGCCTTCAGAAGTATTTTGTTGTCATTCTTATGCTGCAAAAAAATAGGATGTGAACTATGTGGCATTTTTTATGGCTTACTATCTAACAAGAGCATTTGGTAGGAATTGCTGGAATCTGATGCTTTGTAAGCAGTGACTTCTGCACTGTAACTAATAATTTCAATCTTTTACTTGATATACTTCTGCATTCAATGGTTTTCTTAAAATAGTTTGAAGTTTGAACATGATCATGCATATTTTACGTATCATCATGTTTCATACCCATGGTTCACGCAATCAGTGGATCCCAGTCCAAGTCGGCTGACTTGGATCATGGTCTTGGTAGTCAACACGATTTCATGGCGGAAATCGATCAGCCTTTATTTTCTTTTTCAAAAACTGGGCCCAACCATCTGATTCTAGAAAGTAGGCCAGCATAGCGGGAAAGAGAAAAGGAAGGAAGGAAAGAAAGAAAGAAGGAAAATGAAAAAAGAAAGAAAGAAAGAAAATCATACATGCTGCAGTGTTATCTCTGCCTCCTGTCATCTGCCAACACTGCCGCTGTCCCCATTGTCTTTCACCGTCATTTGCTGCTGCTGCTGCTGCTGCCTCCATTTGTGAAACATCATGGTTCGTGTAGGATGGGGTAGGAGGATCGCTATAGAAGGGCTTAGATTTTGGGGAAATTAAAGGGAGTGGAAAAACTGTAAAATGTCTCTTGTGCTCCTTCCCGAGAAACAAAATCCATCACTCTCTTTCCTCCCCCTCCCTGACTGGACCTCTCTCTCTCTCTCTATCTCTAATGGCAACAGGTGGGTGCCCTTGCCATTCCTGTGCCATCAGCCACCAATTTCACCTCTCCCTCCCCAACCCCCTACTGGCCTCATCGTCAATGGCCTCTCTCGCTGCACCCTATGTAGTCAGAGGTGCGCCTGGGCTCTTGCCTAGGCGTTTGAGGCGAAAGCGAGGCGGTTTGGAACCTCTCATGCCGCCTCGCTTTCGCCTCAAACACCTCACTCTCACTCTTCTTTTTCTTTTGGTCCCGTCTTGGTTTAAACCTCCTTTATTCAAATCTTATCTTATTGTATGTATGTATTTTTACCTCAAATCTTGATTACTGTTAATTTTATTAAAATTTTTGATTGTATGTATGTATTTTCTTTAATTTTTAGACATATATTTATATTTTTTGAATTATATATATATATTTTTAATAAAACGCCTCAAACGTCTCTAACGCCTAGGCCCCTTGGTCGCCTAGGCGTTTAAGGCATGAGGCGACCCCTTGGTCGCCTCGGTCGCCTCACGTCTCAGACTATATAGGCTGCACCTGTATCATCAGTCCTCGTCATCTCATCTATCTCTCCCCATCCCATTCTGATTGTCGCCAATGGTGGCAGCAGGTGGGTGCCCTTGCCGCACCTGTATCACAGCCCTAGTTTCATGATGCGGGACGGATGACCGACTCGGGCTAAGACGTACGACCGACTCGTTGTGCGGCCAGCACTAGCACACTAAGGCAAGCCGGGCGGCTGACCACCGTGGTATTCTCCGGGTGGAGACGTCTCTCAACAGCGACTCTCTTGAGCCCGACGATCGTCCCTTGCGAGGGAAACGTGGGGATCGCGGCGATTAAGAAACCACTGTCGCCTAGGGTGCTAATCCGCGCTCGGTGTTCGATTGGAGCTACGGAACGGGCACTCACAACTCACAATCGCGGTGAAATTTGGAACTAGCTAACGGCCCTAATCTCACAAATGCAGTAATATAGAAAGCATACTAAACAGCAAATGTAAGGATCGGAACGAGCACGTACCTCCACGCCTAGGCGTGGGGAAGACTCCCGGCCGATTTCCGAACAACCCCGATATACAAATACAATAAGATTACACTTTCAGAAATATATGCCCACTCCACGCAGGGAGGTATAGGGCTACAAATGCCAATTTTGGGGTTGCTGGAACCCGGGTTGACGGGCCACACTCGCAGGAGGCGAGGAACGCGTGCCGGAGCCGCTCGGGTACGCCGACGGAAAGTCGACCCGGTTCTGCCCGCGCTGGTCACCCTGCGCAGCGAGCTTGCGGAGGCTTGTACGGCTAGATCCGATGTCCGATCGGAGCGCCGTTTGTTGGAGAATGTCGGTGACTGGATGTACTATCTTCACTCCGAAGATCGCGAACAGATGCCTTCAGATCTGGGCGCAGTGACAAATCTTCTGAGGTTCTGGTTTTGTGCTCACAGAACTGCACAGAAACACGGTAAAATATTGGGAAAATGGTTGCCGATGTCGGATTGGGGCGTTCCTTGTGGGAGGTGGTAGGCGACGTCCAGAGGAAGAAATACTCTGAAGACCTCTCACACGGATCTTGGCCGGATGAAGGTGGGGCAGGCTCTGAAAGTCGACTCAGATCTCAGCCGGACCTGCTCAGACTTGCCTGCGTGATCCCACGAGAACTGTCGGTACGATCAGCACCGGTCACGGATTGAGGCGAGATCAGCGGCGACGCGAAGGCGACTTGAAATACTACGATTGATCTTTAGGAACCAGATTCAGATGGTGTTGGAGTCGGGCTGTAGAATTCAATACACAGTCACCTTCAATTCTGGACAGCAATCTGGGGCAGATCTGCGCGCCTCCACGAGAAAAATCGCCACCGTTGCTCACGAACTCGGATCGACACGAAACCAAAGCTGAATCCTTGCTAACTCGTAGTAGTATCAAGGATAAATCAGGTGAAGCCAGAAGATAAGAGGAAGAGGGGGGTAGATGGTCGAGTCTCACGACCTGAATACTGTCCAGTCACAGGACAGGGTTGGGAGTCACACCCAAGGAAGAAGAAGTGAATCACTCACTTAATGCAATTTCTCACAAAATCTTTTCATTCTATTGTGCACAAACACTATACATGCCCTTTTATAGACAATGCAAGGGGTAGGGGGAGGGGAAATTCGTGGGTTACATGGAGAGGGAGGGTTGGGTGCGCATGGTTCATGACAAGGGGACTTGGTGAAAGGGAAAGGAGGGGCAAGGGGACATGGTTGCTCACCTACCTTTGAATTTCTAGTAAAAGGGGGGTAGGTGGCAGCCATTTCCCCTTGACCAGCAGCCATTCTAATGTCCCATGTGGTAAATGGAGAATGGAAGAAAAGAAAACAAAATTTCTAGCCTAATACAACAAAATAGGGGGCGCCCCCCTTCTTGGGCTTTGAATGGGCCAAGTTTGGCCTTGGTCTTCCTTAAGCCTATTAAGCCAATATGGAACCAATATGGCTTAAGGCCATTCTAATCTAGATAGCCCAAGAATGAAGGAAGCCCAATTGGGCCTTTCATGGCTAATGGATCCATCATAATGGTCCAAGGCCATTCCTTCTTAAGACATTCTAAGGGGCTTTAACCAAAATGGCCATTTAAGGGCCTTACAAGCAGCCCAATATGAAAACACAACTATAAAGACCATTACAAGACCATTACAAGCCCAATTTTCATGCCAAATGTATCCAAATTGAAGCCAAATTATCCCCATTTGAACTGGAAGCCGATGTAGTCCACTTGGCGCTCCGCGTATGGCACCGTCGGTTCGCCGACGTGTCACGTGATCGCCCTGGTGTTCGCACCATTTCACCTCTCAAGCTGCAGAATTGCTTCAAGGGCGTGGAGACCTTTGGCTCTAGCAGCTTAGGTTCCAAATGTAGCGACAACAATTGAACACATCTGAATGCCATGTACCTCATGGCTTCTCAAAGTGAAAAAAGTAAGGCCTTCAACCAGTTGGCCAGCCAATGTGGGGATGACATTGTGCATGGGACAATAGCATGTAGAACTTCCAAAGCCTTCATGTCTTGCCAACAAGAAGCTCCTCTGTGCACATGCATAGTTGCAGCCTATCATCTATCCAGATTTCACCATATCAGACCATTTTATTCTTCTTCCTGAAACTTGTTATCATATGGAGTTTCAGATTTCTCTCTGTATATAGAAAAATTAGTTATATGAGGACCCTCTAGTAAAAGAAGTCTTCTTCTCCGAGCATTTCATGCTTCTGAAATACAATAGATAACAAGCTTCTATCTCAGATGAGATTATGCTACAATTTGGAAAATTGTAGCATCTTATATTCAATTCAAAAAAGTTCAGACTGCTGTTTTTATTTTCAGATTCAAATGACTAAAATCTTGCTGTTATTCCTTCTTTACATGAACAGGTTGGATTGGCTAGCAGATTAGTTAGACACCAGCATGAATACATCAGAAAAGCCCAAACACTGCAACACTTCATTACCATCAAGCTCCTCGGAAAAACCACCTAACCGAATGTTGGTCACGGGATATTCTTTTGAAAGAATTATAAAGATTGCACATAGAGGGGCTGTATAAATAGCCTGTGCGGGATTTATTCCGTGGGTGTGCATCGTATCAAACGATTTGGGTTCGAGTGCTGGACCTTTCCCTACTGATCGCAGTTAGTGTTGATTTACATCGGCCTAACGTTCGAACACCTTTGTTTCACTGTTAAAGAAATCATGAGGTCCTCTATAAGGGTCCTGACACCGAGGGTAGGCTTGCTTGCATGACTCAAAGTTAATTTTCACCCACCACCGAAGAATTAATGGAATTAGGGTTTCACCGAAGGCCGCTAGATTAGGCAAGAAACCCAATAATTTGAGGATATGGCCGCGATTTTGCAGAAGCTGTAGGCGCTTTGAAGTGTCGAGTGGTCTCTTGGACTCCAGGGACATCTTGATAATTCCGGGTTTCCAGGGGTGTTTTGGTGATTTTATCAGATCAGGGGTATTGTTGAAATTTTTAGGTTGGCGGGAGAGTATGGTAAAATCTCTGACTTCCAAGGGTGTTGAGGCCATTTTTGAAAAGTTTAGTAGTTATTTAGCCATTTCTGGATTGTAGGGGCATTTTGATAATTTTACTAGACCTAGAGTAGGCTTAGGGTTTGAGATGACACTTAAGTGTCAGAGTGGTATGACAGAGCCCCCGAATGGAGGAACATCGGTGGGCTTCATGGAAGGCACACAAACATTCATTTCCGGGAAAGAGGGGTATATGCACAATTTATTGGAAGTTGGGGTCCATTTAAGAATTTCTTGATGAACACCAAAGGGAGCAAATGAGTGCATTCATAACTCATGTGAATACAAGGTTGTCGGCGAATTATCGACTGTACAAAAGAAAAGGGGGTCTCCGCACTGACGCGGGACGTAGGGACATAGCCCCAATTACAAAAAGTAGGCTTAGGGTTTGAGATGACACTTAAGTGTCAGAGTGGTATGACAGAGCCCCCGAATGGAGGAACGACGGTGGGACACAAACGTCCATTTCCGGGAAAGAGGGGTATATGCACAATTTATTGGAAGTTGGGGTCCATTTAAGAATTTCTTGATGAACACCAAAGGGAGCAACTGAGTGCATTCATAACTCATGTGAGTACAAGGTTTTCGGCGAATTGTCGACTGTACAAAAGAAAAGGGGGTCTCCGCACTGACGCGGGACGTAGGGACATACCCCCAATTACAAAATGTTGTAGAGTAAAACTGCAAACAACAGGACTTGAATTTTCTTACAGTCCCAGGAGGGGCATTTCTGTAATTCCTGATTATCTGGGGGAATTACATAATTTGGTTGTTCAGGACGCATGGAAAATTACAAATATAGCTTCCAGGGGCATAAATGCAGGACCCGGGGTATCACATACCCTTAAGAGGCCAAAACAACAAACAAAGCTCCTTGTGTTGTGGCGATCCGTATGTCTATGTGTTGCTTCGTATCTGTCTTGGACCCTCTGGGGATGTATTTATAGAAAGTGAGAAGCCACCGGGGTTGATTTACCTCGTACGAGGTGGATAGGATTCGAAATGACCCCGGGAGGGTCTTTTTTCCTTTTTTTTTTCTTTCGCGCCAGAGAGAGGAGGGTGGTGGGGTCAAATGACCTCGGGCAGGTCCGCCCGGGGTCATTTGACCCCGGGTAGGTCCCGCCAAGGTCGAATGACCCCGGGCAGGTCCCGCCGGGGTCATTCATTTGACCTCGGAAGGGTCCCCCCGGGGTCGGGCGACCCCGGGCGAGTCCGCCCGGCAGCACGTGGGACTGTCCGGGGTCGGGCGACCCCGGGCGGGTCCGCCCGGCCGCACGTGGGACTGTCCGGGGTCGGGCGACCCCTGATAGGTCTGTTCGACCCCCGACGGGTCCCCCAAGCTTGCTCCTTTGTATAAACCCTGCCCCACATAATTTTTGCCCTTTTGCTCACAGCACGTCACGTAGAGAGAGGTGGAAGCGCGTCTCTTGTTCGTTCGTCGTCTTCTCCGTGCCGTCGGCCAAAAGGAGGGGGCTTGTATTCATCCGAGCTGCGTGATACACGTGTGTTGGACTTCTCTGGAGGTGTGTACACCATCTCTTGCGCCCTCTTTCATTGCTGCAAGGGTTTTCTTGGTATGATTATCCTCCATCATGAACGTCCGAGGAAGGAATCCTCGCTTCGGAGTTCGTCCGAGACCACATGACCCTGACAGTCGTCGTGGACTTACCTTGACTTTCAACCACCTCATTTTCTGCAAGGGGTTTATGATTGATGTAATGGTAGGGCTATAAAGTCCCGACGTGTGGAAATATTCCACGGAACGGTGGTACGTCGCATGTTGAACCTCGAGCAACTCGAGTGAAGTGTCTCGATCTATTCGAGGAAATTAGCGGGTGCAACACCGAACAGCTAAGGGATCCAATTATCCCCACCTGAACCAAAATCATCAAGCCCACTGCCCACCTGACAACCTCCAACGAGATTGAAACCCTTTTTGATCTGTAGGGACAACACCCTCTTGGGGAGCTTGAGAGAGGGGGGTTATGAGGGCAAGCTGGTGGTGCTCCCAGTTGTGGGAGGGTAGTGGCAACTTGTCTTTATTCTTATTCACTGAATTAGGCAAGACAGTGCGGTTACATTAGAACTCCTGCTATTGTGCATGGGGAAGTAGAGGTGAAGTCGGTGGCTGATGGCACTGGTGCTGCGATACCTGCTGCTGTGACGGATTTTGTTTGTTGGGAGGGAGGGCAAGGGCATTTTGGACTCTTTGAACTTGTCGATCGTCTTTAGCTGATCAGTTCCCAATAAGAGCTGTGTATATTATCATTAACACACATACACACACACACACATATATGTATATATATATGGAGAGAGAGAGGGAGACTAGTGGATGGAAAAATAATAACGGTGCCACCAACTTCAAAACTGTATGATTCAATCTCCAATTTTAGATTTACACTATTAATCTTCTGTAATATCATAAAGTTAACTACAAATAAAAAATCATTCAAGTCTAATATCAAAAACTTTCATATTACATGATGCCATAAATTGCACTATCTAAGCCATTTATTTTATGTTTTTCTGATACATGAAAAATAAATGTTGGAACTATGTGATTTTAATTCATAAATAGATTACTAATAATAGAGAAGATTTAACGGTGTAGATCGAAAATCAGAGATTGAATTATTGTGATTTTGAAGTAAGTGGCGTAGTTCTTATTTTGCCACTAGTGGCAATGGAATCTCCTCCTCTCTCTCTCTCTCATATATATATATGAGAAATGCTTATACCCATGCAAGAGGGTAAGTTTATTATCCGTCCTATCTCTCATTAGGTCACATATATAGTGTGGGCCCCACTTTTTGTCAGTTTTGCACATATTTCCAATGAGATTTTTAATACTATAAGGGTGACAAATAACTATTTAAGGGTGAAAATAGCTATCTAAGGGTGACAAATAGTCAACTCCTGTTAGTTTTCGCGCATTCCCGAGGCGACGAATGATACTTCCAATGCTATTTAAGGGTGACAAGTAGCTATTTAAGGGTGAAAAATAGTTATCTAAAGGTGACAAATAGCTATGTTAGGGTGACAAATAGCTTAGTTTTCGCACATTCTCGAGGCGACGAATGAGACTTCCAATGTTATTTAAGGATAACAAATAATTATTTAAGGGTGAAAAATAGCTATCTAAGGGTGACAAAAATCTATGTAAGGGTGACAAATAGCTAACTCCTGTCAGTTTTCGCACATTCCTGAGACGACGAATGAGACTTCCAATGCTATTTAAGGATGACAAATAACTATCTAAGGGTGAAAAATAGCTATCTAAGGGTGACAAATACATGAATAAGAGTGACAAATAGATGAAAGTGTACATAAGCATTTAAGAAGCATTTAAGGAATTTAAAGGGTGGGACCCACGTGCCAATGACATGAACTAATAGTGCATTGGACGGGTAACTTTTCTACCCGTCCAGGAGGGTAGCTAGCATTTCTTTATATATATATATATAGAGAGAGAGAGAGATAGTAAAAAATGTCACATATTAGTTATCACATGATACTATATTCATTTACTATTCATCCAATGCATGAGAAATAATGCAAGTTTGTCTTGTGTGAACTTCCCAAGAGCCTTAGTCCTTCGATCACGTTCACTGTTATCAGAGCCTAAGAGTAGTTAGGGTCTCAGCGAAAGCAGGGGATTCTGGCTGTTGTTTCTCATCAAGCATCAGGTGTTCTTAACAATCTCAGTGTTGTTTCTAACGCTGAACTTAGAGGACCGAGCAAACTTTGTATTGTTTTGTTCTCCTTACGCATTCTCTTTGTTTCAGTTCTATTCCTTGCCAACGTTCTACCCATTGTCTGTGCTCCATCCACAACAAACCTATCTGTGGTTGTTCAGCTCACTTCACCACCATGAACTATCTTACCATTCTTTATGCTTCAGACCTTTCACTCCCAGTATCTGAAGATATCTAGAGCTACAATTTAGATGATGATCTCTCAGATCGGGGTTATGCTTTTAAAGGTTTTTTCACCACAGTATGGGATCATTATCCTCATGAGTTCTGCCTCAGGAATCATGGACTCTATTATGCCAATCTCGAGGATAAAACATTCCATATTTCCAAAATCAATTCATATTTCAGAGGTGAAAATCTGGATATGGTATATCCTTGTTTCATTCCCATTGTACCACAATTCCGACATGATAGTCTTTGAGGAATGGCTCTCAGATCCATTCCCTATTGAAGAAATATATTTATGGGGAGGGTTGTTCTATAGTGAGCAATCAACAAGAGTTTTCGCTCTTTCTCATATTGTTCCACGCACACAAAACTTCTTCATAGCCATATTCAAAGTAGTTAGTCAAGAAAAGCCCATGAAAAAACCATCCAATTTTGAGATATTCATGAAGGTCAAAACTATCTCTACCCCTTTGCATGAGGTAGGTATTAGATGCTTCAACCTAGACGAAGGTGTCCTCCTCCGCCAGGAGAGTCAGGATGGAAAAGACCACTCAACAACCGTGGCTATATTGACAATGGAGGCGAATATGTCTATCTGCCTTCAATTTAGAAGCATCAAGGAGACTCAAGTCTCTACAATGACTTTATCACATCTGTTTCAAAGAAAGCAAAAAAAGAAGCCTCCTCTTCTACTACAACAGCATCAGAGGTACATGCTAACGAAGTTTTCTCTACAAAAACTTTGCCAGATGAACCAATATTTGATGATGATAAGTTTGAGAAAGCCCTCTTTGAAGAAGAAAGAGATTTTGAAACTGAAAATTTGATGCAGTGGCTGCCTCCAAAATTTGAAAACATGACTGAAGAATTGTCTGCCTGGTGAATCTCGGGCACTTGAGGAAGAGGAAAATGAAAATTCTGAAGAGCCAACGGGAGAGCCAGAAAAATTGCCTATCTCTATTTTGAAGGATGTAGGTAATAATTACTCTATGGAAATCAGCAGAATTCTCAAGTCCTTATGATCCAATCTGCCTGATATTCTTCCTTTAATTCTTTTGATTTTTCTGTTATCCATAATCATATTTGGGTTTTTGCATAAATATCCCTATAAATAGCGGTTGTCAAATAAACCCCTCATTCAGACCTATTATCAAGAATATCCTCCAAATAATTTGAAATGTTGCAATTATACCCTCGCCGTAACTCCCGTCTACTTAACCAGAGTGAAACGTTAGTTAAGATAGAAAATGACTAACCTACTCTTGGTTAGTCATCCCTTTCTCTGACTCTCTCACCGAAACCCATCTCTCTACTCCTCTCTTCCTCTACAATGGCAGAAGAGGAACTGGATGCCATCCTTAGCTACGTCGATGATGATCCTGCGCCCCTCAAACTTTCCAAAGGGAGATCTCCTCCCCCACCCCCTCCGATGATGCCGCCATCCCCACGACCTTCAGGGCAAGATTGTTCCCATATGCCAAGGCTACAAGGCCGCTAAGGACACCTGGTGCTTGCATAATGTCTTTTGCCCAATCAAGGTCCTCCGCACAAAGCCATCCGCAAGCATGACAAGGCCCTCTACAACAAGGAGGCGGCCACCCAATCCACCAAGCTGGCCGCTGTCAAGCTGTTGCTTGGCGTGTTCAGAAGTGGCTGTGGACGGCACCAACCCATGACAGTGGTGGTCCTGGAATGAGTGGTATGGCCAGGGAGGCCCTCCATGGCAACCCTCTTGCCACAAACATATCAGTGTGTCATCTATCGCTAACAGATGCTAATCGCCCCATCTACCGTTGCCCTCTAGGGGGCGGAGCAGCAGGGAGAGGGAGGGGGGAGGGTTCACCGGAGGTGGCTGGGGGGTGGGGGGGACCAGCAGGGATGAGGGGGGGTGGGGTCGCCGGAGTTGGGAGGGGGGGCAAGGATGGCAGTATCGGTATCGGTTTCGGCTGATACCGAAATCGATACGTACCGGTTTCGGTACCGGTTTCGATTTCGGCCGAAACCGGTTGAAATCATTCAAAAAACTCAAAAAAATAGTGAACCTGTCCGGTTTCGGACCGAAACAGGTGAGTTTCGGCCTAAACCGATACGGTTTCGTCCGAAACCATTAGAAAAGTATTTTTTTTGGTTTCGGACCTGCTACAGTGACTAGGTCCGGTTTCGGATCGGTACCGGCCGAAATCGATACGTTTCGGCCATGGGGGGGGGAGTAGTAGGAAGGGGGGGTTTCGGTGGAGGTAGAGGGGGGTGCGGACCAATAGGGAGAAGAAGGGGGGAGGGGGCTTCACCGGAGGTGCCCGAGGGGGGGGGGCTTCGCCGGAGGTGACAGGGGGGTGGGGAGCAGCAGACTGTAGTAGGGAGAGGGGGGGCTTTGCTGGAGGGTATTTTGGGTATTTCACATATCATAACGGTGGTAGATGGCATATTCCAAAAAATATTTGCCTCCCGTTGACGGTCGGGAATTGTGGGGTTTATTTGGAAGATACTCTTGATAATAACCACAACATTTCGAGCTATTTGGAAGATACTCTTGATAATAAGTCTAAATGAGGGGTTTATTTGGCATAACTGCTATTTACAGGGGTATTTATGGAAAAAAACCCATCATATTTTGCAGCAAGAAGCCCAAATTCATTAGGATGGAAACATAAGTTTTTCCCAGATCAACAAGACCAAATTATATCAATTGCCTAGTTTCAAGCTCTTGTGCTTATCTATGTAGTCAGAGACGTGAGACGACCAAGGGGTCTCCTCATGTCTCAAATGTCTAGGCGATGGCCTAGGCATTTGAGACATTTTATTAAAAAATATTTATACAATTCAAAAAATAAAAAGATTTGTCTAAATATCACAAAAAATACATACATACAGTTAAGATTTTCAATAAAATTAGCAACAATCAAGATTTGAGGCGAAAATACATACATATAATCAAGATTTGAGATGAAAATACAATGGTAAGTCAATCAATATCTTCTCGAATTAGCCCTCTTGGGGTGAGGCATTTGAGGAGAAAGCGAGGCGATTTGGGGCCGACTCGCCTCAAAAACCGCCTGAGTGAGTGCCTAGGCGCGCTTTTGATAACATAGGTGTTTAGAGGTATAATCAATTAGAAGTTAATATGCATGTATAAGGTTGTTGCACCCGTAATTTATCATACTAAATTCTGGGATATTAGTCTCGCATGTGACGAGGTTTCGGTATGGTGTATTACCATCCGATAGGATATTCCTACACGGGGTTCTTTATTCGACGCATCGCGTCCCGACGAATATTCCTAAGCTTAAGGCTTTATAGTCCACATGTTGTTACAATTTAGACCCCTCAGGGGGTGGTCGGAGGCCGGGTTCAATCTACAACGATCGTTGGGATCATGTAGTGTCATCAAAATCCCTACGGGATTGGGTCTCCCTCCTTTGAACATGTGACTACGGGCAAGGGAAGCTTCTACAAGAACAATGGAGGCTCCAAACAAGGTCTACGTACCGAGAACAAAGTCCCTCGCACGTGTAGCACGTAGCACGGGCAACAACACGTCTCCCGTCGGCGACCTACGGCACGAAGAGGAGGACAAACGAACAAGGAGGCGCTCCCCCTCGCTATTCTTCACGAGTCACGGCGAGGAAACAAGGCTTCAAAGCCCCCGGAGACCTCCTTTTATTGAAACCCCACGAGGAGGAGACCCGTCCGGGGCCGGAGGGACCCGTACGGGGTCGCCTTCACTCCGACGGGTCCGCCCGGAGGCGGACGAGTCCCGCGCGGGACCGTCTCTGGGCGGGCGGACTCGCTCGGGGTCGCCCGAGCCCGGGTGGGACCCACCCGGGGTCCGTGGGGTCGCAACCCCGGGCAGGTCCCCCCGGGGGGTCGCGACCCCGGGTGGGGCCCGGGGGACCTCCCACCCCGGGGAGGTCCTTCCTCCCGGCGCGATCAACTAAAAAAATTACAAAAAATGACCTCCCCGGAGTCATTTTCCTTCTGTTTAACCCGTACGGGTCCAAACGACCCCGGGGAGGTTCCAACTTCTACTACAACCCCAGGGTCCAGAAGGAGGACACATTAGAGATCTACGATCTACTACAACCTACGGAGCACCTTCCACACTTGGAGCATTTTTGTTCGTTTGTTTCGACCCGCGAGGGGTAAGTCCCCGGGTCTTGTGTATGTACCCCTATGAGGGTATTTTTGTAATTTTACCCCTTAGCGGGCTATGTTGTTGTTTCTAAATCTCGGGGCGACCACGTCATATAATTCTGCCCTAGTAATGGGAGAATTGCTTACAAGTCCTTCCCGGGATCTAAGAAACATAAATGTCCTATAAATTGCAGTTTTACCCTGTAACTTTTTGTAATTGGGGCTACGCCCCTATTTCTCGCGTTAGCGCGGACTTCTGTACAATTGACAACTCGTCGACAATCCTTGTACTCATTCTGATTATGAAAGCACTCAGTATATTTTATGCATGTCCTCGGGGAGAAAACTATAAGAAAACCCCCGGCTTTCATAGAATTGCACATATGTCCCTCTTTTGACCAAATTGACATCTATGTGTCTTCTACGAAGTCCCTTGTCATTCTTCTGGTCTGGAAACGTGTCAGCTCAGTTCGACACTCAGATGTCACCCCAATCCTAGGTCTGTCCAGGATAAGGTAAAATTACCAAAATACCCTTACGACTTAGAGATGGCCCTAGAGTCCTCAAAACCCTCCAGAAAGAGCCTCAGCGCTTCGGGAAGTCAGGAATCCGGTCCAACTCCCATTCCAGTCCAGAAAATTTCAGAAATACCCCTGGCCTGGGAGTATTACCGAAATACCCCTGGGGTGGTAAAATTACCGAAATATCCTTGGGGTCCAGAAAATCTCTCTACTTCAAAAATACCTACGGCTTCCGCATATTTGCATCTTTACTCTTAAGTCTTAGAGTTTTGCTCAGACTTATCCCTAATTACGAAAATACCCCTGGGTCGGTAAAATTACTAAAATACCTCGGGGTCCAGAAAATTTCCCCTTACTTCAAAAATGCCTACGGCTTCCGCATATTTGCGCTTCCTAAATCTTAGGGTTTTGCTCAGGTCTAGCCCTAATTCAATTGTTTCTGTTGGTCGGTGGTGAGTGAGCGGACATCATGAGCTCTTCAAGAGAGTTTGCCCTCAACATTAGAACCCTGTAAAAGGCTTTGGGGATTTCTTTGACAGTCAAACAAAGGTGTTCGGACGTTAGGCCGATGTAAATCAACACTGACTACGGTCAGTGGGGAGAGGTCCAGCACTCGAACCCAAATCGTCTGATACTATGCGCACACACGAAATAACCCTCTCTATGCAGAGGAATGTCTCTTTTCAAAAAGAACATTTTCATCGTCCATTTTTCCTACGTGAAAATATTTCGTGTCTCACAGACTAGCACTAGCACGCCCGGTGGGACCTTTCCTGCCTTTCTTCTTTCTGTCAGAGTCGTTCCCCAAAACTCTCTTCGAGGTTCTGATTTCCTCCTCTTCCTTTTACAGGACGGGAAGAGGAGGGTATAACTTGCTACTCATTTGAGAGGTTGTCATGCGCTTGCACCCTTCTGTGTTCGTGCTACGCACCACCACCAACAACAACGACAGCAGCGATGGCCGCCGTTACCTACGGCCCCGAGATCGTCGCCAACCACGCCAGGTTGGGATATCTGGCGACCCCGCTCGTCTTCGGCGACTTTTCGACAGTCGTCGGCTCGCCCTTTTTCCTGGTCGTTGTGCCCGTGGCTGAGGTCAGCCCAGCCACGGCTGTGAAGACAGCTACTGAGGATGTCAGACCCGCAATCTCAACAGTCGGCCGGGTCCGCCCGGTCAAGAAGACAATTGTCGGGGGTGTTAGTCCCTCGGCCCCAGCCACCGGTCGGGTCAGTTCGGTCAATAAGGCTGCAACTGAGGGCGTCAAGCCCTCAGCCTCGTCAACTGGTCGGGTTCACTCGGTTAAGAAGATGACTACTGGGGGTGTCAGACCCTCAATCTCAACAGTCGGCCGGGTTCGCCTGGTCAGCAAGACTATCGTCGGGGGTGTTAGCCCCTCGGCCTCAGCAGCCGGCCGGGTCAGTCCGGTCAACAAAGCCGCCACTGAGGGCGTCAGGCCCTCAGCTTCAGCAATTGGTCGAGTTCGCTCGGCCAATAAGCCAACCATCGAGGGCGTCAGGCCCTCGGCTTCGTCAACTGGCCGGGTTCGTCCGGTCAACAAGACTACCATTGGGGGTGTCAGACCCTCAATCTCAGCCGTCGGTCGGGTTCGTCTGGTCGACGAAACAACTAGCAGGGGCGTCAGGCCCTCGGCTCCATCTACTGGTCGGGTTCACCCGGCCAAGAAAACAACTGTTGAGGGCGTCAGACCTTCTGCTTCATCGACTGGCCGGGCTCGCCCGATCAGGGAGACCATCCTCAGGGGTGTCAGACCCTATACTGCAGCATTCGACCGGGTTCATCCGGTCAACTCTTCAAATGTCAAGGGTGTCAAGCCCTTCATCCCTACAGTCAGTCGAGCCAGCTTGACTGTCACGTCAATGGCTGAAGGTGTTAGGCCTTCTGCCCCGGTCATTGGCCGAGTCTTCTCGGTCAATCAAGTCACTGCTGACGTCGCCCCTGCTCAACGGGGGTAACGCCATCGCCGTCACGGCACCAGACCTATTGCGGCCACCCCTAGAGGTACCGCCCCTGCTCAACGGGGGCAGCGCCGCTGCCTCAACGACGCCGTGCCTACGGTGGGCGTCACCAACATTGCTCCTGCTCAACGGGGGCAACGTCGTAGCCGCAAGGGTACAAAGCCTGCAGCGGCGGCGTCTCGCTTCGGCAAGACTGTAATCGTCGGAGATATTCGCATCCGGCTCGATGGAGGCGAGCCGATCCTGCCACGGGATCGTCATGTCCCGACTATTCCTACCTCCAACCGCTTCGAGCTCCTCAGGCAAGTTCGGGAGGACGGAGCGAAGAAGAAGAAGCCTGCCGTACCGGCGGCAACCCAGGGCCCTCTCCAACGGCCCAAGCCACGAGCTGCCCGGTCGAGGACAGGGGGCAACCAAGTGGAGGAGCGTCAGCTCCATCTGAAGAAGATCTGGGTCATCAAGGAGGAGGCCCGGATTATAAGGCGCGCCAGGGCGGAGGAGCCCTTCTGCATGTCGGAACTTCAGTGGATGTGGAGTCCGCCGAGCACTGAAGCCTCGGTCTCTCCGGGGTTTACAACCCAACCCCTACGGGGGCAGAAGTGTCGAGGAGCCGGCAAGAAGGTGCGGTCGACCTCCCCGTGGGCTAGTTCCACGCACACGGAGGAGGATCGCTCCCCTCAAGCATCTACATCCCGAATGTCTGTCTTTGACAGACTAGGGATGCCGCCCAAGCTGGATCGACAACCGCCCAAGAAAAAGCGGGTGGTCCAGGTGACCAATGACACCGTCAAAGTGTTCACCTGTTACGCCACCTCCGGCGACAAATAGCCCGAGAACACCTCGGGAGACCTTGACCAACCTATCCAATATTTGAGGAGGTCAAGGCCGGTCTCCCGGATTCTAGCACAAGAACAGCAGGCGCAGGCTGCCGGTACATCTCCACCCGAGCCGGCACGGCAAAAAGAGCGCCAGGAAGACGTCCACAGTGTTGATGGGGACAGTCACACCCGGCACGAAGAAGAGCTGGGGGAAGAGCCACGGGCCCCCCCGCATTGGAAGAGCTTCGACGGGAGAACCAAGAGCTCGAGAACCTGCTACAGTCGCTCTTGCGCAAAAAGGAGGTTTCTTCCCCGCCTCAGGCGGCACCGGCTGGAGCGGATCAGCAGCCTTCTCCCATTCCAGCAGCAGCCAATGCCTCTGTCACGGTTGCAAGACTCCCACTGGCGGTGGACTTCGAAGTCCCGCCCGCATGAAGCCAATGCGCGATCATCTGCTACTCCTGCCGCAGAAAGCCTCATGGCGCAGAAGCAAATGATTGAACGCATTGTAGAGGTGAAGTTTGCTCAACATGGGGAGGGAGTGGCCACTGTTGATTTGTACAGTGTGCCTTATCCTCTCCACCATCAATTCAAGAAACTTCCGCCGGATTGCCCGAAGGCCCCGAAGCTCCAGAAGTTCAACGGGCAGGGCTCTCCGCATGAACACCTGGCCTATTACATGACGGCCATGGGTGAATTAGCCCTGGAAGAGGCATATTTGCTGCGGTATTTCGCCACGTCCTTGACTGGCACCGCCTTCCAGTGGTATTCAAGGTTAAAACCCAAGTCAGTATCTGATTGGGCTGATATGCAGAAGAAGTTTGTCGACCGCTTCCAAATGGTCGAACGCAAAGTCTCCCTAGCAAAGCTTTGTTCCCTTCGACAGAAGAAAGGTGAAACAACATTGGACTTCATCAAGCGATGGAGGGACGTCAGCATGCGCTGCGATAACCCTCCGACGCCTGAAGATGTGATCACCATCTGCCGCAGGGGTCTCTCGGCAGAAGTCAACGAAAAGCTTCTGGGCTCAAATATCAGAAGCTTCGACCAGCTCAACACGGTGGTTGCGGAGATTGAGATGTTCTTCGCTGATCATCCTACACAAGCCTCTACAAAAGGCAAATCCTCCAAAGACCGTCTGGCTAGCGGCAAGGAGGTAAATGCCGTTGACTTCTCCCCGACAAATAGAGATAAAGGGGAAGGAAAGTCCAAAGGAAAGGGCAAGAAGTCTGATGACAAGGCAAGCGCGTCTCGGTTGGCGGAGAACATGAAGACGCCGAGCATACTAAAATGCTCTTTGATCTATGCATGAAAGAGCAGCTCATCACCCTGCCGGATCCGCGGAAGCCCGCGGAGGTAGATAAAACGGATGATCCTACCTATTGTGTGTATCACCGAAGGTTGGGTCATACTATCGGGGACTGCTATGCCTTCAAGAATATAGCAGAAGAGCTCATTCAAAAGGGCTTGGTAAATATGCAGGGCCATGCAGTCGACCCACCCCAGCCGCATGCTTGGAGTCGGTCAAATCGGTCGACCAATGTGGTCCACATGGTGGCGATGGTTTCAAGCTCCAACGCCTCCGAGGCCGGGCCTTCAAATCAGCAGTCCCACACCGGTCCGGGGGCCGCCCCTCTCTCACTCCCTGAGTGTTTGGCACTGCGGAGGACTATTCGAAAAATCCGAGGAGAAATCCGGCAGCTGCAACTAGAACAGAGGCGCCTGCTACAGTTCCTAGAAAGCATTGATCAGCAGTTGTCCACCTTCCCCTTTGGCCCATTTATCAGGGGGTTAGCTCCAGCCCACATACGGGAGGCGGGTGTATCACCCACGGGCCGGGCTCTGCTCAGGGGCTGGCTCTCTGAAGAATCTTCAGATTCATCCGAAGACGAGGAGGATTTACCGGAAGGCAAGGAGGCTCCACTTCAAGTCGAGCTCCCAGAAAAGCTATACTCCTTCCCTTGCGAGAAGATTCCAAACATCTTCTTCGCATGCCAGCGGACGGGATTGATTAGCCCGTCACCCATGGAGCAAACACCAGGTGCTGCGTTTCATCAGGGCTATTGCCCCTACCATGTGGTGGTAGGCCATATCATCCATAACTGTGAACTGTTCAAAGACCTTGCTGAGGACTTAATCAGGCGAGGGAAGGTCAATATGGGTGAATTCTTGGTCAATCCACCACAGCCGCATGTACGGGAGAGTCTTCACTTCTCCGTCAATGTTATACATGCTGCAGCAGCTTTCCAGCTCCCCGAGTCGCAGGAAGAGGGAGTCAGTTCCCAAGGAGCCAGTTCCCAGCCACCCACACTCTGGTATCCGAGGTGGCGACCCTCTCATCAGTGTTCTTTTCCTAAGGAAGATACTGAGAAGATTTTTGACAAACTTCTGGAGGATGGCTGGGTTCTGACACATGACCCGCCGTCTTATTACAATGAGACGTCCAAGAGTCACCCCCGCTATTGCAAGTATCATGCAAGGGTGTCTCACCCTACTCGGCAATGCCCAGAGGTTCAGGACTTCATTGAAGCCCTTATCCAAAGAGGGGTTGTCGATACTCAGGGGAACTCGACAAGGTTGCGTCTTGCAGAGGCCGCTAGGGAGACTCTCCAGCAGGTTCGGCGAGAAACTGAGGCTTTCTCTCGATTAGCCCGACTAAGTGAGCCTGCGGAAAATGATGAATTCCCATTACTCACTAAAGGCAAGGCCACCTATAAAGGGCCTAAGGTCCAAAACCCAGGAAGCCAAGCCGCGGGAGAGAGTTCCAAGGTCCGTCCCAGGTCCAGTCAGCCTGGCATCGTCATAAGAGAGAACTTTCGGCCAGACAACAAAGGCAAAGCCAAGGCGTCAGAGCCTTCAGCCAAAGCTCCTGCCAAGTCGGCAAGGCCATTAGTCGTGGAGAGGACTCGACCTCTTGAGCCCGTGAAGACCCCAGTTAAGGCCTCTATCAGCCCAGCGAGGCCGCCAATTGTAGAAAGGCCTCAACAGCTCAAGTAAATCTAACCACCAGCCCAAGCAAAGTCGGTAGAACTATAAAGCACCCAGAGGCCCCACTGTGGACTGGCAGAGTTCCAGGAGTTGCCTCCTGAAATAATTGCTCAGGCAATCAATGTCACCTTCCAGGTGCAACCGGAAGAGGTCAGTTGGACTAAGGTCACTTCCAAAAAGAGCCGTGGCACTAAAGCTCCTAAGGAGCCAGCTCGGAGCAAAAAGCTGAATTCTGGGGGCAAAGAAGTCCCACCTCCAAAGCAAGCTCCTCTCTCTTCTCAAGAGGCGGCACGCCAAAAGAAGCAAGAGAAGAATCGCAGGAAGAATTTGAAGAGGAGGTTGAAGAAGCAAGCTGAGCAAGCAGCTGCTATGGAGGCCCCTAAAGAGCCAACTCCTCTACAAAGACTTCAAAAGCTCATAGACGAGCTGGAGGAGTACACTCCCCCTTGTCCCACCAGGGTCGTCACTCTAGACGAATATATT
Organism: Amorphophallus konjac; assembly: GCA_022559845.1. Lineage (NCBI taxonomy): Eukaryota > Viridiplantae > Streptophyta > Magnoliopsida > Alismatales > Araceae > Amorphophallus > Amorphophallus konjac. Next base: position 173,498 of record JAHNEJ010001316.1, on the reverse strand, counting down.
CCCTGGGACAAGCTTGGGCGAAAAGCCCGCCTCCTTCAATGGCTCCGGGAAATGCCCCACCATCTTGAAGAAGGTGAAGACTTCCCGATCCTGGAGGAGCTCTCCTTATTCTACAAGGATGAGGAGCTCACTGTCGAGATGCTCGAGGAAATGCTGCAAGAGCTCTCCTGCAACATGGTGGCGATCCCGCCGCCTGACAACATTTACGGTCCCGCGGCTGATAACACCGGGGGCAGGGCTCCTATGGCAACATATCAACGTCGCTCGACAAGAAATGGCCGGGGACGTGGCCGAGGACGTGAAGGTCCCCTGACTCTTGACCGGGTCATACTGTTCAGAGGGGAGAAGCCGGGCCCAGTCCCGGAAACTCAAGTTCGGGGGATCCCCTTCATCCTCAGTCCCTCAGAGGGTTCAGGCCCCACCTCAACGGCTAAGCCGGGTGGCGTCCCTTTTACAATCACATCCTCCGACGAAGAAGAGGAGCCTGCCAAGTCGCCAGTGTGCGAGAAGGCGGCAGAGCAGGCCAGCCCCTCCAACAGAGTCGAGCCCGCGAACCAGGCCGGTTCTTCTAATGAAGACCAGCATGAAGAGCCTTTGCCACCTCCGGAGGAATCCTTGGCACCGCTGTTCCAAGAAGATGTGGAAGGCCAGAATACGGAGGAGCGCCCTTCTAAGCGAGAGAAGCCTCGCCAGGCGCCGAAGACTCTGGCGGAGATCATCCCGCCATTTGACAAGACCCGTGCTCGGGCGGACCGCAAAATCATTCATCATATGAAGCGGTTCCCAACAAATGTCACTATTTGGGAAGCCATCGCCTGGAGCAAAGATCTCAGAGAGGCTCTTGTCAAGATACTTCAAGACCCAGAGGCATATAAAGCCCATGTTGCAGAGTTGCAGGCCCAGGCGTATGAAGCACTCACAGCCAACATCTCCTTCACGGACAAAGACATGTTGTTGTCCTCTCCGTGTCATAATCGTCCCTTATACATGAGGGGGACGATCAATGGGCATGACGTGAGTCGCATCCTGGTCGACGCCGGAGCAGCTGTCAATATCATGCCTTTGAAGACTTTCAAGTCTCTATACTTGGCGCCCTATTTACAAAAGGTGACTGCGGTCAAGATCTCAAGGTTCAATCAGGGCTCCGAGGAGGCGCTTGGTCGGGTTGAGGTCAAACTGGCTTTGGGCGATTTTATCACCCGAGCGACATTCTATATTATCAACTCCGACACATCTTACAAGGTGTTGCTTGGAAGGCCATGGCTGCATGAAAACTGGGTTGTTCCTTCAACTTTGCACCAGTGCATTAAATATGCCAAGGAAGGGGAGCAACATACTGTCTTCGTAGATCAGGCCCCGTTCCACCCCAATGAGTGTCATCTGGCCGATGCTTCGCTATATTTTGGGAAGCCCACTCTAGCAACCCCCGAGCCTATAAAAGACAAAAGGAAGCAAAAAGTGGACCATAAAGTCGAGGAAAGGCAGCTCTTCACTGTTAACCAAGACATGGTAAAGCTGCACAGGTTGAGCCTCAGTGCTGCCTCCAAGCCAACTCAACCAGAAAGGCGAAGTGTTGACTTTGAAGCCAACCTCATCAGTCGGGTCATTGACGGGAGTATCTCCTTACCGCCGAAGTGCCTCCAGCTCTCGTCCCAATGGGAAGAACATGAGGTGGAACAATTGAAGACCTTCACGGTCTCCTATCAACGGAGAAGGCGACGCAACAAGAGCAAGGGGGACAAGCCGATCATCTTTTACAAAGGTGATTTAGTCCCACCGTGCCCTCCTGAAGATGACTTCGGCTGGGATACTCCCGCCGATGTGGTGCCAGAGCCAGTCCAGGAGTATGCCTAACTACATCAAGGAAATGTGTAAAAAGCAGCATATACCGCCAACTCTGGACCCCGCGCGAGCGGCGTACTTCCATCAGCTGTGGAACCCTCTGCAGGTCCGTGGACAACCTCCTTTCTCTCGCAAAGATACAAGGGGACTTGGCTAAGGCTAGGAAACGGACCTCGAGGTCCATTATGCAGTTATTGCCATAGGGCTACTGCCTCTCCCTAACGGGCAAGCTGAAGTTGAGCCCAAGATCGATGACTCTGTAAGGGAGTCCGGTGATGTGTCTATGACACCATCACCTTCATCAGGAGTCGACAATGATCACCCTTCAGAGGGAAGAGCAGCCCAGCCTGCTAACCGTCGGCAAGATGAGGCTAGTCCTTCGACTTCAAGCCACGAGCAAGGGTGCTTCGAAGAATTTGAAGTCTACGAAGCCAACACTGATGACGAGAGAGACTTCGTCGACCTCCAACCAACTCCACCGGAGCTTGAAGACGGTGGCCAAGCAACTGTGGACGAGTTGATTGAGATCAATCTCGGAAGCAAAAGACACCTTCATAAGTGCTCTCCTCAGCGAGGAAGAAAGGCAGTCGTATCGACCGCTCCTAGAAGAGTTCAGGGATTGTTTCACCTGGACTTACAAAGAAATGTCCGGGCTCGACCCTTCTGTGGCCGAACATGAGCTGGCAATACTTTCAACAGTCAAGCATGCTCAAAGGCGTATGCGCCACGAGCTGGAGCTGAAAGTCAATGCTGAGGTTGACAAGATGCTGGGCGTGGACTTTATAGAGCCCTGCATGTACCCTGTGTGGCTCGCTAACATCGTCCCTGTCAAGAAGAAGAACGGCCAAGTCTGAGTCTGCATCTACTTCAGGGATTTGAACAAAGCATGCCCAAAGGACGACTTCCCGGTCCTAATCACTGAGACAATGGTTGATATGACCACTGGTCACGAAGCTTTGTCTTTCATGGACGGGTCGTCGGGCTATCAAATCCGCATGGCCGTCAAGGACAAAGACCATACGGCCTTCCGGTCTCCTAAGGGAATCTTCAATTACAAAAGGATGCGATTTGATCTAAAGAATGCCGGCGCAAAATATCAAAGGGCAATGACCAAGATCTTCGACGAGATGCTGCATGACCTTGTCAATGCTATGTCGATGATTTGGTCGTCAAGACGAAGAAGCGGGAGAATCACTTAGTTGATCTGCGTCGAGTCTTTGAAAGGCTTCGACAATTTCAACTCAAGATGAACCCAATGAAGTGCGCCTTCGGCGTCTTTAGCGGCAAGTTCCTCGGCTTCATCGTCAGGTACCGGGGCATAGAAATCGACCCTGACAAAATCAAGGCCATAAGGGGACTGCCTCCGCCTAAGAACTTGACAGAGCTCAGATCTCTTCAAGGAAGACTCGCCTATATTAGGCGGTTCTTTTCCAATCTCTCTGGAAGATGCCTACCTTTCGGCAAATTGATGAAGAAAAGAGCACCCTTCATATGGGACGAAGACTGTCAGAAGGCCTTCGAGCAAATCAAGGAGTATCTGCTGACTCCTCCTGTCTTAGGGGCACCTGTTAGAGGGAAGCCCCTTATCTTATATATTGCTGCTATGGATGCCTCTTTGGGGGCTCTCCTAGCCCAGATCAATGAAGAGGGCAAGGAGCAGCCGCTGTACTACCTCAGCCGAAAATTGATTGGGCCTGAGCACCGGTACGCTCCTATGGAAAAGGTGTGCCTAGCTCTGGTGTTCGCTGTCAAGAAGTTGAGACACTACCTTCTAGCTCATCGGGTGGAGCTCATCTCAAAATGTGACCCACTCAAATTTTTGCTCAGCCAGCCTGTCCTCTCTGGTAGGCTCGGTAAATGGGCACTTATCCTCATGGTGTTTGACATCACCTTCGTTCCACGCAAGGCGATCAAGGGACAAGGTATGGCGGAGTTCTTAGCTGCGCACCCTGTGCCAGAGGATTCGCCACTCAACTTCGAGCTACCCGACGAAGAGGTGTTAGTGCCTTCTCAAGAAAATGGGGAGCATTCTGAAAAAGCCTCACCACAGATGGAGCCGGGTGTCCTCACCCTTGACCTCCCACACTGCGAGTTATATTTTGATGGTGCCTCTCGGACGATCAAAAGGGCCGGCGGCCTCATAGACTATGTCTCGGGCGCGGGGGTAGTCTTTGTATCCCCACAAGGCGGTATCCTCCACAACTCCTGCGCTCTCATGAAGTCATTGACTAATAATGAAGCAGAGTACGAGGCATTGATTATTGGGCTTCAACTGGCACTAGAGATGGACATCAAGTGCATCAAAGTGTACGGGGATTCTCAGCTCGTCATCCGGCAAGTATTAGGCGTCTATGACGTCCGGAAAAAGGAGCTTATTCCCTATCATGCGGCCGTTATGAGGCTCAAGGAAAAATTCTACCTATTTGAAATAGGCCATGTCTTCAGAGGCAACAACTCCCAGGCTGATGCTCTCGCAAAGTTGGCAGCAACCTTAAAACTCCCGCCTGAGGGAGAATTAAATATTACAGTCAGACACCGAAGGCTCATGCCAAGTGTGCTCGACGAAGAATCTGGCCTCACTGTTTACGAGGTCGACAACATTCAAGAGGAGAATGCTCCCGAAGAGGAAGATTGGCGTGAGTCGATTATAAAAATAAAGAACGGCTGGCTTCCTCCTGATCGGGCTCAGAGGGTACAACTGCTATATAGGGCGACATCCTACCAGCTGATTGACGGTCTGCTCTTCAGGCTCGTCCATGAAAAGGACCGACCGGTCCTCCTACGCTGCCTTTCATCCAAGGAAGCAAAGACCGTCATGCACGAAGTCCACTCCAGATTGCGTGGCGCGCATCAAGCATGTGCTAAGATGAAGAATAGCATCAAGCTCAAGGGGTTCTATTGGCCCACCATGTACGAGGATTGCAACCAATATGCTCGTACATATCACCAATGCTATGCATTTGGCCTAGTCCCTCGGCGGCCACCTAACCCGCTCCATCCAACAACGCCTACTTGGCCATTTGCAGAGTGGGGCATGGATATTGTGGCACCATTCCCACCATCATCTCAGGGTCACAAATTCATATTGGCCGCCATTGATTACTTCTCCAGATGGGCCGAAGCCGTTCCCCTACGAGAAGTTACGGGAGAGATAGTTGCCCGGTTTGTGAGGCACTACATTATATATAGATTTGGCACCCCTAGTCAGATTATATCCGATAATGGCACGCCATTCAGGAACAAGACTGTTTATGCTTTGGCGGCCAAATTCCATATTGATTGGAGGACGTCATCAGTCTACAACTCCCAAGCCAACGGGTTGGCCGATGCCTTCAACAAAACCCTCTGCAAGCTGCTGTCCAAGATAGTAGGTGGCCGCAAACGGGATTAGGGCGAAAAGGTCCACGAAGCCCTATGGGCCTACCGGACCATTTACAAAACCCCCACGGGTTGCTCCCCTTTCTCTTTGGTCTACGGAGCCGAAGCGGTGGTCCCTGTAGAAATTGAGCTGGCGTCTTACCGCGTTGCTGTGCACGCCGGATTGCCAGGCCAAGACCAGTCCGAGCTAGAAAGGAGGCTTGAAGAGTTGTCCAACCTTGAAGGTGAAAGACTCAAAGCCTATAAGCACTTACAAGTGTACCAAGCCCGCATGACACGTGCCTACGACAAGCTGGTCAAGATACGAGCGTTCAAGAAAGGTGACCTCGTCATGATTAAAGAAAAGGAGGTTATCGCGGGAAGATCTAGCGGCAAACTCCAGCCTAATTGGCGTGGGCCTTACGTCATTCAGAAGATCTACGAAGGAGGGGCTTATACGGTCCTTGACCACAAGGGGGACAATCCCTTCTCTCCTCTCAACGGCAAGCATATGAAGCTCTACCATGCGCCACCGCAGGAGTTTTCACAGCAGCCCTCACTGGACAGTACCTCTCCTTAGTGAAGGTTCAAAAAAAAGGGGGGGGGGTTTAAAAATACTGATACCCCGACGGACTCAGTCAGCCTTCAACGTTTGGTTGAGGGCAAAAAGGCCATAGACCCGGTCGAGGTGAAAACCCGAAAGGGCGCCTCGGGCAAAAATGGGCAACCCCTCGGTGTGAAAACCCGAAAGGGCGCACCGGAAAAAGCTAAAGGGGGCCAGCCTCGGCGAAAACCCGAAAGGGCGGTGAGGTTGGTAATGTGAAAAAAAAATCCTCTCTCTGCTTATTCTATGGGTGGCTCTAAGTCAATGACTCCACCCCATCATGGTCAAAATATCATATTGATGCCATGGCTACGCCTTACATGCCACCCTGTGACACCTAGTTTCACCGGCATTCTGAGGTTATCATACTCTGTCCCATCGGGATTACTCATACCTTGAACTCCCTGAATTTCGGATCTCGTGTCTTTCCGAGCTATCCAATCTGTCCTTCGTATGTCCCATCGGGCTCGGCCTATGCATACCCCTTTCGGGCTGCCGACCCATTCCGCCTATCGGCTTCCGGGTTTAGCTCATGTGTCTCTTCTAAGCAGTTAAACCCACTTACTCTTTGGTCCCACTGGGACTGGTCTCAGTATGCTCTCTCGGGCTGCCAACTCATCATGCCTTTCGGCTCATCTAACCTCCTTGGGATTGGTCTCAGTATACCCTCTCGGGATGTCAACCCATCATGTCTTTCGGCTCATCTAACCTTCTTGGGATTGGTCTCAGTATGCCCTCTCGGGCTGCCAACCCATCATGCCTTTCGGCTCATCTTTCCTTCTGCAATTGGCCTCAGTATGCTCTCTCGGGTTGCCAACTCATCATGCCTTTCGGCTCATCTAACCTTCTTGGGATTGGTCTCAGTATGCTCTCTCAGGCTGCCAACTCATCATGCCTTTTGGCACTTTTTACCTTTCTGGGATCTGGCCTGAGTATGTTCTCTCAGGCTGCCAATCCATCATGCCTTCTGGCACATGTCCCACCGGGTCTGGCCTCAGTATGTCCTCTTGGGCTGCCAACCCACTTTTTCGCCTATCGGCTTTCGGATTTGACTCTCACGTCCCACTAGGGCTGTCAAATCCACCCTTTTTCTTCTTCTGGGTCTGGCCTCTGCACGCCCCTTTCTGGCTGTCAACCCATCCCGCCTCTTGGCTTCATACTTGACTCATATATCCCACCGGGATCGCCAAGTCTATTCCTTTGTCCCCACGGGCTTGGCCTCTGCATGCCCTCGTCGGGCTGCCAACCCTATTTGCCTATCGGCTCACGGATTTGACTCGTACGTCCCACCCGGGCTGTCAAATCTCCTCCTTTCATCGCTTCGGGTCTGGCCTATGTATGCTCTCTCGGGCTGTCAACCCATCCCGCCTATCGGCCTCTAGGTTTAACCCGCATGTCCCTTTCGGACTGTTAAACCTCCTCCTTTGTTGTCCCAACCGGGCTTGGCACATTCACACCTCTCTTGGGTTGCCAACCCGTTCAACTTTCAGTTTTGAATTTGGCTAATTACGTCCCGCTAGGGCAGCCGAACCTATCCATTTATCCCACCTCTGTGGCACACATGTCCCTACGGGAGTGCCACTTTCTCCTTGCCTTCTGGCATTATAGGACCCAAAAAAAAAAGGAGAAAAAACGGGGTTAAAAATATTGAGGCCCCAGCGGACTTGGTTGTTTCTGTTAGAAGAGCAATCAATGGCAAAAAGGCTTTGACCCGGCTAAAGTGAAAATCCGAAAGGGCGTCTTAGGCAAAAAAGGGTACCCCTCAGTGTGAAAAGCCGAAAGGGCGCACTGGAAAAAGATAAAGGGGGCCAGTCTTGGCGAAAACCTGAAAGGGCGGTAGGGCTGGTAAAGTGATAAAAAAAGGGTTTTTTGCATATTAGTCCCTACAAATATGACGAATTACTTTTTAGTCCCTACAATCTCTCTATTGTTTAAAAAGTCCTTAAAATCATGTAACTCTTACAGAAAGGCCCGTGTAGTTCACCGACGTTAAAATAATTGGATATTCGATGGAATATTCCATCCTTCCGTTAAAAAAAGTTGAAAATCCTAAACTACCCTTACTCATGACCCTTTCCAAGTGAAACCCTTCACCCCCGCAGACGCCCCACCGCCGTTGCAAGCTGCGGACTACCCCCACCGGCCGCCGCAGACGCCCCACCGCAAGGCCCCAGCCGCAGAAGCCCCACCGGTCGACGCTGACGGCCTACCGCCGACGGCCCACCGACCACCGCCGGCCCTTGCCATCACGCCCAACACGACAAATCGACCCTTGTTATTCTCCCCATGTCTGAAATGGTATGCTATTTTGATGGCTAGATTATTCTCCACATCTATGTTTACAGTGATAATAACTTGTTCGTGTCGTATGCAGTCATCAAATGTTAGTGGAATGCAGTTGTCTCGAGGAGCTGTCGTCTCATCTCGTGTGCCGCCGATGGAATGCAACTGTAGAAGGGGTAATTGTCGGGTTTACGTCTCAAATCGTGAGAGGTCGAAAGGCAAGCGTTTCTATTGTTGTCCGTATGCAAATACTGACGGGGATTGCGGTTTCTTTGAGTGGGTTGATGATACTACCTATAATGTTGTGGATGTCAAATATCAACTGAAGGCGATGGAAGAATGCATGACAAAGAAATTAGAAAGGATAGAGTTGCAATTGAAAAACTTAAAATTACTGATGTATTGTGTCATATTTGTACTATTTGTCATTTGCCTATTCAAGTGAACGTGTTTAAGAGAGACGTATGCAATGTAAGTCCTATATTGGACATGTAATCGTTTTTACTAGAATGTAATGCTACTTATTATCGTTAGTCTTATATGCCCCATGTGTATGCTTCACCAGCTCATTTCCAGACCAAATGCCTGCCAGTGCATGCTTCACCTGCTCATGCCCATGTTTCACAGACATGTGTGAAGAGTGAGGTGTCATCATCATCAGCATCTCTGGCCATCATCATCCAAAACGAAATAAAGGCTCGTGGGAATGAACAACGTCATTAAAAGATGTTCAAAGTGACTGTGGTGGTTGGATGCAGACAGATATTTGAGTTGGTTTGTCTGCTTGACAGATGTTTGAACATGTGCAATCTGTGTATTTATGTCCGTAGCCCAGTGCTGCATAGTGTTCAATAAATGATCGAAGTGAGCTGTGACTGTAGAGGGAATATCAGAGCTGGAGCCGGCTAGATGCTGGGAACTAAGCTGCGAGGAGATGTGAACTACTGCATCCTGGAACTGTGAATGTTGAACAGAAAGCTCTTGAATTTGCTGTTGAAGTTCAGTGTTTTTCATCTGAGTGTCTGCACGGAATTCCTTAAGTTCATTCATAATAGGAAGCAGCTGTGCACTGACATATACTAGTTGGGTATGAATAAGCTCTTGATTGGAGTTCAGCTTAAAATTTTCACTTTTCATGACAGTAAATTGCTCCTGCATATATTTCATCATATGGGAATGAAGAGAATGATTGGAGCTTGTGCCGACTTGATCTGGTGCAGATGTTTGTGTATGGAACTCTGGAGGTGCATCTGACTCTCTGAACATCTGAGGAGGTGAAGAGGGTGGAGATGTTCCAAAAGGAACTATAGCTCCAATGTGTGTGTCTGGAGTAGCCTGAAGTTCGGTTGAGGGAACTGTTGGACCTTGTAATGTCTCATAGCCTGGAAGATCTCTTACTATCATGTTTCCTTTCTTCTTGTAATGCATAAACGTGCCAATGAATTTCTGACAGTAGACATTGGTCCTTGGAATTATCTGAACAGGTTCATCTTCCAATGAAATTCTAACCTTGATGAACACAGCAGTCAAGGCACCAGCATAGGGTAGAGTTCTCTTTTTCGCAAAGCATCTCTTGTTCAGTCATGTTCTGTTGCTCTTTAGACTGCAGTTTGATACTGCAGCGTCGACCCATCGAACTGCAGCGTCGACGCTGCCAAGGCACTTCAGAGGTAGCAGTAAGAAGTATTTGATCTGCTGCGTCCACGCTGCTTGGGCAATGCGTTGACGCTTGGTGCCTTTTATCCATTGGTCTGGTCTGTGGTGCGTCGACCCCTTGTGCTGATGGGTCGACCCCTCAGTTCATTCATCGGTTGTTTACAAGTCCATACATTGAACTGCTCTTCAAAGTCTGTACAGTGGCTTCGAATCGGCAAGTCTGTACATCGGCTTCACTCACTCAAGTGTATACACTGATGCACGTTGTGTCTCACTGTCAAGTCTACACATTGCTGTTCTTCACAGCAAGTCTATACACTGCTCCCTCATATAGGAAGTATGTACATTGCATTGGCTAAGTATATACAACGTCAGTTCATGCATTGGCTTAGGCTAAGTCTGTACAGCCTACGTCTCATGCAGCGTCAACGCTGTGAGCATTCTCAAGTCTGCAGCGTCAACGCTGTGAGTGTGTACATTGCATTCACGCTTCACAAAGTCTATACATTATGCATGGTTGAGTTGAAGTCTATACAGAGTCTGCATCCTCTAAAGTCTGTACATCCGATTGCCTTTGTTTTGGTCAAGTCTGTACAGCCGTTGGGTTTGGACTCAGAGTCTGTACACTCGATTCGCCTTTGAATTGGTCAAGTGTGTACATCCTTTCAAGCTTCAAGTCTACACATTGGGTTGTCAGGCTTCAACCCTATACATTCATTTGTTAGGCCCAAGTCTATACACTCGTTGTTAGAAGCCTGACCTTAACTGAAGTCTATACACTGGACTTCACTTTACAAAGTCTAACCAAGTCTATACAATGCTTTGCATTCTTCAGAGACTGTACAGGGTTTAGACTTAAACTGATGACTTCGTTTCATCTGCCTGATAGGGACTAAAAAGGCCAGGTTGTTTGTTCACTGGAACGTATCCATGCGTCAACGCCATTGCTAGACAGCGTCGACGCAGCCATTGAGCCTGATAGGCATCTAGCTCGGAGACAGTTTAGAAGGTTAACGCTGGAGTTCTTAGCGTCCACGCAGCATGCAAACAAGCCGAACTATTAGTTGCAGAAACACACCACTGCGTCAACGCTTTAGCCTAGCAGCGTCAACGCAGCATGTCTATCCGCCAAATACATTGATCACTGGACTGCCGATGTCGATGCGTCAACGCCACCAACTGGCAGCGTCGACGCAGCAGTTCAAGAAAGGGGCGACTTATCTCTGGCTGTCTTCAACGCGTCAACGCTACCACAGCAGGGTCGACGCAGTGGGGCAATTTCAAATGTGTACAAGAAAAGAGTAGATACTGGATCACCGATGCGTCAACGCAACATGCTGATAGCGTCGACGCAGCACGCCCATCTGCTGAAGGCTTTTTGCATATATTGCATCATTCATATCAAATCACCTGCACCAGTTAGTTACCCTTGCAACCATTGCATCATTCATATCAAATCATCACAACCCATGTATCATTCATTTCAAACCAACACAAACCATCTATCATTCAAACCTGGTTTAAGCCCAGCACAAAACTACAAATATCATTCATATCACCAACAAATAAACAGATACTTGTATCAGTTACATCAAAACTTCACAATCCATAAGAGTTTACATTGAGGACAACAACACATAAAACGGATATGAAATATTGTTCTTCAATATCATTCTTCACATCCGGTCGGCAACAACATTCTTCACATCAGCCAATGTCCTGTAGGTGTGACAAAGAGAGGGTGTTAACTATTAGAAATAACATAATCTTTACCTACAAGTTAAAAAGTATATTTTAAACTCACAATTTGGCGAGAGTTGTTGGAAGTTGAACATGGAGGAATGCTGATCAAAGTTAATGGATGCTTGACTGTCCATATTTATCACCGTGTGCACACGAATGTCTCCTCCGCTAGTGCTGCTGGAGCCCGGTGCCTCCACCGAAATTGTGCGACCTACATGAGTTATACTTGTATTAATATCAGTCTAATTCTTATTTCAATTTAGAAATTTAACATGTGTGCTAACTTACCTCTCCCCCGACTGCTTCCTTCAGTGCTGCCCCTGCTGGTACCTCTCCTAGCCCTCCCGTGGGTCTGACCTGGACCAACCGAAGTTGTAACTTGTGGCCCTTCACCACCATCACTAGTTTGAGCCTGAGTAGCCCTACCACTTACGAACCTGGGTGGTCTTCTTGGGCCTTGCCTACAACATAACTTTCAATATTATGCACAAAGCAAATCAAATAGATAAAATACAAATCATAATTGCAATACAAACTTACTTCCGTGCCACAGTTGTGGAAGTAGTGCCAATGTCTGTAACTGCAGATTCTGGTCCTGGGAGGGGTTCTTTGCAAGTATTTTTATGGTGGCCCCATTGTCCACATCTTTTGCATTTATGGGATCTCCTAAGTGCCTTTTGATTTTCATCAGCATCTCTAATCCTCTTCTTCCGAGGGCGACCTCGGGGTCTTTGGCAGCGAGGAGGAAGCACCTCAACAGATTCTACAGTCTGCCACATGCTCTTACCTGGCAATGGTTGTATTGACTTTGCATATGTGGCTTTATATGTCTCAATTGAATAACATCTATCAACAAAATTATTAATTTGGAGGCCCCTACGTGCATCAACAGCAGCAGCAACATGTTGGCAAGGCAGCCCACTGACTTGCCATTGACGACAAGAACAATACATCTCGTCCAATTTAACAACACACCTCTCATACGGACCTTCCACCTCAGCCATAAAATCAGTGGAATATCTGACTGCATATTTTCCCAACTTCCTAACAATTGCATTTAAATAGGCAACAGCCCGTGGCACAAATTTTTCTTTGATCCTACGTGCATGTCTCCTCCTGTGATCCATTTTCACCATAATTTTCTGCCTAATTCCATCTAACATGTCTACAAGTGGTAGGCCTCTCGTATCACCAACAAATGAATTGAATGACTCTGCTACGTTGTTAGTGATGTAGTTTAGCTTACCCTTGTCATTAAAATGACATCTTGACCAGGCACAACGCAAACTTTCTAAATAGGAAACAGCCTGTGGATCTAGTTTCTTCATCTCAAATATAGCTGCTTTATATTCTTGAACAGTGTAAGATTTTGCTGCTGCCCATGCAGCATTCTTGAAACCTGGGCCCGGCCATTTCTTCTTAAAATTCCTGTAAAGGTGCCGCATACAAAACCTACAAGCAATTCGAAATTACAATCTCATCATTAATATAAAACCTATAGTCAATGTCATTAAAATACATAGTCACTCAATTCATATATTATGGAAAATAAAACTAGCAACAGATCAAACATTGTAAAAGGAGAAACTTAATTACCTATGCTCGGCACCTGGAAAGATATCTGGGACAGCTACCTCAATGCCCTTTTCCATATCAGAAATGAATGTAATCCCTGTCGGATTTCCAATAGCGTCTTTCAACTTGTGCAAAAACCATGTCCACGAGTCTATACTCTCCCCCTCAACAACACCATAGGCAACTGGGAACAAACCATGATTCCCATCAAGAGCAACTGCAGCCACCAAGATCCCAGTGTAATACCCTTTCAAGTGGCATCCATCTATGCCCAGCACTGGACGGCAGCCATTTTTGAAACCACTAATACATGCCCCTAAGGCAATGAACACCCTCTGGAAACAACCATCCAATCCAATCTTGTACTGTACAACTGAAGAAGGGTCGCTCTGCTTTAATTCATTCAGTAGCTGTGGCAAATGCTTGTACGTTTCCTCAACCTTCCCAAACATCTTCTCCTTTGCCGACTCTCGTGCACGCCAAATGCGGTGATAAGGGATTGAAATATTGTAAGCCTTCAATAAATCAGCTTGTAACTTTCTTGGAGGTATGTCAGGATTCTCCTTCACTGCTTCCAATACCCTGGCTGAAATCCAAGATTTGGATGCCATCCTGCTATCACACCTAGATGTGGCTGAACATGTGTGCTTTTCCTGCATTGTTTTGACTGCAAAAGTAACTCCATCTTGCAGCCTTGAGGCATGCACTCTCCATTTGCAATTAACATTTGCACATACAACAGTAATTCTCATGCTGTCATTTTTCACTTGCTTGAACTCAAATTGATTTTTAATAGCATGTTGACGTAGAGCAATCCTGTACTCCTGACTATTTGCAAATAGAGAACCAACTGATATATCTGGGGTCTCTTCATCAGCCTCCAACAAATCTCCATCATCATCTGAAACTCCTCCATCAATATCAGATTCATCTGAGGGACATGGCCTTGAATGATAGCTGTCCTCAGTGTGTACCTCATCAGAATCAGCCACACTCTCGTCAGATTCGCTGTACTCATCTTCATATGCAACATATTCTGAGTCACTCTGCTCAGCTTCAGAACATATCCTCTTCTTTAAAATATGATAATCCTCATCAACTACAGGGGCAGGGGCAGGGGCAGGGACACCATGAATAACCTCGTCACGATGAACAACTGCAACATCATGAACAAACTCAGGATGTTGACCAACCTCAGCATCATCATCCATCTCATCAATGTCAACAAATGTCTGGGAATGGGCCTGAGTAGACTGGCTGGCCATACCTTTCTGTGGAATATTGGTTGGCTGTAAGTCTAATGGCCGACTGTCCAATGTGCTAACATATATGGTCATCTTCCCTACGGGTAAATGGGCTTTCATCACCTCATATAATTGAGCATCTGAAACAATTTCCTCATACTGAACAGGTCTGCTATTAGGTAATTCATAATGAAATTCTAAACAATGTGTACTTGCCCACTTAGATAGATGTCCCATATCCTCAATTAATATGCATCTACTGTAGTAATCAGGATATGCCACGACTGTCTTGCTCTGACCTAGTGCATATGCCCTCCTCCCAGACTGAAGAGTTTTCCAATAACCACCGAACTTATATGTCAACTTTAATGATGGCTCTCGTTCCCCCATTTTCACAATCTAACAATCTGAAGATAGAAATAAACTCTCTAGAACAGTTGTCCACATTACAAAATCAGCACGCATACCCAATAATCTGAGTACAATAATAACATTCTTAACTAATATGAATTGAGTGACTGAAAAACATTAAAGCAAAAATTTTTGACAGAACCATAAAGAAACTGCACCCGTGAATTCAGACATGTACAATTAATAACAAAACTTTTTAGAGCATTAAATAATCTAACAACATTATAGCAAAAAACGACATAACAACAATCTTATCCCTAAACCATATAGAAAGAAAACAAAAATTGATGTCCTTAATATTTCGACTCTGTAAACATATAAAATGCATGAGTAAACATTTATATTTGCAGATCATACTGAGTGTGAGGTGGCAGGAGCGCCTGACGCGTACCGGAGTGGAGACGGAGGTGTGTGCCCCAGACCTGGACGTGGGGTGGTGACTCCGGTGATGCGGCGTCTGAACGAGGGCGGTCGTACGTCTGCAGCGACAGATGGGGTGCCGTGAAGCGCCGTGGTTGTTACGTGCAGGTTTGGGCAATGGCGATGGTGCCTAATCGACCCTCACGGTGGCCGGCGATCGTTGCTGTCACGACGACCAAAGAGTGAAATCGACGGCAATGGCGACTGTGTACGGGGGAAGGGAAAGAGGAGGGTGACGATTGTGTACGGGGGGAACCCTAAACAGGAGGGTGGCGCGGCAGAAGGGTTACTACGGCCATGAACCTCGATTAATCGAGGGTGGGTTGGTCTTTTCACCAACTACGGTCAAGTTAACTCACCTTGCGTTTAATATCGTCGACAGTAAAAAACGATAGGGACTTTTTAGTTTAACGGTAAGATTTCCGAGGACTTTTTAAACAATAGAGAGATTGTAGGGACTAAAAAGTAATTCGTCATATTTGTAGGGACTAATATGCAAAAAACCCAAAAAAAAACAAAAAATATATATACATGTAAAATGATGGAATCAAAAAGTTGCTAAATTATGTCCTCTATTTGTCAATACTGTTCATGGAGCCCGAGACAAGCCCTCGGGGGTAACTCAAAAAGAAATGGGGCATGAAGACCCTATTTACAAAAGGGTATCAAATACCAGACTCGCTCCTCCTCAAGTCACTGAGGCGAGTCTCACTCTGAAGAACCTCCTCCTGGAGCTCTCCAAGCCGATGGCGGGACGCCTCCACTACAGTCTGTGCAACTCGAAGATCCCGCTGCAGCTCCTCAACTCGAAGGCAAATCCTCCGACTGCACTCCTCCTCCCTCTCAACCTGAAGGCTCGCCTCAGCCTGGGCCGCCCGGAGCTCGCTCAGCCGCTCCTCCTCCTGTTGGATCATCAGTCGAACTCGCCGCCTCTGCTCCTGTGCTGTATGTAGGCGGGAGAATTCACTCCATATGGATCCCAGCTTCGCGGCCCATAGATCCTGCGGAAGACCCATCATGTGGTAACCCCGGGTGAAAGCCTCCAAGCTGCTCCTCAAAGCCCCCACCGTTGGCAAGGGGTCAACCTGAACCAAGCGATCAAGGCTCTGGAGGAGGTGGTCAGCCATGACGGCATCCAACACTGCCACAGGTGCAGGGGTGTCGGGCCACTCCACTCCAAGAACAGGAAAGTCCGCGGGCATCACAGTCGTCCAGGCCCTGAGTAAAAAAAAGGGGGGGAAAAACATATGAGTGTACCACCACAATGAAGCCACCAGGGTAAAAGTCCAAAGGTGCAAATCGCGATGGTTTTTACCTGAGGCAGCTATGCCCATCGGGCTGGGCCCGAGAGAAAATCCCTCCTCCAGGACTGTAGAAGGGTTATCTACAAGCGTCGATCCCTGTTCTATGGGCGGCACGGGTGCAGCTGATCTTTCTGCAAATAAAGAAAAGAATGGAAAGTCTCAATATTCCCGTGACACCAATAATGACAATGTGCACTTTATAGTGACAAAGACATACCAGTCTCTACAGGCAGCTCCTCCTCAGCGGTAGCTGTGCCGACCCCTGTCGTGGGCTCTCCATAGAAGGAGAGACAACTGAAAGGGGACACCAACATATAAAATGGTGATCAATATCACAGAAGAAGGAAGTCATTCAACAGTACGAACGGAGATCAAAAGTGACACATGCAAAGGGAGTCAGTTCTGATTCTGCTCAGAAGAAATCAGTCAAAGGAAAGAGAAAGGCAATGGAGGTGTCGCAACCAGAAGAAATCATGTCAGAAAGAAGTGTTGAATAAATGGGACAAGTCCCTAATTCGACAACATACTTGGAGTTGGTGGCTCAGTGGAGGCCGCGTTTTGGTCCTCAGTGTCTCACCCCTTTGTGGGCGTCTGGCCCGAGCCTGCCATCACGTCAACCCCTGTAAGCTGGTGAGAATGCCCCTCCTCAGGAGGATCGCCAGCTGTTCGAAGCAGGTGTATTGTACGATGTCAATATGCAGTTGGGCATGGCAGAGGGACTATACAAAATATTTTGTGTATACCTGAAGTCTTCATCAGACCGCCCAGCATCGGCCGTATATGCTGATAGCCTATTGGCTAGGGAGGCGGCTCCTTCATCAGGGACTCCAACCCCGGCAATTGGAGCCCTCACATCCTCGTCATAAGCTGGCAGGTCAGCAGAGGACCTTGTTTCCATGAGCTTAAAGAGTTCATTCAGGGAGGAGGTCGTCTGTGCGGCTATGTAATGAGCAATAAAAAAGGGTCAGAAGGAGAGTTTCATAACTCTATGCATGAAGAAAATCTGGCCTTAAATTACCTGGGCTCATCCTAATCTCTCCCTTCCTCGGAAGAACTCGAGGAAGAGGAAGAAGAGCCCTCGCTGGAGGAGGTACTGGAGGTCCATGTGCCCGATGAAGTACCGAAGATTCCCCCGCTGGAAGAATCTGATGGCGAAGAAGTCTCCTCACTGCTAGGGGACTTTCTCCCCTCTTCAACGACGGGGACAGTAGGCTGAGCCTGGACCGTCTCTGTGACAGGCAATATAGGCCAGACACATATTTCTCTTTGTTTTGAAAGAGAGAGGAAGAAGGGTTGTGCAGCCAAGGCACTCACCCGAATCCTGAATAGTGGAGGTCCCTCCCATGTCAAGTACGGGAGAGTCGTCGGTCACATGCATATAGTCGTCGGTGAGAGGGTCCAACCCGTCGATGTCCACACTGATATCGGGAACGGACCCGTCCACCTCCAACCCCGCCTCTGCGAACTCATTCCCGGGGCGGGGAGAAAAGCTCATAGCAGCCCCAGTCTCAGGAGGAGCTGTTTCAAAAAAAAACAAGGAGAAAAGCAGTCAGGCCACAACATTACATAAACAGGCTGTAGTGCTGGTTTGGAAACAAATTCCTCTTGCCCTTACTGGAGGCTTCTGCCGGAGCCGGAGATGCGTCCTCGAAACGTAGACGGGAGGTAGGTCGCAAATCTCCCTCTCGGTCCCCAGCTCGAAGTCTCTTCTCACGAGTATGAGCCTCTGGACCACTGGCGCGTTCTGCAAGTGATGAAAGGTTGCATGCTAAGTCTTCAATGGCAAAACAAACAAAAGGGACAAGGTTGCATATACCTGGCTCCCCCCGATAAGCCTTCCGGGTTTCAGAATGACCTGCTCAGATTTCAGGCCAAGAACCCGAGCAACCTTATTCACAATTGCCAAGATGGTATTGGGGGTGACAGCCACCTCCAAATCTGAAATATATTCCAAAGGACCAGCACAGCCTACGGCATTAATGATGTGGGCCCTCCAATCAGCAAAGGCACTACCGGCAAATGCCCCCTCTGGAACAGCCTCAGATAGCTGGGACTTGGTCTTCAGACCACAAGAGGCCTTCAAATCCTCCCACCAGGAATATGGTGCTGAAGACCCAGGGGCAACTCGTCGG
Organism: Amorphophallus konjac; assembly: GCA_022559845.1. Lineage (NCBI taxonomy): Eukaryota > Viridiplantae > Streptophyta > Magnoliopsida > Alismatales > Araceae > Amorphophallus > Amorphophallus konjac. The sequence goes on along the minus strand of JAHNEJ010001316.1, from coordinate 154,927 downwards.
CGAGCGGACCTGGAAGTGCAAGCTGTAGTGGGTGTACTCCTAAAGGGCTTCAAAGCCCCAGTATACTGACTCCTGTCAACGGGAATGGGGGGTCCCTGCTCCCTCCAGCGAACCTCTATCTCATGAATGACCCTGGCGGCTCCAGAATAATGAGATCTGACAAACTCAGGAGCTAGTGACAAAGGAGGAAGGTCTTCTTTCCTCAAGCGTTGCTCCTCAGCAGCTCGAATAGTGTCAGCTCGCTGTCTAGAGATATGGCTGACTTTAAACCACCAGCACGCATAGTGTATATCGAAGAAGCCTCTACGCGTCTGCTCTGGAATAGGGTATCCCTCTTTCACGCCACGAGAGAAGAAGCTATGCCATGAAGCTGCCACAAGGTGTACGTCTCTCTGTCGGTATTGCCGAAGTGCCATGGGAAAATCTGCATTTGGCGGTATAGCCTGATCATATCCAAAGTTCCTGGCAAATCTGTGTGGATAATACGGCTCAAGAACCGCCATGCTGGAACGGCGATAGACCATAACTCCGGGCCGTATGCATACAACCCAATCGGCTAGTGCATGGAGGGAAGGTAGGGCCCACGAGGACAACCTACAGACAACAGTGTCGCCCTGCTGCTCTGAGTAGGGGCGATATGAGCGAGAGCTGTGATCAAACTCCAGGCTCTCATCCCTCCTAGTATGGAGGAAAGACAGAGCACGGCGGGCGCTGGCAAGATGTAGAACTGCATCTTGGTCCGGTTGACCTGCAAAAGCAAAAACCAATGGTGCAGCTGGATTGTCTATCGGCGTCCTCTGTGTCAATTCTGGCAGCAACAAGCCGGCCCATGCACTCAGATAATGGGTAGGCATCAAGATGTGCTTGTCTCTGGGTGATGCATGAGAAGTCAGAGCTCCAAAGCAATGGTAGATATTCGCCAGTGTGGCCGGAGCAATAGCGACCCTGCGTCCACAAGCCAACAAACACGCTGGGTAGATCACCTCCGCCCGCAAAACTCCCTCCTCTCTATGAGGGATCACAAAACTAGCTAGCCAATAGGCCAAGTCGGCCGCCAGGTATGTCAACGGCGGTAAATCCCTCGAGTTCCACCCCCGCGTCAGAGCAGGCACGTGGCGGGGATGTGAAGCAAATCGGAGCTCTACCTCTCGGCACTGCTCCCAAGTCATACCGGAGGAAGCAAACTCCTCGTAGAAGCAATAAGGACCATTGTAGAAATGTGTGACCCAAGCATTCAGGGTCACCCTCGGCGTCCGTGCAGCTTTCTCTTTGCCTACAAGGGTCAAATCTTTCCAGGTCTTCATCAAGTACCTGAAGCAGTAGGGCAGCAAGTATTGACCTGTACCGTCTGAAGCACTCAGATGCATGTCGTCCAGGCATAACTCCTCGTATGGCTGCCCGCAGACAGGGAGGCCAGAAATCCTGTGGAAAGCCCACAGGTCCAGTGAAGTCTCTCCCTCTGCCGTCATAAAAGTATTCCAGTGCCTGTTGAACCTCTCGACTAGAGCCTGGATCAGTCCCGCATGGCAAGGATATGAATACAAAGCTGCTGTCACTACATGGCATATGTCTGCCCTGTCAAGTGCTACTTTGTAGACTGTCAGTACACCCCACAGCCACTCTGTGGCGCCACGACGGTAACAGTGGGAAGGAGTAGCGGCCCACTTCCCATACCAGCTGGGGGCCTTCTGTGCCAAAATCTGCGCCAGTAAACAATCAGGGTCATAGTCATCATGAGCAAAAGCCGCGCCTGAGGGAGTCAAAAACATCCCGTCGAGAGAGACGTCTGCGGCCCTATGATGCCCAGCCAGATGCCAAACGGCTGGTGAAGATGGCACTGCTCGGACGGTGAAACTGTCAAATTCCCTGAAGAAGCCCAGACTCCTCTGGTCAGGGTACTGCTCCTGTCGTACAAAGCCCTATGGGAAGCTTGGATAGGAGAAACTGCAAGCGCCATACATGCTGTCCCTGCCAAGCAATATTGCTCCTTCAAGACGGCGCCTCTCTCCCGGTAGTCGGGAATCGTCAGCCCTCATTCCGGATGGCACAAAACTCTGGATGAAAGGCAGGAGGTGACAATCCAGTGGGAAATGTGTTGGGTAACCGCTCGAGCGGTCATAAGAATAGCCTCCTTGTCTCCCCATGATCCGGGAGACATCCACAGTGCCCTCAGAGATGGTAGCCTCTTCTGTCGGGCCCACCGCGATCCAAGTAAATCCGCGGTCTACTGCATCAAAACTCTCTGAAGTGAGGCCGCGCGGAGGGAATGGTGGCATAGGCCTATCTGTCCTTCGCACGTAGTGATCGTCAGAGCCGCTAGCCCTGGACCTCCGGGAAGTCTCTCTGCTCTGTCTGGAACGAGCTATGTCTGCAAGAATTGCAAGGCCAAGATCAGAGAAAGCTTACTCAGTCAAACCAGCATATGGGCAGCAATGAAACTATGAAAAGTCACGCGAAACTCCGGCATGCCTATGAGCCCGGAGAATAACAAAAGCCGTGGAAGGCACGGGCCATCCGCCCCCGCCTCCGGCTTGGACGTATGTCCCGTGGGGGGCATTTGTTGCATCCGTAATTTATCATACTAAATTCCGGGATATTAGTCTCGCATGTGACGAGATTTCGGTATGGTGTATCACCATCCGATAGGATATTCCTACACGGGATTCTTTATTCGACACATCGCCGTCCCGACGAATATTCCTAAGCTTAAGGCTTTATAGCCCACATGTTGTTACAATTTAGACCCCTAAGGGGGTGGTCGGAGGCCGGGTTCAATCTACAACGATCGTTGGGATCATGTAGTGTCATCAAAATCCCTACGGGATTGGGTCTCCCTCCTTTGAACATGTGACTACGGGCAAGGGAAGCTTCTACAAGAACAATGGAGGCTCCAAACAAGGTCTACGTACCGAGAACAAAGTCCCTCGCACGTGTAGCACGGGCAACAACACGTCTCCCGTCGGCGGCCTACGGCACGAAGAGGACGACAAACGAACAAGGAGGCGCTCCACCTCGCTATTCTTCACGAGTCACGGCGAGGAAACAAGGCTTCAAAGCCCCCGGAGACCTCCTTTTATTGAAACCCCACGAGGAGGAGACCTGTCCGGGGCCGGAGGGACCCGTATGGGGTCGCCTTCACCTGGATGGGTCCCCTCGGAGGCGGACGAGTCCCGCGCGGGACCGTCCCTGGGCGGGCGGACCCGCCGAGGGTCGCCGGGGGGGGGGGGGGTCCACCCGGGGTCCACGACCCCGGAGAGGTCCTCCCCGGGGCGCGCCGCCCCAGGCGAGACCCACCCGGGGTCCGCGACCCCGGGCAGGTCCCCCGGGGGACCTCCCACCCCGGGGAGGTCCTTCCTTCCGCGCGATCAACTAAAAAAATTTCAAAAAATGACCTCCCCGAGGTCATTTTCCTCCCGTTTAACCCGTACGGGTCCAAACGACCCCGGGGAGGTTCCCCCTTCTATAAATAGACCCCCATGGTCCAGAAGGAGGACACATTAGAGATCTACGATCTACTACAACCTGCAACCTACGGAGCACCTTCCACAGTTGGAGCATTTTTGTTCGTTTGTTTCGACTCGTGAGGGGTAAGTCCCCGGGTCTTGTGTATGTACCCCTATGAGGGTATTTTTGTAATTTTACCCCTCAGCGGGCTATATTGTTGTTGTTTCTAAATCTCGAGGCGACCACGTCATATAATTGTGCCCTAGTAATGGGAGAATTGCTTACAAGTCCTTTCCGGGATCTAAGAAACATAAATGCCCTGTAAATTGCAGTTTTACCCTGTAACTTTTTGTAATTGGGGCTACACCCCTATTTCTCGCGTTAGCGCGGACTTCTGTACAGTTGACAACTCGTCGACAATCTTTGTACTCATTCTGATTATGAAAGCACTCAGTATATTTTATGCATGTCCTCAGGGAGAAAATTATAAGAAAACCCCCGGCTTTCATAGAATTGCACATATGTCTCTCTTTCGACCAAATTGACATCTGTGTCTTCTACGAAGTCCCTTGTCATTCTTCTGGTCTGGAAACGTGTCAGCTCAGTTCGACACTCGGATGTCACCCCAATCCTAGGTCTGTCCAGGATAAGGTAAAATTACCAAAATACCCTTACGACCTAGAGATGGCCCTAGAGTCCTCAAAACGCTCCAGAAAGAGCCTCAGCGCTTCGGGAAGTCAGGAATCCGGTCCAACTCCCATTCCAGTCTAGAAAATTTCAGAAATACTCCAGGCCTGGGAATATTATCGAAATACCTCTGGGGTGGTAAAATTACCGAAATACCCTTGGGGTCCAGAAAATCTCTCTCTACTTCAAAAATACGTACGGCTTCCGCATATTTGCATCTTTACTCTTAAGTCTTAGGGTTTTGCTCAGACTTATCCCTAATTACGAAAATACCTCTAGGTCGGTAAAATTACTAAAATACCCTCGGGGTCCAGAAAATTTCCCTTTACTTCAAAAATGCCTACGGCTTCCGCATTTTTGCGCTTCCTAAATCTTAGGATTTTGCTCAGGCCTAGTCTTAATTCAATTGTTTCTGTTGGTCGGTGGTGAGTGAGCGGACATCATGAGCTCTTCAAGAGAGTTTGCCCTCAACATTAGAACCCTGTAAAAGGCTTTGGGGATTTCTTTGACAGTCAAATAAAGGTGTTCGGATGTTAAGCCGATGTAAATCAACACTGACTACGGTCAGTGGGGAGAGGTCCAGCATTCGAACCCAAATCGTCTGATACTATGTGCACACACGGAATAACTCTCTCTATGTAGAGGAATGTCTCTTTTCAAAAAGAACATTTTCATCGTCCATTTTTCCTACGTGAAAATATTCCGTGTCTCACAAAGGTGCAGGCATTAGGCCTGTCTTTCTTCCTTTTCCCCTTTAGATGTACAAACGTGGAAAAATAGAAATGCTTAGTTTGTTCATATTGGTTAGGTAGATATTCTTGTGCAGCCCATTTCTCATATAATCTAAACGCTCCTTATCTAGTGTACTATTAGATATTCGTCGTTTAGATTGGAAAAAAGTTTTGCTTTGCTAGTTCACAAGCACACTAGGCAAAGATGGGTTATGATCGGTACGACCGAACTTTACCCTTGCATTAGAAGTCCCTCATCTAATTAATGCCTTTGTTATCTGTGTGTAGATAAAAGAAGTATCCCTTCTTTCTAGTTCCGTCTACGCCACTATAGCTTCTAGATGTATTTTCTATTTAACAGAGACAGTTGTCTCTCATTTTAGACAACCTTATGGTATCCATTTCCCTCTAGAGCTAAATAAAAATATTTCTACAATCAGACTCTCTTTAGAAACCACTCTAACACATGGATTCCTACAAGGATATCCTGCTATAAAAAATCTTGTCTCATGTTAGATTCGAAGAAAAAACCCAAAAAAGGAAAAGCTTTTCCAGATTTCTAGAACCTCATTTCCTTAGATTCTCCACTATACATCTTCTACCAGCCCTACCCTTCCTCGAATCTTGCCTATAGTCTATGATCCCCCTCTAGCCTTGGTTACAAACTCTCCAAACTTGGATTCTGCTAAAATTCAGATGATGCAATCAGCACCCGAAACTTCAAACTACATTGTATTAGGAGATTGGCCGCCAAAAATGGCATACAAAACCACCACTCTTGAACAGTTGGCCAAAGAGAATGTTGAATTAAGAGTAGATAGATGTCAGTTATCTTACATGTTACAAAGCAGATTATCCTCAAACACAGTAAGATAAAACAAGATAGATGAATTACTTGATCTATTGGACAACATATGCTGAAAAACATATCAATGAAATGTACATAACCAGCTAAAGAAGATAAATGAAAGTGTTTTTTGCATGAAAACTATTGTTAAACGGGAATTTGCAAAAAAATCATTCCTACAAATGTGTTAGTAGACATATCACTATGTAAATATGAATTGTGCAAAAATGTCATAATTATTTGCATGCATATCACTTCTTTTTGCCAAAAACTTGTAAAAAAATCATACTTAAATGGCATTTATGTACTATTTGAATTAACCCAGTCATATGCATGTTAATACATTTCTAGGAATGATTTTCTTGCAAATTCATCTCTAACAATAGTTTTCATGTAAAAATCCCTAAATGAAAACCATGAAGCTATGAAGGCTTTTTAGCAAGTCAAGAGAAGCAGTTGCCAGACATGAAACAAAAATTATTCATCTATCATGCGGCAAACCTGAAGCTTGTGAACAACTTGTCCTTTGATTTTGGCAAAATGAAGCAGGCAGAAATTGAAAAGAAAATTTTACTGCCAAAAAGGGGCTATTACTGCCTTAGAAAATTCCAAAGCATCATCCTTTGCCATTAAGATGATACATTCAAAGACTACAAAGCCATAATATTCTTCTAACAAATTTACAGATCATATTGTCATGCTTGGTGTAGATATCCCAATTATTTTAATTGATAACACCAAAATTGATCAAATTGAAGATATCATTAGAATCTGGAGTCAGAGAGTCTACATGGCCCAATAAGCAGGAAAAATAGCAAATAAGCAACTTTTTGAAATTGTATCTTTAGCTTTCACAGAAAGAATTAAGCATTGGTAGAATTATTTGTTTGTTGAACAAAAAATCGAAATAGTACAGGGAGGAATCTAAGCTTTATTGACAAAGCTTCTTCAAGAGTTCAACCAAGCAAGAGGCCACCAAAGCACAGACATCTTATTACTAGCCAGAAGGCGCCTCAAAAAACTTGATAATTTTGAGGTATATGCTTAAAGCTATACAGGCGAAGCATACATGCTAGGACAACATAATTCTGCCATGGTCAAAGCAATGTTTATTGCTGCCACTTTATAAGCAATTGGTAATCTTGTCCTTGAGGAATTAAATTCCAAAAATATTCCTCTAGACAACTTACCTTTTGTTGACATCTCTGTATCCATTAGGCAAGAAATTAAAAAGTTATGCTATAATATGCATGCTGTCAAAGCTATGCCATTTATTTCCCAAGCAACATGTTTACAGATTTATGGTGCAGAAGGATTCAACATTCCTACCATGTCAAAAAGGAAGAAATTTCATCGTAAGTCTAGCTTTCAGCGCCTACGAAGACAACGTCCGTTTAAGCCATGCAAATTTTACAAGAGAAGAATAGCCAGTCGACGCACAAAATTCTGATTTGTGCTTCGCCTGTAAGAAAAAGGGGCACCATACAAAAAATTGCCCAGCAAAAGCAACAAAGCAAGTCCGAGCCATGTTCCGAGTCAAGGCCATTGATGATGACTGGGAACTTATTGAAAGCGAAGAGCATCTCCTACATGCTTAGAAAATGTAGATGATATTTACCAACTGGAATCTGAAGATGATTATTCCACAGATTCTGAATAAGAGACTACCCTGCAACTTCAAATGTGCCAATCAAATGCAAGGTCTTCAAATTATATTTTATTATTTGAAGATCAGGATCAAAATTCTGACAATTCTGACGATTGGACCAATCCAACGGATGATTATGCACCATCATCTTCTCATTCTACTTTCTATGATATTGAAGAAGATTGTTCATCAGCCACTATTTCTTCAGATGAAGAAGAGGATTTCTCAACAAATATTTCTCAAATTATTCAAAAGAAAACATCTTCAGTCTCACTCTCGAGTGATTACAAAAAAAGTTAAATTCCTAAATCTCTCTGGTCAAAGAAAAATCATGTCAGAAAATCAAATTATGTAGATTAAAAAGATGTTTAATCTACTAACTGTATTTTGATTCCAGGACATGTAGTGGCTGATGGAAATCACAATTGAGAAAAATGCAAGATATTCCTTGATACTGGAGCTAACATCAATTTCTGCCCAAAGCAAATGTGGCAAAATTGGTTATATTATTCAGATGAAAGCATTATAGAAACTATGAATGGTTCAAGGAGTCTTTGTCATTTTTCTCTTCAAGTACCCGCAAAAATTGGGAAACATGTATTGCTTCTTGATTTTATTCAAATTAATGATGGTGGCTATGACCTAGGTATTGACAATGACACTCTGGATAAAATGAGTCCTTACACAGTCATGCTGACCTAATTGTGTTCAACATCAACAATAAAAAGGAGATTTTTTCTAGAATTTCTCCATATTTCAAGACACAATTACATAATGCCACTTGTTCGAAAGCCATGTCTCTCTCAACTCATCAAACATCAACTGAAGTTGCAAGAGAAGGCTGAAAATTATACCATCATAAGGCAAACATGACATCTCAACATATACATCCTTATTTATCCACTATAGTTGAATTGACCGAACAGTTACAATCCCATTGTATAGAGTGCCCGTTTTGAAAATGGGATACTGATTCTCAAATGGTACACATTCCAACCATGCATAATATTCCTGTACAAGGAAAGTCAATTAGACATTCCCAAGAAGATGAACAAGAGATGAGAAAATAGATAGAGGAATTTCTTTCTAAACATTTGATTCAAATATCTAGCTCAACTTATTCATGCTTTGTCTTACATTGTTAGAAATCACGTAGAAAATAAAAGAGGAAAGCCAAGAATGGCCATAGACTATGGTCCATTACATACTATTACAATTGATATTAAATAGCCTCTGCCCAACACAAAAGAGTTGATTCAATGAGTTGCCCAGAAGAATATATTTTTAAAATTTGATTGCAAATAAAGATATTATCAAATAAAAATTGCTCCAGAAGATATCTACAAAATAACATTCACCACTCTATGTGGGTTTTATGAACGACTAGTTCTTCCATTCGGGTTAAAAAAATGCCCCTTCGCAGTTCAAAAGAAGAATGGATGAGATAATTAAGCCATACTTTTATTTCCTTGCAAATTACATTAATGATTTCTTGGTATTCTCAGACAACACGACCATATTACTCACCTCAATACATTTATTGAGCTTGTATAGAAACATGGGATTGGGCTCTCGACATCATCTGACAAATTTCAAATAGAGAAAAATGAAATCAAATTCTTAGGAGTTCGAATCAAAGAAAATCAGATTCATAGGCAGCAACTCCTTTAGGCCCTGTTTGTTTGGGAGGTAAATCGGGATACCTCACTGAAAGTTCTCCTATTCACTTTGGTTGCTCATACAAGGTAGTCCATTTGAGTTAGGATATATAGGCTCTTATCCTGGTTTATCCCAGGATAAGTTGTTCTACCAAAAAGGTGGAACAAGGAGGGTTAAGCTTTTTCACAATTCTCGAGAAGATATTCCGGGTTATCTTATCTCTCAATCAAAGCATTTTGATATATTTTATGGAATACCCTACCTACGGTTTAGTATATCAACTTAACCTATTCCGCAATTAAACAAGGCCTTAGAGAAATTGTCTCAATTCCCCACTCAACTTAAGGATCTCCAACGATGTCAAAGGTTCCTTGGATGTGTAAACTATCTTAGGTCTTATATTCCACAGCTTTCTTAGAAGACCAATTATATTCAGCAAGCAATAAGAAGCAATCCATTTCAGTAGTTCTCCAAAACTTCACAAGACGTTGTTGCACCCGAAATTATCTCAAGCTATTTTGAGAAATTGTTGCTATGCAACGTTCGACGACAAAGATGGCGTATCGTCAACACCGTCGAACTACGGAGTATCTCCGTGATGTAGGGTCTATTGATCCGACAATATTATTATGGTCGACGTCGTGGCAACCAGGTTAACAAGGAAGAAACAGGCGTATACCAGTCAGAGTAGCCGAGCAAATGTATCACACGGCACAGACGGGCGCAAAACTTCCTCTCTACGCGGCGACGAGCGACCAAACAAACAAACAATGCTCCCTCCGCGGATGCGATACTGCCACGCGGCGAAGGAGCAATCTCCCCGAGATATATAACTCCACCACGGCTCTTCTCCGACCCGGGACGACGAAAACGGAGCAAAACGACGGCCAGAGGGGTCAAGAAGCTTGCACAAGGGTCAAACGACCCCTTTTAGGTCAAAAAGGCGAGGAGGAGGGGCCGCGGCCACCCCCGGGACCCAACGGGGTCGCGCACGCGCCCCGAGGGGGGGTGCGGCCCCGCTGGACCCCAGCGGGGTCGCGCGCGCGCCCCGGGGCGCGTGCCACCCCGCTGGGGGGGGGGCCAGCGGGGTCGCGCGCGACCCCCGAGGGCCGCGCGACCCCGCTGCCCCCTGGCGGGGTCGGGCCACCCCGAGGGGGCCCGCGCGACCCCGCCCGGGTCCGCCTCCCGGCGGGGTCGCGCGACCCCTCCCGGTCCGCCCCCCGGCGGGGTCGCGCGACCCCCCCCCGGGTCTCGCGCGACCCCGCTCGGGTCCGCCCCCCTTCGGGGTCCGGGCATCAAAAAAAAAACATTTTTTAAAAAAGAAAAAAGGTTTTTTTTAACCCCCTCAGAGGGGTCATTTGGCCCTTTTTGGTGGCCAGAGGGGTCAAAATGGCTTTTTGCCACCCCACCTTGACAGAATCGGGGCAAATTCGCTCATTTGACCCCTCTGGGCCCTCCCGCCTTCTATAAATAGACCCTAAGGGTCCATGTAAAAAGGAGAGAACGACAAGAGACAACGACGAGAGAGAGGAGACTACAAGCATCAACCTACGGAAGACACTTGAAGCTTTTTGTTCGTTGTTTCGGCCCGTGTGGGGTAAGTCCCCGGGTCTTGTATTTATGCCCCTACGGGGTATATTTACGTTTACGCCCCTCAGCGGGTCATGTTGGTAATTGTGCCCCTCAGCGGGCCATGTTTTGTAAGTCTTTACGTCTCGGGATGACTAAGTCTTGTATTTCTGCCCTTATAATGGCGAAATTACAAAAATGTCCTTCCCGGGATTGTAGAAGACCGAAGTCCTGTAATTTGCAGTTATACTCTGCAACTTTTTGTAATTGGGACTAAGTCCCTATCTCCCGCTCCAAAGCGGACGTTTGTACAGTCGACAACTCGCCGACATCATTTGTACTCATATGGAATTATAAAAGCACTCAGCATGCTCCATGTGTGGCCTCGAGGGAAAATTACAAGAAAACCCCCGACTTCTCAAAATTGCACATATATCCCTCCTTCGGCCAAATTGACAGATGTGTGCCTTCTTTGAAGCCCCTTGTCATTCCTTCGGTTCGGAAGTGTCATCAGCTCAGTCCAGCACTCGGGTATCACTTCAAACCTAGGTCTAGGGTCTGGAAAATTACCGAAATACCCCTGTGACCTAAAAATGGCCTCAGAGCCCTTGAAGCATTCCAGAAACGGCTCCCGTGCCTTGGGGAGACAGGAACCCGATCCTACTTCCACTCCAGCCCTGAAATTTCATAAATGTCCCTGGCCTGGAAAATCACCAAAATACCCCTGGTTTGGTAAAATTACCAAAATACCCCCGGGGTCCAGAAAACTTCCCTTGCTTTAAAAATGCCTATGGCTTCCGCATATTTGCGCCCCTATGCCTAAATCTTAGGGTTTTGCTCAGACCTAGCCCTAATCTAGTTGTTTCTATGTGTTGGTGGTAAATGAGTGGTCATGGAGAGTCTCTCGAGTGAGTCTGCCCTCCACATCAGAACCTCTGCAGAAGTCTTTTGGGACCTCTTTGACAGTTAAACAAAGGTGTTCGGACGTTAGGCCGATGTAAATCAACACTGACTCCGGTCAGTGGGGAAAGGTCCAGCACTCGAACCCAAATCGTCTGATACTATGCGCACCCACGGAACCCTCTCTACGCAGAGGAGTGTTTCTTTTCAAAAAGAACGAAAATCTACCATTTATCTACGATAAATCAAAAAAATTAGATTTTTTCCGTGTCCAACAGACTGGCACGCCCGGTGGGACCTTTCCCGCCTTTCTTCTTTCTGTCAAAGAAAGTCTCTAAACCTTCTTCAAGGTTCTGATTGCCCCTCTTCCTCTTACAGGACGGGAAGAGGAGGGCACATCTCTCTGTTCATCTGAGAGTTCTTCGTGCATTTGCACGCCACTTCGTTCGTGCTACGCACCACCACCACCAACACCTCAATAGCGATGGCTGCCGTTACCTACGGCCCCGAGATCGTCGCCAATCACGCCAGGCTCGGATTCCTGGCAACCCCGCTGGTCTTTGGCGACTTCCCAGCGGTCGTCGGCTCGCCCTTCTTCTTGGGTGTGGTGCCAGTGGCTGAAGTCAGTTCAGCTGCTCTTGCGGTACCGGTGGCTGAAGCCAGTTCAGCCATGCCTGCAACAACTATCGGGGGCGTCAGACCCTCGGCCCCTTCAACTGGCCGGGTCCGTCCGGTCAAGAAGACAACTGTCGGAGGCGTCAGGCCTTCGACTCCAGCAACTGGCCGGGTCAGTCCGGTCCAGAAGCCAACTATTGAGGGCGGCAAGCTCTCCGCCATTCCCGGTCGGGTTCGCCCGGCCAACAAGCCAGCCGTCGGGGGTGCCAGGCCCTCGGCTTCAACAATTGGTCGAGTCTGTTCGACCAACAAGCTAGCTTTTGAAGGCGTCAGGCCCTCGGCTTCGTTGATTGGTCGGGTTCACCCGGCCAAGAAATCAATCACTGAGGGTGTCAGACCCTCTACTTCAGCAACCGGTCGGACTCCCCCGGTAAAGGAGACCGTCCTCAAGGGTGTCAGACCCCTTGCTGCATCAACTGGCCGAGTCTATCCGGCTAGTTCTTCAACTGTTAAGGGTGTCAAGCCCTTCATCCCGACAACCAGCCGAGTTCCCTTGGCTGCCACGTCAACGGCCGAAGGTGTCAGGCCTTCTGCCCCAGCTGTTGGCCGAGTCTTCTCGGTCAATCAAATCACCGCCGGCGCCGCCCCTGCTCAACGGGGGCAACGCCGCCGCCGCAACGGCGCCAAACCTACTGCGGCTACCCTCAGAGGTGCTGTATCTGCTCAACGGGGGCAACGCCGCCGTCGTCAGGAGGACGCCATGCCTACGGCAGGCGCCACCACTGCCGCCCCTACTCAATGGGGGCAACGCCGAAGCCGCAAGGGTGCAAGGCCCGAAGCGGCTGTCTCGCGCTCCGGAAAGACGGTAATTGTCGGAGACATCCGCATCCGGCTCGATGGAGGTGAGCCGATTATGCCACGGGATCGTCATGTCCCGACTATCTCTACCTCCAACCGCTTCGAGCCCCTCCGGCAGGTCCGGGAGAAAGGAGCGAGGAAGGAGAAGTCTGCCGTACCAGCGGCAACTCTGGGCCATCTGCAACAGCCCAGGCCACGAGCTCCCCGTCCAAGGACAGGGGGCAACCCAATTGAGGAGCACCAGCTCTATTTGAAAAAGATCTGGGTCACCAAGGAGGAGGCCCGAATCATAAGGCGCGCGAGGGCGGAGGAGCCCTTCCGCATGTCAGAGCTTCAGCGGATGCGGAGTCCGCCAAGCACTGAGGCCTCGACGTCTGCGAGATTTACATCTCAGCCCCTACGGAGACAAAAGCGCCGAGGAGCCGGCAAGAAGGTGCGGCCGACCTCTCCGTGGGCTAGTTCTACACACACGGAGGAGGATCGCTCACCCCAAGCAGCCACATCCCGAATGTCTGTCTTCGATAGACTTGGGAGGCCGTCCAAGCCGAAGCAACAACCGCCCAAGAAAAAGCGGGTGGTCCAGGTGACCGATGACACTGTCAAAGTGTTTACCTGTTACGCCACCTCTGGCGACAAACAGCCCGAGAACACCTCGGGAGAGCTTGACCAACCCATCCAATATTTGAGGAGGTCAAGGCCGGTCTCTCGGATTCTAGCGCAGACGCAACAGGCACCGACCGCCGGCACATCTCAGCCTGAGCCGGCACGGCAAGAAGAGCGTCAAGAAGACGTCCACAGTGTTGATGGGGACAGTCGCTCCCGGCACGAAGAAGAGCTGGGGGAAGAGCCACGGGCCCCCACATTGGACGAGCTTCGACGGGAAAACCAAGAGCTCAAGAACCTGCTACAGTCGCTTTTGCGCGAAAAGGAGGTTCCTTCCCCGCCTCAGGCGGCACCGGCTGGAGCGGATCAGCAGCCTTCTCCCATTCCAGCTGCGGCTAATGCCTCTGTCACTGCTGCAAGGCTCCCACTGGCAGTGGACTTCGAAGTCCCGCCGCATGAAACCAATGCGCGGTCATCTGCTACTCCTGCTACAGAAAGCCTCATGGCGCAGAAGCAGATGATCGAGCGCATCGTGGAAGCGAAGTTCGCTCAACATGGCGAGGGTGTGGCTACCGTTGATTTGTACAGCGTGCCATATCCCCTCCATCATCAATTCAAGAAGCTTCCACCGGACTGCCCGAAGGCCCCGAAACTTCAGAAGTTCAACGGGCAGGGTTCTCCGCATGAACACCTGGCTTATTATATGACGGCCATGGGTGAATTAGCCTTGGAAGAGGCATACTTGCTGCGGTATTTCGCCACGTCTTTGACTGGCACCGCCTTCCAATGGTATTCAAGGTTAAAGCCCAACTCAGTATCTGATTGGGCTGATATGCAGAAGAAGTTTGTCGACCGTTTCCAAATGGTCGAGCGCAAAGTCTCCCTAGCAGAGCTTTGTTCCCTTCGACAGAAGAAGGGTGAAACAGCATTGGACTTCATCAAGCGATGGAGAGACGTCAGCATGCACTGCGATAATCCTCCGACGCCTGAAGATGCGATTACCATCTGCCGTAGGGGTCTCTCGGCAGAAGTCAGCGAAAAGCTTCTGGGCTCCAATATCAGGGGCTTCGACCAACTCAACACGGTCGTGGCGGAGATTGAGATGTTCTTCGCTGATCACCCTGCACAAGTCTCTACAAAAGGCAAACCCTCCAAAGACCGTCTGGCTAGTGGTAAGGAGGTGAATGCCGTGGACTTTTCCCCGACGAATGGAGATAAAGGGGAAGGAAAGTCCAAAGGGAAAGGCAAGAAGTCTGGTGATAAGACAAATGTGTCTTTCTTAGCGGAGAACATGAAGACGCCTTATTCCTTCAGAAAGGAGCATACTAAGATGCTCTTTGATCTATGCATGAAGGAGCAGCTCGTCACTCTGCCGGACCCGCGGAAGCCCGCGGAGGTGGATAAGATAGATGATCCAACCTATTGTGTGTATCACCGAAGGTTGGGTCACACCGTCGGGGATTGCTATGTTTTCAAGAATATAGCAGAGGAGCTCATTCAAAAGGGCCTGGTAAATATGCTGGGCCATGCAGTCGATCCACCCCAGCCTCATCCTTGGAGCCGATCGAACCGGTCAGCTAACGTGGTCCATCTGGTGGCGATGGCTTCAAGCTCCAATGCCTCCGAAGTCGGGCCTTCAAGTCGGCAGCCCAATGGTGGTCCCAGAGCCACTCCTCCTCCATTCCCAGAATGTTTAGCACTGCGGAGGACTATCCAGAAGATCCGAGGGGAAGTCTGACAGCTACGACGGGAACAAAGGCGCTTGCTGCAGTTCCTAGAGAGCATTGATCAGCAGTTGTCCACCTTCCCTTTTGGCCCATTTGCCAGGGGGTTAGCTCCAGCCCACATACGGGAGACGGGTGTATCACCCACGGGTCGGGCTCCGCTCAGGGGTTGGCTCTCTGAAGAGTCCTCGGATTCATCTGAAGACGAGGAGGACTCACCCGAAGACATGGAGGCTCCACTTCAAGTCGAGCTCCCAGAGAAGTTATACTCCTTCCCTTGCGAGAAAACTCCCAATATCTTCTTCGCATGTCAGCGGGCGGGATTGATTACCCCGTCACCCATGGAGCAGACGCCAGGCGCTGCTTTTCATCAGGGCTATTGCCCATATCATGAAGTTGTTGGCCATGTTATCCACAACTGTGAGCCGTTCAAGGACCTCGCCGAGGACCTAATCAGGCGGGGGAAGGTCAACATGGGTGAGTTCCTGGTCGAGCCACCGCAGCCGCATGCACGGGAGAGCCTTCACTTCTCCGTCAACGTCATACATGCCTCGGCAGCTTTCCAGTTCCCCGAGCCACAGGAGGAGGGAGTTAGTTCCCAGGGAGCCAGTTCCCAATCGCCCAAGTCCACACTCTGGTATCCAGGGTGGCGACCCTCTCACCAGTGTTCTTTCCCCAAGGAGAACACTGAGAAGATTTTTGACAAGCTTCTGGAAGATGGCTGGGTGCTGACACATGACCCGCCGTCTTATTACAATGAGACGGCCAAGAGTCACCCCTGCTATTGCAAGTATCATGCAAGGGTGTCTCACCCCACTCGGCAATGCCCAGAGGTTCAAGACTTCATTGAAGCCCTCATCCAGAGAGGGGTTGTCGATACTCAGGGAACTCCATGACGAGGTTTCATCTTGCAGAGGCCGCCAGGGAGACACTCCAGCAGGCCCGGCGAGAAACTGAAGCTTTCTCCCGATTAGCCCGACCAAGTGAGCCTACGGAAAATGATGAATTCCCATTACTCACTAAAGGCAAGGCTACGACCACCTATAAAGGGCCTAAGGTCCAGAACCCCAGATGCCAAGCTATGGGAGAGAGTTCCAAAACTCGTCCCAGGCCCAGTCAGCCCGGCATCATCATGAGAGAGAACTCTCGGCCAGACAACAAAGGCAAAGCCAAGGCGTCAGAGCCTTCAGCCAAAGCTCCTGCCCAGTCAGCAAGGCCGTTAGTCATGGAAAGAACTCAACCTCTTGAGCCCGCGAAGGCCCCAGTGAAAGCTTCTGTCAAGCTGGCGCAGCCGCCAATTGTAGAAAGGCCTCAGCAGCTCAAGCAAGCCAACCCACCGGTCCAAGCAAAGTCGGTAGAGTTACAAAGCTCCCAGACACTCCATTGTGGACTGGCAGAGTTCCAGGAGTTGCCTCCTGAAATAATTGCTCAGGCAATCAATGCTACCCTCCAAGCTCAGCCAGAGGAGGCCAACTGGACCAAGGTTGCCCCCAGAAAAAGCCACGGCAGTAAGGCCCCTAAGGAGTCAGCCCGGAGCAAGAAGCAAAATTCTGGGGGCAAGCAAGCCCCACTGCCGAAGCAAACTTCTCCCTCTTCTCAAGAGGCGGCACGCCAAAAGAAGCAGGAGAAGAATCGGAGGAAGAATTTGAAGAGGAGGCTAAAGAAGCAAGCCGAGCAAGCCGCTGCTATGGAGGCTCCTAAGGAGCTAACTCCTCTACAAAGACTTCAAAAGCTTATAGATGAGCTGGAGGAGTACACTCCCCCTCATCCCACCAGGGTTGTCACTCTAGACGAATATATTCCCTGGGACAAGCTTGGGCGCAAAGCCCGTCTTCTGCAATGGCTCCGAGAAATGGTTCACCGTCTTGAAGAGGGTGAAGACTTCCCAATCCCGGAGGAGCTCTCCTTATTCTATAAAGATGAGGAGCTCACTGTTGAGATGCTCGAGGAAATGCTGCAAGAGCTCTCCTGCAATATGGTGGCGATTCCGCCACCCGACAATATTTATTGTCCCACGGCTGATAGCACTGGAAGCCAGGCGCCTATGGCGACATATCAGCGCCGCTCGGCAAGAAATGGCCGGGGACGCGGCTGGGGTCGTGCCCGGGGACGTGGACGTGAAGGTCTCCCGACTCTTGACCGGGTCATAATATTCAGAGGGGAGAAGCCGGGTCCTGTCCCAGAAACTCAAGTTCGGGGGATCCCTTTCATCCTCAACCCCTCAGAGGGTTCAGGCCCCATCCCAACGGCTAAGCCGGGTGGCGTCCCTTTTACAATTGCCTCCTCCGATGAAGAAGAGGAGCCAGCCAAGTCGCCGAAGCGCGAGGAGGCGTCAGAGCAAGCCGGCCCCTCCAACAGGGTCGAGTCTACAAGCCCAGTAGGTCCTTCTAATGAAGACCAGCCTGATGAGTCTTTGCCACCTCCAGAAGAGTCTTTGGCACCGCTGTTCCAAGAAGATGCGGAAGGCCAGAATACAGAGGAGCGCCCTTCTAAGCGGGAGAAGCCTCGCCAGGCTCCGAAGACTCTGGCGGAGATCATCCCGCCATTTGACAAGACTCGTGCCCGGGCAGACCGCAAAATTATTCATCATATGAAGCGGTTCCCAACAAATGTCACTATTTGGGAAGCCATTGCCTGGAGCAAAGACCTCAGAGAGGCTCTTGTCAAGATACTTCAAGATCCAGAGGCGTATGAAGCCCATGTTGCAGAGTTGCAAGCTCAAGCATATGAAGCACTCACAGCAAACATCACCTTCACGGACAAAGACATGTTGATGTCCTCTCCGTGTCATAATCGCCCCTTATATATGAAAGGGACGATTAATGGACATGATGTGAATCGCATCCTGGTAGATGCCGGAGCAGCTGTCAACATCATGCCTCTGAAGACTTTCAAGTCTCTATACTTGGCACCTTATTTGCAAAAGGTGACTGATGTCAAGATCTCGGGATTCAATCAGGGTTCCGAGGAGGCGCTTGGTCGGGTTGTGGTCAAGCTAGTTTTGGGCGATTTCGTCACCCAAGCGACATTCTATATCATCAACTCCGACACATCTTACAAGATGCTGCTTGGAAGACCTTGGCTTCATGAGAATTGGGTCGTTCCTTCAACTTTGCATCAATGCATTAAATATGCCAAGGAAGGGGAGCAACATACGGTCTTCGCAGACCAGGCCCCGTTCCATCCCAATGAGTGCCATCTGGCCGATGCTTCACTATATTTTGGGAAGCCCACCTTAACAATCCCCGAGCCTTTAAAAGGTAAAGGGAAGCAAAAGGTGGACCCTGAAGTTGAAGAAGGGCAGCTCTTCACTGTCAACCAAGACATAGTAAAGCTGCACAGGCTGAGCCTCAGTGCCGCCTCCAAGCCGACTCAACCAGAAAGGCGAAGTGTTGACTTTGAAGCCAACCTCATCAGCCGGGTCATTAACGGGAGTATCTCCTTACCGCCTAAGTGCCTTCAACTCGTGTCCCAATGGGAAGAACAGGAGGTGGAGCAGTTGAAGACCTTTACAGTCTCCTATCAACGGAGAAGGAGACGCAACAAGGGCAAGGAGGTCAAACCGATCATCTTTTACAAAGGTGATTTAGTCCCACCATGTCCTCCTAAAGATGACTTCGGCTGGGATACTCCCGCCGATGTGGTGCCAGAGCCAGTCCAGGAGATGGACGATATGCCAGAGCACATTAAGGAGATGTGTAAAAAGCAGCACATCCCGCAAACTTTGGACCCAACACGAGCGGCATACTTCCACCAGCTATGGAACCCTCCGCAAGTCCGCGGGCAACCTCCCTTCTCCCGCAAAGATACAAGGGGCCTTGGCTATGACCAGGAGAAGGACTTCGAGGTCCACTTTGCAGTCAACACCATAGGACTGCTACCTCTCTCTAATGGGCAAGCTGAAGCTGAGCCCAAGGTTGATGACTCTGTGAGGGAGTCCGCTGATGTGTCTACGACACCATCACCTTCATCAGGAGTCGACAATGACCACCCCTCAGAGGAAGGAGCAGTTCAGCCTGCTAACCATCAGCAAGATGAAGCAAGCCCTTCGGCTTCAAGCCACGAGCAAAAGTGCTTCGAAGAATTTGATGTCTATGAAGCCAACACTGATGACGAGGGAGACTTCGTCGACCTCCAACCAGCTCCACCGGAGCTTGAAGACGGTGGTCAAGCAACTGTGGACGAGTTGATCGAAATCAATCTTGGAGCAAAAGTGACTATCGTCCCACCTTCATAAGTGCTCTCCTCAGTGAGGAAGAAAGGCAGTCGTATCGACAGCTTTTACAGAGTTCAGGGATTGTTTCGCCTGGACTTATAAAGAAATGCCCGGGCTCGACCCTTCTGTGGCTGAACATGAGCTGGCAATACTTTCAACAGTCAAGCCAGTCAAGCAAGCCCAAAGGCGTATGCGCCACGAGCTGGAGCTGAAGGTCAATGCTGAGGTTGACAAAATGCTCAATGTGGACTTCATAGAGCCTTGCATGTACCCTGTATGGCTCGCTAACATAGTCCCTGTTAAGAAGAAGAACGGCCAAGTCCGAGTCTGCATCGACTTCAGAGATTTGAATAAGGCATGCCCAAAGGACGACTTCCCTGTCCCAATCACTGAGACAATGGTTGATATGACCACTGGTCACGAAGCCTTGTCTTTTATGGACGGGTCGTCGGGCTATAATCAAATCCGCATGGCCGTCAAAGACAAAGATCATACGGCTTTCCGGTCTCCTAAGGGGATCTTCAACTATAAAAGGATGCCGTTCGGTCTGAAGAATGCCGGCGCAACCTATCAAAGGGCAATGACCAAGATCTTCGACGAGATGCTACATGACCTTGTCGAATGCTATGTTGATGATCTGGTCGTCAAGACAAAGAAGCGGGAGGATCACTTAGCTGACCTGCGTCGAGTCTTTGAAAGGCTACGACAATTCCAGCTCAAGATGAACCCGATGAAGTGCGCCTTCGGCGTCTCCAGTGGCAAGTTCCTTGGCTTCATTGTCAGGTATCGAGGCATAGAAATCGACCCCGACAAAATCAAGGCCATAAGGGGATTACCTCCGCCCAAGAACTTGACAGAGCTCAGATCTCTTCAGGGAAGGCTCGCCTATATTAGGCGGTTTATTTCCAACCTCTCAGGAAGATGCCTACCTTTCGGCAAATTGATGAAGAAAGGAGCACCCTTCATATGGGACGAAGACTGTCAGAAGACCTTCGAGCAAATCAAGGAGTATCTGCTGACTCCTCCAGTCTTAGGGGCACCCGTCAGAGGGAAACCCCTTATCTTGTATATTGCTGCCATGGATGCCTCTTTGGGAGCTCTCCTAGCCCAGATCAATGAAGAGGGCAAGGAGCAGCCACTGTACTACCTCAGCCGAAAATTGATCAGGCCTGAGCATCGGTACGCTCCCATGGAAAAGATGTGCCTAGCTCTGGTGTTTGCTGTCAAGAAGCTGAGGCACTATCTCCTAGCCCATCGGGTGGAGCTCATTTCAAAATGCAACCCACTCAAATTTCTGTTATGCCAGCCTGTCCTCTCGGGTAGGCTCGGTAAATGGGCACTTATCCTCATGGAATTTGATATCACCTTCGTCCCACGCAAGGCGATTAAGGGACAAGGGATGGCAGAGTTTTTAGCTGCACACCCTGTGCCAGAAGATTCGCCACTCAACTTCGAGTTGCCCGACGAAGAGGTGTTAGTGCCTTCTCAAGAAATCGGGGAGTCTTCTGAAAAAGTCCCACCACAGATGGAGTCGGGCGTCCTCACCCTTGATCTCCCATATTGGGAGTTATATTTTGATGGTGCCTCTCGGACAATCAAAAGGGCCGGTGGCCTTACAGACTATGTCTCAGGCGCGGGGGTAGTCTTTGTGTCTCCACAAGGCGGCATCCTCACAACTCTTGTGCTCTCATGAAGTCACTGACTAATAATGAGGCAGAGTATGAAGCGCTAATTATTGGGCTTCAACTGGCACTGGAGATAGATATCAAGTGCATCAAAGTGTACGGGGATTCTCAGCTCGTCATCGACAAGTACTGGGCGTCTATGATGTCCGTAAAAGGAGCTCGTCCCCTACCATGCAGCCGTCATGAGGCTCAAGGAAAAATTTTATCTATTTGAAATAGGCCATGTCCCCAGAGGCAGCAACTCCAGGCTGATGCTCTTGCAAAGTTGGCAGCAGCCCTAAAACTCCCGCCTGAGGGAGAATTGAATATTACAGTCAGACACCGAAGGCTCATGCCAAGTGTGCTCGACGAAAATCCGGCCTCACTGTTTACGAGGTCGACAACATTCAAGAGGACAATGCTCCTGAAGAAGAAGATTGGCGCGAGCCAATTGTAAAAATAAAGAACGGCTGGCTCCCTCCTGATCGGGCTCAGAGGGTGCAACTGCTACGCAGGGCGACATCCTACCAGCTGATTGACGGTCTGCTCTTTAGGCTTGTCCATGGAAAAGACCGATCGGTCCTCCTGCGGTGCCTTTCGTCCAAGGAAGCGAAGACCGTCATGCACGAGGTTCATTCCGGATTGTGCGGAGCTCACCAGGCAGGAGCCAAGATGAAGAATAGCATCAAGCTCAAAGGGTTTTACTGGCCCACCATGTACGAAGATTGCAATCAATTCGCTCGTACATGTCACCAATGCCAAGCATTCGGCCCAGTCCCTCGACGGCCACCTAACCCGCTCCATCCAACAGCGCCTACTTGGCCATTTGCAGAGTGGGGTATGGATATTGTGGGACCATTCCCACCATCGTCCCAGGGGCACAAGTTCATACTCGCTGCCACCGATTACTTCTCCAGATGGGCGGAAGCCGTTCCACTACGGGAAGTTACAGGGGAGATAGTTGCTCGTTTTGTGCGGCACTATATCATATACAGATTCGGCACCCCCAGTCGGATTATATCCGACAATGGCACGCCATTCAAGAACAAGACTGTTTATGCTCTGGCGGCCAAGTTCCATATTGATTGGAGAGCGTCGTCGATCTACAATCCCCAGGCCAATGGGTTAGCCGAGGCCTTCAACAAAACCCTCTGCAAGCTGCTATCCAAGATAGTAGGTGGCCGCAAACGGGATTGGGGCGAGAAGGTCCACGAAGCCCTATGGGCCTACCGGACTATTTACAAAACCCCCACGGGTTGCTCCCCATTCTCCTGGTCTATGGAGCTGAAGCGGTGGTCCCTGTGGAGATCGAGCTAGCATCTTACCGCGTTGCTGTGCACGCTGGATTGCCAGGCCAAGACCAATCTGAAATTGAAAGAAGGCTCGAGGAATTGTCCCACCTTGAAGGTCAAAGACTCAAGGCCTACAAACACTTACAAGTGTATCAAGCCCGCATGACACGTGCCTATGATAAGCTGGTCACGCAACGGGCGTTCAAGAAAGGTGACCTTGTCATGGTCAAAGAAAAGGAGGTTCTCGCGGGAAGATCCAGCGGCAAACTCCAGCCCAATTGGCGTGGGCCTTACATCATCCAGAAGGTCTATGAAGGAGGGGCTTATACGGTCCTTGACCACAAGGGAGACAATCCCTTCCCTCCTCTCAACGGCAAGCATATGAAGCTCTACCACGCGCCACCGCAAGAGTTTCTGCAGCAGTCCTCACAGGACAATACCTCTCCTCAGTGAAGGTTCAAAAAAAACAAAACAAAACAAAAAAAAAGAAAAGGGGTTAAAAATATTGATACCCCGGCGGACTCAGTCAGCCTTCAACGGTTGGCTGAGGGTAAAAAGGCCACAGACCCGGTCGAGGTGAAAACCCGAAAGGGCGCCTCGGGCAAAAAATGGGCAACCCCTCGGTGTGAAAACCCGAAAGGGCGCACCGGAAAAAGCTAAAGGGGGCCAGCCTCGGCGAAAACCCGAAAGGGCGGTGAGGTTGGTAATGTGAAAAAAAAAATCCTCTCTCTGTCTATTCTATGGGTGGCTAAGTCAATGACTCCACCCCATCTCGACCAAAACATCATATTGATGTCAGGGCTACACCTTATATGTCATCCTATGACACCTAGTCCCACTGGCATTCTGATGGTATCATACTTCGTCCCATCGGGCTCGGCCTATGCATGCCTCTTCTAGGCTGCCGGCCCATTCCGCCTATCGGCTGCCGGGTTCAACTCACGTGTCTCTTCTGAGCAGTTAAACCTGCTTACTCTCTTGTCCCACTGGGACTGGCCTTAGTATGCTCTTTCGGGCTGCCAACCCTTCATGCCTTTCGGCTCCTTTTTCATTCTAGGGAATGGCCTCAGTATGCTCTCTCGGGCTGCCAACCCTTCATGCCTTTCGGCTCATCTAATCTCCTTGGGATTGGTCTCAGTACGCCCTCTCGTGCTGCCAACCCATCATGCCTTTTGACTCATCTTATCTTCTTGGGATCTGGTCTCAGTATGCTCTCTCGGGCTACCAATCCATCGTGTCTTCTGGCACATGTCCCACCGGGTCTGGCCTCAGCATGTCCTCTCGGGCTGCCAACCCACCTACTCGCCTATCGGCTTTCGGGTTTGACTTTCACGTCCCACTAGGGTGGTCAAACCCATCTCTGTCCCATCAGGAATGGCCTCAGTATGCTCTCTCGGGCTGCCAACCTATCTCGCCTATCGGCTCTCGGGTTTGACTCTCACGTCCCATTAGGGCTGTCAAATCCACCCTTTTTCTTCTTCTGGGTCTGACCTCTGCATGCTCTCTCGGGCTGTCAACCCATCTCGCCTTTTGGTTTTAGACTTGACTCATGTCTCCCGCCGGGATCGTCAGGTTTACTCCTTTATCCCCACGGGCTTGGCCTCAGCATGCCCTCTCAGGCTGCCAACCCTATTTGCCAATCGGCTCACGGATTTGACTTTTACGTCCCACCCGGACAGTCGAATCCACCCCTCTTGTCATACCGGGCTTGGCTTCAGTATGCTCTCTCGGGCTGCCAACCCATTACACCTTTTGGTCTCACCGGGTTCGGCCTCAGTATGCTCTCTCGGGCTGCCGACCTATCATGCCTTTCGGCTCGTTTCTACCCCATCGGGTGCGGTCTCAGTACGCCCTCTCAGGCTACCAACTCGTTTTGCCTTTCGGTTCACAGATTTGATTCACTCGTCCCACCCGGATAATCAAATCTACCCATTTGTCCCATCTCTGTGGCACACACATCCCTACGGGATTGCCACTTTCTCATTGCCTTCTGGCATTATAGGGTAAAAAAAAAAAAAAAGAAACGGGGTTAAAAATATTGATGCCCCAGCGGACTTGGTTGTTTCTGTTAGGGGAGCAATCAAGGGCAAAAAGGCTTTAACCCGGCTAAGGTGAAAACCCGAAAGGGCGCCTTAGGCAAAAATGGGTACCCCTCAGTGTGAAAACCCGAAAGGGCGCACTGGAAAAAGCTAAAGGGGGCCAGTCCTGGCGAAAACCCGAAAGGGCGGTAGGGCTGGTAAAGTGATTAAAAAAAAAAAAAAAAGAAAGACATACATGCAAGAGGATGGAAGCAAAAACAGCTATGCTAAGTTCTATCCTTTATTCATTAATGTCATCAAGGGAGCCCGAGACAAGCCCTCGGGAATAACTCCAATAAAAAACGGGGCGTGAGAGCCCTATGTACAAGAAAGTGCCAGAGCTCGTCAACCACGGTGCACGTCCCTCTGCAGCTCCGCAAGACGGGACTCCTCCTGGATGATCTCCTCCCGAAGCTCATCAAATCGGCGCAGGCAGGTGGCGAAGATGTGGAGGAATGTCCACTCTGACCTCTCGGTACTCATCCCAGGTGGTGCCGGACTGTGCAAACTCCTCGTGAAAGCAATACGGACCGCTATAGAAGTGGCTCACCCAGGCATTCAGTGTCACCCGCGGTGTGCGTGGAGTCCGATCTGTGCCTACTCGGGCTAAGTCCCTCCAGGTCTTCATCAGAAACCTGAAGCAGTATGGCAGGGTATAGTGTCCTCCCCCATCTGTAGAGCTGAGGTGCAAGTCATCTGGCGATAGCTCCTCATAGGGTCTCCCGCAGATCGGAAGACCAGAAATCCTCTGGAAGGCCCAGAGGTCCAGTGAAGTCTTCCCGCCAGCTGTGACGAAAGTGTTCCACCGGCGGCTGAACCTCTCCACCAGAGCCTGTAACAGGCCAGTGTAACAAGGGTAGGAGTACAAGGCGGCAGTCACTACGTGACGAATCCCCACCCTATCCAACAAAGACCGGTAAACCAGCAGAATGCCCCAGAGCCACTCTGTCGCGCCCCGGTGGTAACTGTGAGAAGGGATGACGGACCACTTCCCATACCAGCTGGGAGTCTTCAAAGCCAGAACCCTCTCCAACATGCAATCGTGGAGGTATTCTTCCTGTGCAAAGCTAGCTCTGGTGGGTGCCAGAAAGAGGCTATCTACAACCTGGTCTATGGCCTTATGCTGCCCATGCAGATGCCAAGTCGCTGGAGACATCGGCATAGCCCGGACGGTAAAGCTCTCGTATCGCTGAAAAGAGCCCAGACTCTGCCTGTCCGGATACTGCCGCTGCCGAGAAAAGCCCTCCGGGTAACTCGGATAAGTCAGGGAACACAATCCCTGCATGCCGTCTCTCCCCACCAGTATCGCCCTCTCGAGGCGACGCCTCTCCTCTGGAAGTGACGGATCATCAGTCTCCATGCCGACGGGAGCAAAACCCTGCAGAAAACTGTAAAGATGACGATCCAGGGGATAGTGACATGGATACCCTCCAGTGCGGTCATATGTATAAAGACCGCCTTGCCTCGCAATCCGAGACACATCAACAAGACCTTCAGCTGCTCCGGCACTCTCTGTTGGGCCCTCAGCGACCCATGAATAGCCAAGGTCTAGTTGGTTGATGTTCCCGTCATCAATGGTACGGGGAGGGAAAGGCGGCATCCGCCGGTCCGTGCGCTCAACCCCGCAGTCGTCAGCCCCCCTAGTACGGGACCTTCTCGACCGACCCCCACTCCCACTGCTGCGAGCCATAGCTGAAAGCACAAAGAGGAGAAACAAAAATGAAGAAACGTCAGGCTAAAAATATTTTTGGACAGCAATATGATTATTCGATGCAGTCTAACAAGTTGTATCGGCCATGCCGACATCTTTCCAATCCCTTCAAAGGGCACGGGCCATCCGCCCCATGCCTCCGGCCGTGGCGGATGTTCCGTGGGGGGCATTTGTTGCACCCGAAATTATCTCAAGCTATTTTGAGAAATTGTTGCTATGCAACGTTCGACGACAAAGATGGCGTATCGTCAACACCGTCGAACTACGGAGTATCTCCGTGATGTAGGGTCTATTGATCCGACAATATTATTATGGTCGACGTCGTGGCAACCAGGTTAACAAGGAAGAAACATGCGTATACCAGTCAGAGTAGCCGAGCAAATGTATCACACGGCACAGACGGGCGCAAAATTTCCTCCCTACGCGGCGACGAGCGACCAAACAAACAAACAATGCTCCCTCCGCGGATGCGATACTGCCACGCGGCGAAGGAGCAATCTCCCCGAGATATATAACTCCACCACGGCTCTTCTCTGACCCGGGACGACGAAAACAGAGCAAAACGACGGCCAGAGGGGTCAAGAAGCCTGCACAAGGGTCAAACGACCCCTTTTAGGTCAAAAAGGCGAGGAGGAGGGGCCGCGGCCACCCCCGGGACCCAACGGGGTCGCGCACGCGCCCCGAGGGGGGTGCGGCCCCGCTGGACCCCAGCGGGGTCGCGCGCGCGCCTCGGGCTCCGGGCTGGACCCCCGAGGGCCGCGCGACCCCGCTGCCCCCTGGCGGGGTTGGGCCACCCCGAGGGGGCCCGCGCGACCCCGCCCGGGTCCGCCTCCCGGCGGGGTCGCGCGACCCCTCCCGGTCCGCCCCCCGGCGGGGTCGCGCGACCCCGCTCGGGTCCGCCCCCCTTCGGGGTCCGGGTATCAAAAAAAAATATTTTTTAAAAAAAGAAAAAAGGTTTTTTTTTAACCCCCTCAAAGGGGTCATTTGGCCCTTTTTGGTGGCCAGAGGGGTCAAAATGGCTTTTTGCCACCCCACCTTGACAGAATCGGGGCAAATTCGCTCATTTGACCCCTCTGGGCCCTCCCGCCTTCTATAAATAGACCCTAAGGGTCCATGTAAAAAAGGAGAGAACGACAAGAGACAACGACGAGAGAGAGGAGACTACAAGCATCAACCGACGGAAGACACTTGAAGCTTTTTGTTCGTTGTTTCGGCCCGTGTGGGGGTAAGTCCCCGGGTCTTGTATTTATGCCCCTACGGGGTATATTTACGTTTACGCCCCTCAGCGGGTCATGTTGGTAATTGTGCCCCTCAGCGGGCCATGTTTTGTAAGTCTTTACGTCTCGGGATGACTAAGTCTTGTATTTCTGCCCTTATAATGGCGAAATTACAAAAATGTCCTTCCCGGGATTGTAGAAGACCGAAGTCCTGTAATTTGCAGTTATACTCTGCAACTTTTTGTAATTGGGACTAAGTCCCTATCTCCCGCTCCAAAGCGGACGTTTGTACAGTCGACAACTCGCCGACATCATTTGTACTCATATGGAATTATAAAAGCACTCAGCATGCTCCATGTGTGGCCTCGAGAGAAAATTACAAGAAAACCCCCGACTTCTCAAAATTGCACATATATCCCTCCTTCGGCCAAATTGACAGATGTGTACCTTCTTTTAAGCCCCTTGTCATTCCTTCGGTTCGGAAGTGTCATCAGCTCAGTCCAGCACTCGGGTATCACTTCAAACCTAGGTCTAGGGTCTGGAAAATTACCGAAATACCCCTGTGACCTAAAAATGGCCTCAGAGCCCTTGAAGCATTCCAGAAACGGCTCCCGTGCCTTGGGGAGACAGGAACCCGATCCTACTTCCACTCCAGCCCTGAAATTTCATAAATGTCCCTGGCCTGGAAAATCACCAAAATACCCCTGGTTTGGTAAAATTACCAAAATACCCCCGGGGTCCAAAAAACTTCCCTTGCTTTAAAAATGCCTATGGCTTCCGCATATTTGCGCCCCTATGCCTAAATCTTAGGGTTTTGCTCAGACCTAGCCCTAATCTAGTTGTTTCTATGTGTTGGTGGTAAATGAGTGGTCATGGAGAGTCTCTCGAGTGAGTCTGCCCTCCACATCAGAACCTCTGCAGAAGTCTTTTGGGACCTCTTTGACAGTTAAACAAAGGTGTTCGGACGTTAGGCCGATGTAAATTAACACTGACTCCGGTCAGTGGGGAAAGGTCCAGCACTCGAACCCAAATCGTCTGATACTATGCGCACCCACGGAACCCTCTCTACGCAGAGGAGTGTTTCTTTTCAAAAAGAACGAAAATCTACCATTTATCTACGATAAATCAAAAAAAATTAGATTTTTTCCTTGTCCAACAGACGTGCAACTATTACAGAGTGAATGTTAAAATTTGCCCCACTTTCAGCCAACTTATAGTGGTCCTTATGTGTTGGCCACCGATGCATTCAAAGAAACATGGGCTGTTGTCCTACTCCAGAAAAAGGATCAGCAAGAAAATATTTATGTCTATCATAATAAACAATTCAAAAAGCATGAACACAATTATTGACATGTAGAAAAAAGAAATTTTAGTTGCAGTCAAAGATGCACAAAAATTCTAGCCTTATCTAATCAGGGAGTAATTTATTCTCCGGATAGATTCTACCAACTTAGGCACCTTTATGAAAAGAAAAATTGCTGATAACATAAAATTAAGAAGGTATGCCTGGTGGTAATTCTTATTATCTCAATTCTAATTTATTATTGAAAGAGTTACATGCAAAGACCACTATCTGCTAGATGCATTAACTAGAGAATTGGCCATTAAAATGATAAGAACACAAGAACTTTCATGGAACATACTTTCTATAAGAAGTCCTCAACAGAGGTTCAAATTTTGTCATTAAATAGAACATTTTTTCCTTACGGAAGTTCTACTTCAGATGAATACCCAACCATAGACATGTTTTATGCGTCTGTCAGAAGAATAAGTTGCGTAGTAAACAATCTTAAATGGTTCATTATAGAACCTGAAATTCTGAGTTGGCTAATAGGAAAAAAATATTCTAGATGATATCCTATTATTTTGAAGGTAGTTGTGTGCAAATCAGTTCTCCATGCGCTTCTTCAACGAAATATTATCCTTTGAAGCATGGGAACAATACCTTTGTAAGATCTTCCAGAGAATAAACTTCACAGAATCGAAAACACGCGACACTATCTCGATGAGAAGCTAATTCAACAAAAAGAAGAAATTGAAATCTTATCCATTAATGCATTAAAGAAGTTAAGCTGCATTATTGAAACCTGCCAAAGCTTCCAAAATAAAGTGACAGGTTTTTGTCTTGCCCACTCCAAGAATCTCTGAGAGCTATAAAGATAATATCTTGTTGGCAACCAGACAACATGATAGTTATCTAGAGCATCTGTCTCAACATCTCTTTATTCTTACTATTAAAGATGCTTACTTTTGAGGTGTCCCTTGTCTATTTTGTAAAAATATGCTCCATTATATAAAAGTATCTTATTCTCACTTGTCTGTTTATCATTTGAAAAGAATATATTCCTTTACTATTGTAAAGAATATAATCCCTTTACTTTTAAGTTATCTTTTTGTCTTTTTAAGATAATATATTCCTTTATTATTGTAAAGAATATCTTTCTTTTAGGTTATAAAGGAGTCTCATTCTTATCTTGTAAGGCATGCTTATCTTGTAAACACATTAGATCTTCGTGCCTATATAATACAAGGATGACTCGACCATCTGGGCATCAGAAGTCGATCACCCAATTGTGAACCATTATGTTTTCCCTTTCTTGTGAGTAAGTTTGTCTTATGTGAACCTTCCAAGAGTTTTAGTTTCGATGACCTTTACTAATAAGGAGAAGAAGACAATACAAAGGTTGCTCGGTCCACTTAGTTTAAGGTTAGGAACAACACAAAGATTGCTAAGAACACCTGATGCTTGCTGAGTAACAGCAGTCGGAATCCCCTACTTTCGTCGAGGCCCTAACTACTCTTCTTAGGCTTTGATACCAATGAAGGTGATTGGAGGACTAAGGCTCTTGGGAGGTTCACATTTCACAACTGGGTGATCGACGTCTGATGCCTGAATGTTCGAGTCTCCCTTGTATTATATAAGCTTGAAGGCCTGATGTGTTTACAAGATAAGGATGACTTATAAGATAAGAATGAGACTCCTTTATAACTTAAAAGGAAGATATTCTTTACAATAGTAAAGTAATATATTCTCTTAAAATGACAAAGGACAACTTAAAAGTAAAAAGGAATACGTTCTTTACAATAACAAAAAATATATATTCTTTCAAGAGGCAAAATGATAAATGGGAATAAGATATTTTTTTATGATGGAGTATCTTTTTACAAAATAGACAAGGGACACCTCAAAAGTAAGCATCTTTAATAATAAGAACAAAGAAGTGTTGGGATAGTTGCTCTAGATAATTATCATGTTGTTTGGTTGGCAACAAGACATTATCTTTATAGTTTTTGAAGATTCTTAGGGTGGGCAGGACAAAAACTTATCACTTTCTTTTGGCACCTTTGGTAGGTTTAATAATGTGGCTTAACTTCTTTAATGCATCAATGGATGAGATTTCATCATCTTCTTCTTGTTGAATCAGCTTCTCATCGAGATAGTGCCGTGTGTTTTCAGATTTTGTGAAGTTTATTCTTTGAAAGGTCTTACAAAGGTGTTGTTCCTATGCTTCAGAGGATAATACTTCGTTGAAGAAGTGTCTGGAGAACTGATTTGCATACAACTACTTTCGAAACAATAGAATGTCATCTACAACATTTTTTCTTATTAGCCAACTTAGAATTTGAAGTTCTATAGTGAACCATTAAAGATTGTTTACTATGCAACTTATTCATCCGGTGAATGTATAGAATATGTCTATAGTTGGGTATTCGCCTGAAGTAGATCTTTCGTAAGGAAAAAAGGTTCTAATTTATTGATAAAATTGGAACATTTGTTGAGGAGTTCTTACAGGAAGTCTATTCCATGAAGGTTCTTGTGTTCTTATCACTTTGATGGCCAATTCTCTGGTTAATGCATCTGGCAGATAGTGGTTTATGTCTGGAACTATTTCAATAATCAATTGGAATTGAGATAATAAGAATTGCCACTAGACGTACCGTCTTAATTTTGTGTTATCAATAATTTTTCTTTCATTAAAAGTGCCTAATTTGGTAGAATATGTCCGGAGAATAAATTGCTCTCTGATTAGATGAGGCTAGAATTTTTATGTGCCTTTGACTGCAGCTAAAATTTCTTTTTCTACATGCCAGTAATTGAGTTCATGCTTTTTGAATTGTCCACTGTGATATGCACAAATATTTTTTTGCTGATCCTTTTTTTGGAGTAGGACAACAACCCATGTTTCTTTGGATGCATCGGTGATCAACACATAAGGACCACTATAAGTTGGCTAAAGTAGGGGCAGATTCTGACTTTCACTCTGTAATTGTTGCACTTCTTATGTAGCTTTGGAGGACCAGTGAAATGGCTTGTTTCTCATGCTTGCCGAATATATTTGGTTTTCTGAGAGAGGTGAAATATAAGACCTGAGATAGTTTACACATCTAAGGAACTTTTGACATTGTTGGATAACCTTGAGTTGAGTGGAGAATTAAGACAATTTCTATAAACAATGTCGATGCATATGAATTTGATTTTTTTGATTCGAATTCTTAAGAATTCGACTTCATTTTTCACTATTTGAAATTTGTTAGAGGATTCCGAGAGCCCAATCCCATATTTTTGTACAAGCTTAATAAATCTATTGAGGTGAGCAATATGATTTTGCATGTTGTTTGAGAATACCAAAAAATTTTCAATGTGTATTTGTACTGGAATGACAATATGACTTAAATATCTCATCCATTCTTCTTTGAAACTGCGAAGGGGCATTTTTTAACCCGAGTGGAAGGACTAGCCATTCATAAAGCCCACATGGAGTTGTGAATGTTGTTTTGTCGATATCTTCTGGAGCAACTTTTTTTTGATGATATCTTGATTTGCAATCAAAATTTTTAAAAAATATTCTTCTTGGCAACTCATTGAATGAACCCCTCTTTGTTGGACAGAGGCCATTTGCCGTAAATAGGCATATAGAAAATAGCATTTTTGAAATTTGAAATATAATGGGCGAATTTTAAAAAAAGAAATAGGACTGGAATCGACACATTGATTTTTTTGTTCGTTTGGAAATTTCCCGAAAAGCTAATCATAGGTTCTTCTCTCTTTCAAATCTCTCAAAATGGAATCTGTTCCAAACATATATGCCATGGTTCTTTTTCAATGCTTCGATGTTGGGATTAGTTACTAGTATAATCAAATCAATACGCTGGTTCATCAAAAATACGCAAGAAAAGTATTTCGAAAAAAATAAGCAAATATTCAGATATTTCAATTGAACAAATTAGAACCAATTGTATAAAAAATTATAAATAAAAATAAATAAATAAATAAACTGATAAAATGAAATATAAATTATAATAGTATTAAATGGACCATAGTTTGTGACCATTCTTGGCTTTCCTCTTTTATTTTCTACGTGGTTTCTAACAATGTAAGACAAAGTATGAATAATTTGAGCTTGATATTTGAATCAAATGTGTTGAGTAAATAGGAGTAAATATGACAGTTTTGTAAATTAGTTATTTTTCTGTCCTACTGTGTAGCATATGAATGCACCTGATCGCTATTAATTACAAGGGCATTTTGGTCTTTTTCCCTGTCCCCTCCTGTAACACTTTGGTGCGCCCTGGTTAGAGTTAGTTATAGGGGTATTTTAGTCTTTGTATTGTTGGGCTGTTGCCCTAATCATGTTTAATACAAGTTGTGGGCAGTCTGGGAAGGAACTAATCTAGATCTACAGGGTTTCTCCCCATCACATGTCCCTCTCCACTTCTCCCTGTCTGCCTCGTGTTTTCATGGTATCAGAGCCAGCGGCTCTTGGGGAAGAAGCTTCGACTTGCTGGTGATTGCTTCTGGTCCCTGCACAAGTACACACCCTCTCTGCGGCTAGAATTCCTGGCGGCTAGGGTTTTTCTGTGCATTATCTTGGGGGCGGACCACCCTTTCTTCCTGCAGCTAGGTTTTCTTCTTCATGGCGGCCAGGGTTTCCCCTTCGCAGCTAGGTTTTCTTCTTCCTGGGGCTAGGGTTTTCCTTTCTTCCTGCGGCTAGGGTTTCTTCAGACTCCTCTAGTTTTTCTCATCTCCTTGTCTTGTTCCCTGGTGCGGCTGCTAGTCCCACACACCGGCCTATTCTTCTTCAACCACTTATGTAGGAGGCACTGTCTGGGAGTCCAGGCCTTCTTTTCTCTGTGGTTGCGGCTGAGGGTCTGCCTGTTCCTCTAGTCTTCGGCTGTTTCCATCTCCCATGGTCGACCAAGTATCAGCTACATCTGATGTTACTTCACAAGGCAAAGAAGTTCCTAGTCTCCGTGCTGCATCTGTGCACAGCAATGAACACCATGCCTTGCAGATCACTCCGGTCAAGTTGTCATCTATGTTGAGTACGCTGCCGCTGCTAAGATGTACATTGGAGGGAAGTGAAAATCAGGTTATATCAATGGTAAAACAACCAAATCTGATGATAATAGTGACAAGTTTGAGGATTGGGTTGAAGAGAATAATATTGTTATGACATGCATTGCTAATTCCGTGGAGGATGCTCAATGGAAACTAATCATGCGAAAGGAAACTGCTAGAGATATGTGGGTCTTCCTGGAAAAGATGTATGGAGAGAAGAAGAATGTTGTCCGTGTTTATCAACTAGAAAATTCTATCTATGCAACCACGCAAGGGACTCTGTTTGTGATAGATTATTTTACCACTCTTCAGAATCTTTGGGATGAGCTCAATTATTATGCTGCTAATGACTGGGATATTTCTGCTAATCATCAGAGACACTTGTAGTTCATTTAGAATGGGAGAGTTCTCAAATTTCTTGGTGGATTAAACTCTAAGTGGGAACCACTACGGGGACATATCCCGAATTAAGCAACTATTCCCTCTCTGGATGAAGTTTATCGACTAGTCATAATTGAAGAAAATCAAAGGGAAGTGATGCTTGTTGAAGTTCCACCTGCTGCTACTCTTGATCATTCAGCCTTGGTTAGTGATGGGCCTTTTGGAAAATGGGCCAGCACTATGACTTTTGATGATGAAGGACAGCGTGTTTCGAAAGTGTACTCACTGTGGAAGACTGAATCACCTGGTTGATAGCTGTTAGGTGTTGTATCCAGACAAGAAACGCCAAAAGTTCAAAAACAAGAAGGGTAAACCTCCATCCAAGACCACTCCAGTGGCCGCACAAGTTCTTCCAATGATGGTGACTTTTCGGCCTCCCCAGTGGCCAGCATCAAAGGCCTCTCCTCAACCGACATCGCCAATGTTCAGAAGGTCCTTTCTAGAATTGGCTCTGCTGCTTTGGCTTCCACCACCTTGGGTATGTGTGATAACGGAGGGGTGGCACTTAATGCAGCATCTCTCTGTTCCAGTACCTCTTGGATCATTGATTCCAAGTTTTTTTCCTCTTATTCATTATCTTCTGATCAAGAAAAAGCTGTGGTAGCTGATGGTACACGTGCCATGATAGCCGGCAAGGGAACCATTAGTCTTGATGAGAGTCTCTCCCTAACCTCTACTTTACATGTTCCTTCTCTTCCGATAAATCTTCTGTTTGTTAGTAGTTTGACCAAATTCCTCCACTGTTCAGTAACCTTGGTCTCTTGAAGTACTGTTTAGGTATTGAAGTGGCGAGGTCTCAAGGTAACAGCCATATATCACAGAGGAAGTATGCATTAGACCTGTTGAAAGAGACTGCAAAGTTGGGAAGTAGGCCGGTTGACACTCTGATTGAAATGAACCACAAGCAGAGTTAACAAGATGTTGTTCTCTGAGAGGCTGAAAAAGGAAGGTACCAACGGATTGTGGGCATTCATTTATCTATCTCTGACATGACCAGACATTACATATGCTACTAATGTTGTAACTTGTAAGTCAGTTTATGCACGTTTCAAGGACATGTATGAAAGCTGTTGATAGAATCTTGAGATACATCAAGACCTGTCTAGACAAAAGGTTATTATTTAGAAAGAAAGGCCAGCTGAGTATAGAAGGCTTTTCTGACACAGATTGGGCAGGTTCTCAAGATGATCACAGATCTACCTCAAGGTATTGTGCCTTCTTGGGGGGAAATGTTTGTTACTTGAAGGAGCAAAAAGCAGTCAGTCTATGCTAGTAGTGTAGAGGTTGAATAGAAAGCTATGGCTCATGTTGTTGCTGAGTTGCTGTGGCTTAAGGTTTTGTTATATGATATTGGAGTCAAAGTGATACTTCCGATGAAACTCAACTGTGACAATAAGACTGTAATCTATAGCAAACAATCTGGTCCAACATAATTGTACAAAACATATAGAGATTGATAGACACTTTATTCGAGAGAAGTTAGACTCGGGAGAATTGTCTTCCATATGTACGGTTTGTGGATCAAGTCGCTGATATCTTAACCAAATGCATAGCCAGAAAAGATTCACTCAATTCTGCGCAAGCTGAGCATGAAGAACATCTATGTTCAACTTGAGGGGGAGTGGAGTAAATAGGAGTAAATAAGACAGTTTTGTAAATTAGTTATTTTTCTGTCCTACTATGTAACATATGAATGCACCCTGATCACTGTTAATTACCGGGGCATTTTGGTCCTTCTCTCTGTCCCCTCCTGTAACACTTTCCTGTGCAATTTCAGTCTTTGTATTGATGGCCCAGGACCTCGAACCCACCGGCGACCTGCCAGGAGGACTGTTTCGCCCGCGTGCGACCTGCCAGCCCAGCGAAGGCCCGCGATATCCCGATAAGGAGATCCGGGTTATAAACCTTCCTCTTCTCCCATTGTTTCACTCTCCCTGATCCATTCTCTTCTCTCTCCCCCGACAAAGCAAACCCTAGCTGTCTCCCCCTTCTTGCGTCTCCCCCCTATGGCGATTGGCGATCGGTGACCGGCGAGCAGTGACTGGCAAGCAGACGATGGCGAGCATGGTACGGCGGTTAACGGCTGATGGCGCCTCTCTCACACAGACCGACACCTCTCTACCCCTTCTCTCTCTCTAACACATATGCACAAACGGGTTGAGCGTTTCTCTCTCTCTCTCTCTCTCTCGCTCGCTCGCTCACTCACACACACACGCACACGCGTGCAGGGGTCAACGCCTCTCTCACTATCTCTCTCTCTCTCACACACACACGCATAGAGAGGCGCTCGGCCCCTCTCTCACTCTCTGTAGCCCCTTATCTTTCTCACTCTCCTTCTCACTCTCTCTCTCTCTCTCTCTCTCTCTCTCTCTCTCTCACACACACACACACACACACACACACACACACACACACACACACACACACACACACACATAGTGAGCTCCGAATGTTCTCACTCTCTTTGTCTACACTCTGTAGGAAGGGAAACATTATCTGTCTCGTGACTCTCATATGGACTACTTCGGGCAACAAGAAGCTTAAACAGTAATTTAGCCGTTTGATTTTTTTTCTTGTTTAAATTTGTTGTTGATGTTGTTAATTGTATTTCAATTTAAATGAATTTAGTGAGTCATACAATAATTCGACACATAGGAATGAATGAATTTTGGGAAATTTATTGGCTTTTGTATATACATTTTTGTGATATTTTGACATATTTTAAAATTTGAATTATATGTATTATTTTAATAAAATCTCGTCTCAAATGTCTTAAACACCTAGGCCTCTTAAACACCTAGACCGTTTGAGACATGAGACGACCCCTTGGTCGCCTCGGACTACATAGCATACAATGGTGAAAAAACTATTGAAAGCATAACCCCAATCTGAAAGATCAGCTTCTGAATTGTAGCTCTTGATATCTTCAGGGATTGGGAGTGAAAGGTCTGAACCATAGAGAGTAGTAAGGTAGTTCCTGGTGGTAGTGAGCTGAACAACCATAGATAGGTGGTTTATTGTGGATGGGGCAGAGACAACAGGTAGATTGTCGGCAAGGAATAGAATCGAAACAAGGAGAATGCATAAGGAGAAAAAAACAATACAAAGGTTGCTAGGTCCGCTTAGTTCAGTGTTAGGAACAACACAAAGATTGCTAAGAACACCTGATGCTTGATGAGTAATAGCAGCCAGAATCACCTACTTTTGTTGAGACTTGTTTCAACTAAAAAAAAATCCCTAAAATAATTGGGATGAGATACAAAAAAAATTCTCAACCCAATACGGGTATTTCTTCCCGTGCGAACCAGAGTCGCGAAATCGGCGTAGCGTCGTCTCCAGGAGTATCTCCGCTCTACAAGGGCCCCATAGCCCGATTATTGCTTCAGCCCAATGCATCTCGCAGCAAACGGGCGGCCATAACCTGGGGTAAATCCACGGAGACCGCCACGGTCATGTGGTTCCAAGGATGATACACACAAGGACAACCTCGCGACAAAGAAGGAGATAGGGAAGAGTGATATGCACACCTTCTACGTAGTCCCGACGGCGTGTACCTCGTCCCTCGGGAGAGAAGAAAGCTCCCCCCCCGACGAGCGATGCAAGGAAGACGACGAACGAGCACGGGAGAAATTCCTCCCTCTTCCACGCGGCGTGCAGCGACTATTCCAGCCAAAAAAAAAGAGAAAAAAACATTTTTCTCTTGGTTTATAGGAGGGGCCCAGACCACCCGCGGGGTGGAGGGACCTGCCCGGGGCCGGCCACGCCCGGGCAGGTCCTCCTCTCGGGCAGGCCTGCCCGGGGTGGCCCTCCCCGGACGGGACCCGCTTGGGGCTTCCCCACTCCGGGCAGGTCCGCGCGGACCTGCCTGGGGCAGGGCAGTCCCGGGGCCTCCGTCCACTCATAAAAAAAAGGGGGGGGGGGAACCTGCCCAGGGTGGCCTTGACCCGCCCGGGTTCGGCCCACCCCGGGCAAGTCCCTTACCTTCTATAAAAACCCCCCATGGGGCTGATTTGAAGGGGTCTTGGAAGGAGGACTTTTTTTGGGTGGAATTTCTCTCTCAGAAAGAGAAGAAGGCGGCTTTTGTTCGTTGTCTTGGCCTATTTGGGGTATGTAACATCCCGGGCTTGTATTTATGTCCTTGCGCGGGCTTTGTCATGGTGCCCCTATGCGGGTCTTGCACTTATGCCCCTACGTGGGCTCTGTTATTTATGCCCCTACGCGGGATTTGTACTTGTGCCCCCATGTGGGCTTTGTAATCATGTACTCCTTTTATCCTCCGGGTGATAAAGAGAAACATAATTCAGTCAAAAAATATATATATATGAAATGACTGTAATGCCCTTCCTGGGGATATTGGAATTAAACATGCCCCCGCCTCAGGGCGGCGATATTGTGTACAGTTGGTAATTCATCAACAACTACCGTACTTGAAATTTATGACAATTTACAAGTGTGTATGTTGTTGCCCCCAGTGCGTGCCAGTTAAAGAAAATTGCGGATAAACCCCTCCCACAAGGAAAATTACAAATATGGCCTTCCTTCAAGAGCTAGGGGTGTACATCACCTAACGCCTTCACGATCCATCTGCACTTAAGAAAGGCTTGTAAATGGCTCTTCGGTCCCAGCGCCTCTCATGAGCCACCCCCATACAGGGTCATGCCAAATTACAAAAACGTCCTTCCAACCTAGGGACGCCCCGGCATATTCCTGGCCTC
This sequence comes from Amorphophallus konjac, assembly GCA_022559845.1. NCBI lineage: Eukaryota > Viridiplantae > Streptophyta > Magnoliopsida > Alismatales > Araceae > Amorphophallus > Amorphophallus konjac. The sequence continues at coordinate 115,968 of JAHNEJ010001316.1, read as the reverse complement.
CCTTAATTCATCTTTATCTTTTGATACATTAGGGTATTGTCAAATTCAACATGGCTTCAACCACACCCTATCCCCCCATGATTTAGTGCAATCACCTGGGAGTCAAAAATGCAATGCAAGCTATATATGTCAAGGTGTCCTCGATCAGAACCTCGGAGAGAAACTCTAGGTCTTATTGTTGACAATTAAACAAGGGTGTTCGGACGTTATGCCGATGTAAATCAACACTGACTGTGGTCAGTGGGGAAAGATCCAGCACTCGACCCTAATCGTCTTGATACGATGCGCACCCCATGGAGTGGACACCGCACTAGCTGCTCGTGTGGCCCCACACGTGCACCCTCGCCTCCTAAGAGAGAGTCCCTTCCATGATCAGAGGAACCCCCAAACCCGAGTATATGACCCCAAACTAGTCGCCGGGGTCGGGGCGGGATCACCCTCGTCTAAAACAGACCAGCGTTAGGAACAACACAGAGATTGCTAAGAACACCTAATGCTTGATGAGTAATAGCAGCCAAAATCACCTAATTTTGTTGAGGCCCTAATTACTCTTCTTATAGGGTGTTTGGAAATAATTAAAAAAAAAAACTCTTTCTCATCATCATCATCATCATCATCAGAGCCTTATCCCAATTATTTGGGGTCAGCTACATGAATCATGTTCCGCCAAAGATTTCTATCAAGTGCTATATTCATATTTAAACCCAAGAAACTAATGTCCTTCCTAATAACATCGCACTATCTCATTTTAGGCCTTCCCCGAGCTCTTTTATTAGCATCCACTAAGATGCGGTTACATCTTTTAACCGGCGCTGAGTTAGGGCGACGAAGCACATGACCAAACCACCTGAGTCTATTTTATCTCATTTTACTATCAATTGGGGCTATCCCTAAGTCCTTACGGATGCGCTCATTCCTAATTTTGTCTTTCTTAGTCTTGCCACACATCCATCTCAACATTCTCATATCTGTTACACACATTTTGTGAATGTGTTCCTTTTGTACTGCCCAACACTCAGTACCATATATATAACAAAGCAGGTCTCACAGCCGTTCTATAAAATCTCCCTTTGAGTTTCACAGGCATACGACGATCACAGAGGACTCCTGATGCGCTTCTTCATCTTAACCAGCCTGCCTTAATCCTATGTATAACGTCGTCATAAATCTCTCCATTCTCTTATATGATAGACCCTAAGTATCGAAAGGTACTACTCTTCGGAATGTTATGCCCATCACTTAGAACCTTGTCTTCCTGTACCACTCTCCCATTACTAAACTTACAATGCATAAACTCTGACTTACTCCTACTAATTTTAAAACCTTTAGACTTCAAGGCATCTCTCCAACACTCTAACTTAACATTTAAAGCATCAATACTCTCATCAATTAAGATAATATCATCTACAAATAACATACACCAAGGGATATCCTCATGCAATTGTTTTGTTACTTCATCCATAACTAAGGCAAAGAGATACGGACTTAGTGCAGAACCTTGATGCAAACCTATAGAAACTGGAAATTCACTAGTCTCTCCAGCAATAGTTCGAACACTAGTAATAGCACCGTCGTACATATCCTTAATCAAATCAGCATATCCTTGAGAGATTCCTTTCTTTCTTAATGTCCACCAAATTAAATCTCTCGGTACTCGATCATACGCCTTCTCTAAATCAAGAAAAACCATATACAAATCTTTTCTCATCTCTCTATACTTCTCCATTAGCTGCCGTAGTAAGAAAATAGCTTCTGTAGTAGATCTATTCGGCATAAAATCAAACTGATTTTTCGATACAGTAGTCATATATCGGAGGCATTTTTCGATTACTCTTTCTCAAAGTTTCATAGTATGACTCATAAGTTTAATTCCACGATAATTATTGCAGCTTTGAATATCTCCTTTGTTTTTATAAAAAGGAACTACAACACTTTTTCGCCAAACTTCTAGCATTCTCTGTTCCTTTAAAATATTATTTAAAAGTTTAGTTAGCCACTGAATACCAATGTCTCCTAGGCTTTTCCATACTTCAATAGGTATGCCATCTGGTCCTAAGGCCTTGCCCACTTTCATTGTCCTTAAAGCATCCTCCGCTTTTGACATCTTAATACGCCTGAAATATTGATATTTATCAAATATTGTGGACTCTTGGATACCTTCTAAAGAAAAATCATTGACACAATCTCCATTAAGTAACTTCTGAAAATAACTATGTCACCTCTCTTTAATCTCAAGATCCTTAGCTAAAACCCTTTGATCTTCATCTTTAATGCAACGAACATGATCTAAATCTCTAGTTTTCCTTTCTCTTAATTTAGCAAGTTTATATATGTCCTTTTCACCCTCTCGGGTTCCTAATTCATTATATAAATCTTCAAATGCCTTTGATTTAGCTTCGCTAACTATTTTCTTAGCCCTCTTTTTAGCAATTTTATAAGCTTCTAGGGTTTGATTATTTTTGTTAGTTTGTCAAACTTTAAAGTACTCCTTTTTTACTCTAATGGTATTTTAGATTTCCTCACTCCACCACCAAGTCTCTTTTTCCAAATTATTTTTACTTTTAGATTTGCCTAAGAGTCGTTTTGTTACTCTTTATACAATTTGTAACATTATTCCATATTATATTAGTTTCTTGTTCTAAATTTCAAATATTTTCCTTTAATAGATGATTTTTAAATGTTTCTAAACTTTTACTTTTTAAATTTCACCATTTAATCTTAGAACAATTATTTATAATGATCTTTCTTTTGAATTTAAGAATAATGACATCCATTACTGACAACCTATGTTGAGGGGCTAGACTCTCAGCAGGAATAACTTTGCAATCTTTACATAAAACTCTATCGACCTTCCTAATAAGAAAATAGTCAATTTGACTTATATATGTTCCACTCTTGTAAGTTATTAAGTGTTCATCCCTCTTCTTAAAGAAGGTATTAGTAATTGCTAGATCATAGGCCATAGCAAAATCAAGAATAGTATAACACATATCATTTCTATTGCCAAAACTAAGCCCTCCATGAATCCTCTCATAACCTCTATTATCTTTACCCACATGACCATTAAGATCCCCTCCAATAAAGATTCTCTCTTTACTAGGGATATTTTGGATCAAACTATCAATAGCCTCCCAAAATTACTTTTTAATGCTCTCTTCTAATCCTACTTGAGGTGCATATGCACTAATTATATTCAAAATATCCTCACCTAAGATAAGTTTAATTAACATCAATCTATCCCCCAATCTATTAACTTCTACAACTCTATCTTTTAAGTTTTTATCCATTATTATAGCAACACCATTTCTAGAGTTATTATTACAACCCGTATACCAAATTTTATATCCATCAATATCTTTAGCTTTATGTCATTTCCACCTAGTTTCTTGTAGGCAAGCTATGCTAATCTTCCTGTCCTTCATTATCTTAACCAATTCTAAACCCTTACCCGTTAAAGTTCCTATATTTCAAGTAGCTAGACGGATTCTATGTTTTTGGACTAGCTTCTTTACCCGTGAACGTCCAACCCCACACGGGAACCCTTGCCTATTTGACACCGCAATCGGGCGCCATTGCGGCGCGTCGCTTACGGGGAACGCCCTAGCTAGCCCTTGCTTACTTATCATTCCATCCGGGTTCCGATGTAACGCGTCGCTTCCGGGGGACGCCCTAGCATTAGCACAAAATGTATTTAGATCAGAATTCATGTGGGAGATGTGACAAATTTTTACTGCTGGCTGTCAACCTAACGCAAACCCTCCTCCTTTCTCATTCGGGCTTGGGACCGGCCATGGCAGAGTTTAAAAAAAACTCTTTCTATCTCAAAAATTATGTTATGTCAATTTTAAACTTAAATTTTAAAATTAATAAAAATTGACACTTTTTGTTTGGCAAAAGTGTCATAATTTTTAAAACAAATGTAGATATGTTTGGCACATAAAAATACACATATTTCACAGGGAAGGGGGGAGGGAGAGGCCGGCGGGCGGGCGGGCGGACGCAGGGAGGAGGGGATGGGGGCTGTGCAGGGGCGCCGGGGGAGGGGAGCCACGGGGAGGTGAGGCCGCAGGGCCGCGGGGGAGGGGGAGGGGCCGCCGGCCGCGGGGGAGGGGTGGGAGGGGCCGTCGGCCGTAGGGGAGGGGGGCCGCGGGGAGGGGGGAGGGAGGGAGGGAGGGGCCGCAGGGGAGGGGGGCCGCAGGGAAGGAGAGGGGGAAGGGGGTCGTGCGTGGGAGGGAGGGGAGTCCCGAGGCATCCCGTCGTGGGCGTTTTTTTAAAAAAAATTGCTCCAAACTTTTTTTTTTTTTGAGGAAGATTTACACAGGGTAAAATTACTCCCTAAAAAATAGGATAGGTCTTACCAAACGGGTTTAAGTGTCCTCCTCTTCCCTAATTTTAATTTTGAGAGAAAAAAGAGATAAAAAAGTGTAACCAAACACCCCATTAGGCTCTGATACCAGTGAAGGTGATCAGAGGACTAAGGCTCTTGGAACTTGCAGTGCAAGGATCTACTTGATTCAAAAGAACAGTTCAAACAAGATTAAAATTAAGGATGTTTTTTTCACGGGCTTTTCTTGACTCAACTTTGAATATGGCTATGAAGAAGTTTTGTGTGTGTGTGTGGAACAATATGAGAAGGAGCGAAAACTCTTGTTGAATACTCACTATAGAACAACGATACTAAAAATCACAATATCTAAGTCATTCATTTACCATTCATCCAATGCATGAGAAATAAATGTAAAGGAAGCATGATTTTAAATCCATAAGTAGTTTACTAATGGTGAAGATTTAATGGTGTAGATTGAAAATCAGAGATTGAATCATGCGGTTTAAGTAGGCGGCACTGTTCTTATTTTGCCATTGGTGGCAACGGAGCCCTCCTCTCTCTCTCTCTCTCTCAATTGGCACATGAAGGGTTTTGTAGAAGCATGGTCATTGTTTTCAAAAGAGTTCTTTATATAACTATGGTTTCTGGATGTCATTTCGAAAATAAGCATTTTGAGGAAGATTCCAAGTATCATGACACCCTATGTAAGTATGTATCTATTACATACTAAACATAAGCACATGGACACTTTCAGGTTTCCTAAAAGGGCCTTGTGTAGTCATGTATTTTCATACGTTGGTAGTTAAATGATAATATTTTCTATAAATAAGTGTACTTCGAGTAGTGGTGTGCGCTCTCTTGAGCTCTGCTTGAGGCTATTTGCTACAAAAAAAAAGTGTACTCTGAGAAGTAGACTTTGTTGGCAGACAGTTTTTCGTAAAAGTTTCATTAACAACTTACATTTTGTGTTTTGCTACTTTTGTAGTTGTAATTTCTGTACAATCATGTAACTGAACTTTCAATGGAAATTTCATCTTTTGGTTCATTGAAGCAATCATAAAGGATTCTACAGTATTGTGAACATTACTTGTAGTTTTAGAAATAGGAGACCACTTCTTAAAGACTACCAGATGAAGTGAAAATGAACTAAGACAGTAAGTGTATGATCCTGGCGCACACGCACACAAGGCAGGAAAGCTTGTTATGTTTTTGGTGGCGAATGGCATCAAACAGAAATTTTTTGTTTGATCTTGATGTGCCCTATCTGAAAAAACTTACTAAATAATACTTTTTCAGGAGCAATTGTATAAAATGGATAATATTTTTGGTTATTTTAGGTATGCTAAGTCTAAAATCTTGTATGCGTGATATATTTTGAAATATCTGCACATTGGGATGATATAAATGAAGATGTTCATTGGAGAGGTATTCAAGACAAAATACATGAGGATATTGACATTGAGTGTAGATCTCAATCATCACAGGCAACGATGAATGTTGACATTGGAGCCAATCACTACTGTGAGCTGGACTTACAAACGAGTATTCTGTTCACCAAAGTTTCAACAATTTCTCCAGCCTCATTTTTAGATTTCATTGAGAAGTCTGTCTTATCACATATCAATTCATGAAGTGCCATTTTCATTATGTAGCGAGTTCATTTTATTGAAAATTTGGCTTAAGCATCAGCGTAAGATGTTATGAAAAAGGCATGGACCCATATCCTTGATGCCAGCTTTACTTAGTTTGCCTCCCTCATCCTTTTGGGAGTAGTTAACATGTTTTTCTTTTTCTTATTTTGGCAGGACATTTTCAGAAAATTTCACCTGTGGAAGTTGATTGCATCTGTCTTTGGCTTCTCATCTACACCTGAACTAGTTTTTGGACTGTATCTTCTCTATTACTTCAGGGTATTTGAGAGACAGATAGGCTCCAACAAATATTCAGTAAGTTATTGTTTGATTTTTGTTTATTCTTATCGATTATTGGATAGAGATTAGAGTCCTTGCATGTCAATCATCAGAAGTAGGGATGAAAGAGGTTACATATCTCATCGAATTATGGCACTATTCTTTTCTTTATCATGTACTAAAAGTGCATCCTAAACCTTATCTTTTCTATCCTAACCTTTTCCATTAAAAATTTCTGGATCAAAAACCTAAGGGTCAAGTTATTGAATAACAGTCCATGCTGACATATATCATCTTATGCCTTCTAGAATATTCCAAGGAATGGATGGCAATTTCTATTTTCAAGTATGCAACATCAGCATAAATAAGCTTATGCCAAAACTTCTACTTCACAAACATTTGACATGCTTAAAAATAAAATTCTAATCCTCGCATGAGCGAACAAAGTTCATGTTAAGTGATATTTATTCTGATCTGACATGGGGAATGGGGCAAACCTGCAAGCACATAAAGGAGAAAAGGCCGTGATTAACTGCTTGAAAATTTTTATAGGTGAAGTATTGAGAAACCACACTCATTGATCAGTCTTTTATCAATGGCCTGATAATAGACCCCCATGTCAGATGTATATGTATAATCTATGGATTATTAGATAGTCAGGTTTGTGTATCCATTTCTTTATTCTAAATGAAGAGCATTTTTCTGGGAAGTGGATGGTGCCATGAATTATATTAAACTGAAGAAGTTGTGGATAAATAAAGAGGATATAGACAGTATCCTTGCCAAAATCGAAGAACTTTTAACTTGCATTTTCCCTTTCTATTGGCAAATAGAAAAGCACATATTCTTAGGTTTTTCGGTACTATTTACATTCCTAACCATAAGCTTTATCCCATCATTGCTGAACTTTTTTTTTTAACGGGGAGGGGAAACTGGGTATTGAACCCTTGACCTCCCCCTTGCAAAGGGGGAGGGTGTCCACTCTGCCACTGGCGGGGGACCATCATTGCTGAACCTAATGGAGGATTGATAGGATTCTGCAAAGTTTCATTAGTTGCCTGCCATATGTCAATCTTCTACAAGGTGGTGGCCAGTACTTGTCCAAGGTAACCTTTTACAGAGGGACAAAGGTGATGTGAAGTAAGTCCACTGGTGGAGAACTACATCTTTAGTTATTTGGTAAACTAATTAATCATGGAAGACCCTCAATGATTATCTGGACTCCGGAAAAATCCAGGCAAGGAGGGATTGGAGCTTACTGATATTGGATATTTTATATTCTCTTCAGCAACTATTTATTAGAGAGAGAACTGAAAATGATCCCCATCCTTGGACTAAGCAGCTGCAAGTTTGAGAAGTCAAACCAGAGCACAATCAGGTCACCTTAAAAAAATGATGTCAAATTGCTGGGGCTGCCATGTAGTGGATTGGGATACTCAACCCAAACTCACATGGGTGTTAGGTTTAGGAGGGTCCTGCTCTCCTTGTTAACCAGACCCCATAATGTTACAGTATTTTTTGATTTTTATACAATGGATAACTATATAATTTATGTTACTTCAGTTTCATGTCAGATTCAATTGGGTGAGTTAAAGCATTTTATCTTGGATCAGAACATGAGTTGGGTTAAAAATATGCCTAAAAGCTTAGTCGGGTTGAAGTTTTGGGTCTAGCTGACTCGCATTGGCACCATTCTCCAATGGGTCAGGCTCAGGCTCATCCCAACGGACCCAACCCCAGTTGCAACAACATTGCATTTGGATGTGTGGATAACTAAGCAAATTCTACTTTAATCTGTGTTTCCCTGAGCTTGTGCTTGCGCTTTTGTTTTGTTATAAGTTGCTTAGACATAATGTCTAATTGTGCAGGTCTTTGTCTTATTTTCTGTGATAATTTCATCGTTACTTGAGATCCTTGCTTTGGCATTTCTTAAAGGTATGTTCGCATCCAGAAAATTGCTAATGTTGCCAATGGGTGAGCTAATTTCTTATGCAAAATTGTCTCTGGAGCTGCAGCAATAGCGAGCATCAGTCAATTGCAAGCTAATGCTTGCACAAATGGCCACTTTTTCTGTAATGCATTCTCTATCCACTGTCATACAGTTGTCTGTCGTCTGTTAATAATCAGCTTTGGCCCTTGCCATGTTTCTTCTTGATCCTTCCCCCCTTACCATAGTTGTCAAGGCACCTGCCTAGGTGTCGCCTAGGAAGGGAGGCATTTTTCCAAGCTCAAGGCGACCATACACTTTATTGGGCCTTAAAAAAGCGGCCCAAGGCACCGCTTTGGCGGGATAGGTGGCTGCCTTCATGCCTTGGGTCTGCGGAGCCACCCGGAACCCAAACCAGATCTGGTTATCTTAAGATCCCTTTATAACCCCCCCTTCCCCTAACCCTTCTATCCCCATTCCCTCATCCCCCTGATACCCCCACCCCCACCTGCGCTATGGTTTCAAGCGAGAGTTGGGACATCACCGCTGACCTCCACCATCGTCGCCACCGACTTGCAGCCGCCATCGCTGCCGTCCGCAGCTGTTGTCGCTGCAAACGATGTCTCTTGTCGCCCTTATCTGCAGCTCCACCGTCTCCCATCGCCGGTGTTGCACCCGAAATTATCTCAAGTTACTTTGAGAAATTGTTGCTATGCAACGTTCGATGACAAGGATGGCGTATCGTCAACACCGTCGAACTACGGAGTATCTCCGTGATTTAGGGTCTATTGATCCGACAATATTATCATGGTCGACGTCACGACAAGAAGGTTAACAAGGAAGAAACATGTGCATACCGGTCCGAGTAGCCGAGCAAGTGTATCACACGGCACAGACGGGCGCAAAGCTTCCTCCCTACGCGGCGACGAGCGACCAGACAAACAAACAATGCTCCCTCTGGGGACGCGATGCTGCCACGCGGCGAAGGAGCGATCTCCCCGGGATTTATAGCTTCACCACGGTTCTTCTCCAGTCCGGGACGACGAAAACGGCGCGAAGCGACGCGAGGAGGAGCCAAGGAGCACGCCCGGGGGTCAAACGACCCCTCCCGGGTCAAAAGAGGAGGCCGCGGCCCCGCTGGGACCCAGCGGGGTCAGGCGACCCCGCTGGTCCACCCGCGGGGGCGCGCGACCCTGCCAGGTGGCCCCACGGGGTCACGCGACCCCGCCGGGTTCACCCGCGGGACCGCGCGACCCCGCCGGGTGCGCCCGCTCCGGGGTCACCGCGACCCCGCCGGGTCGCTCCCGTCCCGGGGTCGCGCGACCCCGCCCGGGTCCGCCCCCCTCCGGGGTCCGGGCCTTCAAAAAAAAAAAGGGTTTTTAACCCCCTCAGAGGGGTCATTTGACCCTTTTTGGTGGCCAGAGGGGTCAAAATGGCTTTTTGCCACCCCACCTTGACAGAATCGGGGCAATTTTGTTCGTTTGACCCCTCTGGGCCCTCCCGCCTTCTATAAATAGACCCTAAGGGTCCAAGTGGAGAACAGATACAAAGGATCAACAGAACGGAGAGAGAAAGGAAGTTACGTTAAAAGTATTTCTCGCACTCGGAGCATCCAGCTTTTGGAGTTTGTTCGTTTGTTTCGGCCCGTGTGGGGTAAGTCCCCGGGTCTTGTATGTATGCCCCTACAGGGTATATTTACATTTATGTCCCTCAACGGGCCATGTTTGTAATTATGCCCCTCAGCGGGCCATGTTTCGTAAGTCTTTACGTCTCGGGACGACTAAGTCAGGTGGTTCTGTCCTTACAATGGCAGAATTGTAAAAACGTCCTCCCCGGGATCGTAAAAGACCAAAGTCCTGTCATTTGCAATTATGCCCTGCAATCTTTTGTAATTGGGACTACATCCCTATCTCCCGTTCTAATGCAGACTTTTGTACAGTCGACAACTCGCCGACAACTCATGTACCCACTGGAATTATAAAAGCACTCAGCATGCTCCATGTGTACCCTCGAGGAAAAATTGTATGAAAACCCTTGGCTTTCCAAAATTGTGTATATACCCCTCCTTCGGCCAAATTGATAGATGTGTGCCTTCCATGAAGCCCATTGTCATTCCTTCGGTCCGGAAGTATTGTCAGCTTAGTCCAGCACTCGGGTATCATCTCAAACCTAGGTCTAGGGTCTGGTAAAATTACCAAAATACCCCTGTGACCTAAAAATGGCCTCAGAGCCCTTGAAATCCTCCAGAAATGGCCTCAATGCCTTGGGAAGTCAGGAATCCAGTCCTACTTCCATTCCAGCCCAGGAATTTTAGCAATACCCCTGGCCTGGGAAAATTACCAAAATACCCCTAGGTTGGTAAAATTACCAAAATATCCTCGGGGTTCAGAAAACCTCCCGTGACTTCAATTATGCCCATGGCTTCCCCCAAATCATCTTCATATTCTCAAATCCTAGGGTTTTGCCCAAATATGGCCTCAGGTAAAACCCTAACTTAGTCGTTGTTTCTGTTGGTCGGTGGTGAGTGAGTGGACATTGTGAACCCTCCAAGAGAGTTTGCCCCCAACATCAGAACCCCCATAGAAGACTTTTGAGATTTCTTTGACAGTTAAACAAAGGTGTTCGGACGTTAGGCCGATGTAAATCAACACTGACTCCGGTCAGTGGGGAAAGGTCCAGCACTCGAACCCAAATCGTCTGATACGACGCGCATACACGGAATCACCCTCTACTCAGATAGGGGGGGATGTTTCTTTTCAAAAAGAATGAAAATCTACCTTTTATCCACGATAAAAGTCGATTTTAGATTTTTTCCGTGTCTCACAGACTGGCACGCCCGGTGGGACTTTTCCCGCCTTACTTCTTTCTGTCAAAGAAAGTCTCTAAACCTTCTTCAAGGTTCTGATTGCCCCTCTTCCTCTTACAGGACGGGAAGAGGAGGGCACATCTCTCTGTTCAATTGAGAGTTCATTGTGCATCTGCACGCCACTCCTTTCGTGCTACGCACCACCACCAACACCAGCAGCAGCGATGGCAGCCGTCACCTACGGCCCCGAGATCGTTGCCAACCATGCCAGGATCAGCTACCTGGCAACACCACTTGTTTTCGGCGACTTCCCAGCGGTCGTCGGCTCGCCCTTCTTCTTGGGCGTGGTTCCGGTGGCTGAAGCCAGTTCAGCCATGCCTGCAACAACTGTCGGGGGCGTCAAGCCTTCGGCTCCAGCAACTGGCCGGGTCAGTCCGGTCAACAAGACCATCACTGGGGGTGTCAGGCCCTCAACCTCAATTGCTGGTCGAGTCCGCTCGACTAAGAAGACAACTGTCGGAGGCGTCAGGCCTTCGGCCCCAGCCACTGGCCGGGTTAGTCCGGTCGACAAGGTCGTGTCTGAGGGCGTCAGGCCTTCGGCTTCGTCGATTGGTTGGGTTCGCCCGGCTAAGGAATCAATCACTGAGGGTGTCAGACCCTCTACTGCATCAACCGGCCGGGCTCGCCCGATAAAGGGGACCGTCCTGAAGGGTGTCAGACCCTTTGCTGCGGCATCTGGCCGGGTCCAGCCGGTCAACTCCCCAACTGTTAAGGGTGTCAAGCCCTTCATCCCAACAACCAGCCGAGCTCCATTGGCTGCTCCGTCAACGGCCGGAGGTGTTGGGCCTTCTGCCCCAACTGTTGGCCGAGTCTTCTCGGTCAATCAAATCACTGCTGGCGTCGCTCATACTCAACGTGGGCAACGCCGCCGCCGCAACGGCGCCAACTCCAATGCGGCCACCCTCAGAGGTGCTGCCCTTGCTCAACGGGGGCAACGCCGCCGTCGTCAGGGTGACGCCATGCCTATGGCGGGCGCCACCACTGCCGCCCCTGCTCAACGGGGGCAACGCCGTAGCCGCAAGGGTGCAAAGCCTGAAGCGGCTGTCTCTCGCTCCGGCAAGACTCTAATTGTCGGAGACATCCGCATCCGGCTTGATGGAGGTGAGCCGATCCTGCCCCGGGATCGTCATGTCCCGACTGTTCCTACCCCTCCGGCAAGTCCGGGAGGACGGAGCGAAGAAGAAGAAGTCTGCCGTATCGGCAGCAATCCAGGGCCCTCTGCAACGGCCCAAGCCACGAGCTCCCCGTCCAAGGACAGGGGGCTACCCAATTGAGGAGCACCAGCTCCATTGGAAGAAGATCTGGGTCACCAAGGAGGAGGCCCGAATCATAAGGCGCGCGAGGGCGGAGGAGCCCTTCCGCATGTCAGAGCTTCAGCGGATGCGGAGTCCGCCAAGCACTGAGGCCTCGACGTCTGCGAGATTTACATCTCAACCCCTACGGGGACAAAAGCGCCGAGGAGCCGGCAAGAAAGTGCGACCGACCTCCCCGTGGGCTAGTTCTACACACACGAAGGAGGATCGCTCACCTCAAGCAGCCACATCCCGAGTGTCTGTCTTCGACAGACTTGGGAGGCCGCCCAAGCCGGAGCGACAACCGTCCAAGAAAAAGCGGGTGGTCCAGGTGACCGATGACACTGTCAAAGTGTTCACCTGTTACGCCACCTCCGGCGACAAACAGCCCGAGAACACCTCGGGAGAGCTTGACCAACCCATCTAATATTTGAGGAGGTCAAGGCCGGTCTCCCGGATTCTAGCGCAGACGCAGCAGGCGCCGACCGCCGGTACATCTCAACCTGAGCCGGCACGGCAAGAAGAGCGCCAAGAAGACGTCCACAGTGTTGATGGGGACAGTCGCTCCCGGCACGAAGAAGAGCTGGGGGAAGAGCCACGGGCCCCCACATTGGACGAGCTTCGACGGGAAAACCAAGAGCTCAAGAACCTGCTACAGTCGCTTTTGCGCGAAAAGGAGGTTCCTTCCCCGTCTCAGGCCGCACCGGCTGGAGCGGATCAACAGCCTTCTCTCGTTCCAGCAGCAGCCAACGCTTCCGCCACTGCTGTAAGACTCCCGCTGGCGGTGGACTTCGAAGTCCCGCCGCATGAAGCCAATGCGCGGTCATCTGCTACTCCTGCCGCAGAAAGCCTTATGGCGCAGAAGCAGATGATTGAGCGCATCGTGGAAGCGAAGTTCGCTCAACATGGCGAGGGTGTGGCTACCGTTGATTTGTACAGCGTGCCATATCCCCTCCATCATCAATTCAAGAAGCTTCCACCAGATTGCCCGAAGGCCCCGAAACTCCAGAAGTTCAACGGGCAGGGCTCTCCGCATGAACACCTGGCCTATTACATGACGGCCATGGGTGAATTAGCCTTGGAAGAGGCATACTTGCTGCGGTATTTTGCCACGTCCTTGACTGGCACCGCCTTCCAATGGTATTCAAGGCTAAAGCCCAACTCAATATCTGATTGGGCTGATATGCAAAAGAAGTTTGTCGACCGCTTCCAAATGGTCGAGCGCAAAGTCTCCTTAGCAGAGCTTTGTTCCCTTCGACAGAAGAAGGGCGAAACAGCATTGGACTTCATCAAGCGATGGAGGGACGTCAGCATGCACTGCGATAATCCTCCGACGCCTGAAGATGCGATCACCATCTGCCGTAGGGGTCTCTCGGCAGAAGTCAGTGAAAAGCTTCTGGGCTCCAATATCAGAGGTCTCAACACGGTCGTGGCGGAGATTGAGATGTTCTTCGCTGATCACCCTGCACAAGCCTCTACAAAAGGCAAATCTTCCAAAGACCGTCTGGCTAGCGGTAAGGAGGTAAATGCCGTGGACTTCTCCCCGACGAATGGAGATAAAGGGGAAGGAAAGTCCAAAGGGAAAGGCAAGAAGTCTGGTGATAAGACAAATGCGTCTTTCTTAGCGGAGAACATGAAGACGCCTTATTCCTTCAGAAAAGAGCATACTAAGATGCTCTTTGATCTATGTATGACGGAGCAGCTCGTCACTCTGCCGGACCCGCGGAAGCCCGCGGAGGTGGATAAGACAGATGATCCAACCTATTGTGTGTATCACCGAAGGTTGGGTCACACCGTCGGGGATTGCTATGTTTTCAAGAATATAGCAGAGGAGCTCATTCAAAAGGGCCTGGTAAATATGCTAGGCCATGCAGTCGATCCACCCCAGCCTCATCCTTGGAGCCGATCGAACCAGTCAGCTAACGTGGTCCATTTGGTGGCGATGGCTTCAAGCTCCAATGCCTCTATCGACAGCCCAATGGTGGTCCCAGAACCACTCCTCCTCCATTCCCAGAATGTTCAGCGCTGCGGAGGACCATTCGGAAAATCCGAGGGGAAATCCGGCAATTGCAGCTGGAACAAAGGCGCTTGCTGCAGTTCCTAGAGAGCATTGATCAACAGTTATCCACTTTCCCTTTTGGCCCATTTGCCAGGGGGTTAGCTCCAGCCCATATACGGGAGGCGGGTGTATCACCCACGGGTCAGGCCCCGCTCAGGGGTTGGCTTTCTGAAGAGTCCTCGGATTCATCTGAGGACGAGGAGGACTCGCCGGAAGACGTGGAGGCTCCACTTCAAGTCGAGCTCCCAGAGAAGTTATACTCCTTCCCTTGGGAGAAAACTCCCAATATCTTCTTCGCATGCCAACGGGCGGGACTGATTACCCCGTCACCCGTGGAGCAGACGCCAGGTGCTACTTTTCATCAGGGCTATTGCCCATATCATGAAGTTGTTGGCCATATTATCCACAACTGTGAGCCGTTCAAGGACCTCGCCGAGGACCTAATCAGGCGGGGGAAGGTCAACATGGGTGAGTTCCTGGTCGAGCCACCGCAGCCGCATGCACGGGAGAGCTTTCACTTCTCCGTCAACGTCATACATGCCTCGGCAGCTTTCCAGTTCCCCGAGCCGCTGGAGGAGGGAGTTAGTTCCTAGGGAGCCAGTTCCCAATCGCCTAAGTCCACACTCTGGTATCCAGGGTGGCGACCCTCTCACCAGTGTTCTTTCCCCAAGGAGAACACTGAGAAGATTTTTGACAAGCTTCTGGAGGATGGCTGGGTTCTGACACATGACCCACCGTCTTATTACAATGAGACGGCCAAGAGACACCCCCGCTATTGCAAGTGTCATGCAAAGGTGTCTCACCCCACTCGGCAATGCTCAGAGGTTCAAGACTTCATTGAAGCCCTCATCCAGAGAGGGGTTATCGATACTCAGGGGAATTCCATGACAAGGTTACACCTTGCAGAGGCCGCTAGGGAGACTCTCTAGCAGGCCCGACGAGAAACCGAAGCTTTTTCCCGACTAGCCCGGCCTCTTGAGCCCGCGGAAAATGATGAATTCCCATTACTCACTAAAGGCAAGGCCACTTATAAAGGGCCTAAGGTCCCGAACCCAGGAAGCCAAGCCGCGGGCGAGAGTTCCAAGGTCCGTCCCAGGTCCAGTCAGCCTGGCATCGTCCTAAGAGAGAACTCTCGGCCAGACAATAAAGGCAAAGCCAAGGTGTCAGAACCTTCAGCCAAAGCTCCTGCCCAGTCAGCAAGGCCGTTAGTCATGGAAAGAACTCAACCTCTTGAGCCCGCAAAGGCCCCAGTGAAAGCTTCTGTCAAGCTGGCGCAACCGCCAATTGTGGAAAGGCCTCAGCAGCTCAAGCAAGCCAACCCACCGGTCCAAGCAAAGTCGGTGGAACTACAAAGCTCCCGGAGGCCCCACTGCGGACTGGCAGAGTTCCAGGAGTTGCCTCCTAAAATAATTGCTTAGGCAATCAATGCCACCTTCCAAGCTCAGCCGGAGGAGGCCAATTGGACCAAGATTGCCCCCAGAAAAAGACGTGGCACTAAGGTTCCTAAGGAGCCAGCCCAGAGTAAGAAGCAAAACTCTGGGGGCAAGCGAGTCCTACTGCCGAAGCAAACTCCTTCTTCCTGCGATTCTTCTCCTGCTTCTTTTGACGTGCTGCTTCTTGAGAAGAGAGAGGTTGAAGAAGCAAGCCGAGCTAGCCGCTGCTATGGAGGTTCCTAAGGAGCCAACTCCTCTACAAAGACTTCAAAAGCTCATAGATGAGCTGGAGGAGTACACTCCCCCTCGCCCCACCAGGGTCGTCACTTTAGACGAATATATCCCCTGGGACAAGCTTGGGCGCAAAGCCCGTCTTCTGCAATGGCTCCGAGAAATGGTTCACCGTCTTGAAGAAGGTGAAGACTTCCCAATCTCGGAGGAGCTCTCCTTATTCTATAAAGATGAGGAGCTCACTGTCGAAATGCTCGAGGAAATGCTGCAAGAGCTCTCCTGCAACATGGTGGCGATCCGCCGCCCTACAATATTTATTGCCCCACGGCTGATAGCACTGGAGGCCAGGCTCCTATGGCGACATATCAGCGCCGCTCGGCAAGAAATGGCCGGGGACGTGGCCGAGGTCGTAACCGAGGGCGTGGACGTGAAGGTCCCCTGACTCTTGACCGGGTCATACTATTCAGAGGGGAAAAGCCGGGTCCTATCCCAGAAACCCAAGTTCGGGGAATCCCTTTCATTCTCAGCCCCTCAGAGGGTTCAGGCTCCACCTCAACGGCTAAGCCGGGTGGCGTCCCTTTCACAATCACATCCTCTGATGAAGAAGAGGAGCCAGCCAAATCGCCAAAATGCGAGAAGACGTCAGAGCAGGCCGGCCCCTCCAACGGGGACGAGCCCGCAGGCCCAGCAGATCCTTCTAATGAAGACCAGCCCGAGGAACTTTTGCCACCTCCGGAGGAATTCTTGGCACCGCTATTCCAAGAAAATACGGAGGGTCAGGATGGGGAGGAGCGCCCTTCTAAGCGGGAGAAACCTCGCCAGGCATCAAAGACCCTGGCGGAGATCATCCCGCCATTTGACAAGACCCGTGCTCGGGCGGATCGCAAAATCATTCATCATATGAAGCGGTTCCCAACAAATGTCACCATCTGGGAGGCCATCACCTGGAGCAAGGATCTTCGGGAGGCTCTGGTCAAGATACTCCAAGACCCGGAGGCATATGAAGCCCATGTTGCAGAGTTGCAGGCCCAGGCGTATGAAGCACTCACAGCCAACATCTCCTTCACGGACAAAGACATGTTGCTGTCCTCTCCGTGCCATAATCGTCCCTTATATATGCGGGGGACGATCAATGGACATGATGTGAATCGCATCCTGGTGGACGCCGGAGCAGCCGTCAACATCATGCCTCTGAAGACTTTCAAGTCCCTATACTTGGCACCTTATTTGCAAAAGGTGACTGATGTCAAGATCTCGGGATTCAATCAGGGTTCCGAGGAAGCGCTTGGTCGGGTTGTAGTCAAGCTAGCGTTGGGCGATTTTGTCACTCAGGCGACATTTTATATCATCAACTCCGACACATCTTACAAGATGCTGTTTGGAAGACCCCGGCTTCATGAGAACTGGGTTGTTCCTTCAACTCTGCATCAGTGCATTAAATATGCCAAGGAAGGGGAGCAACATACGGTCTTCACAGACTAGGCCCCGTTCCACCCTGGAGAGGGGGATTTCCGCAGCCCACCACAAAGGCAGCCCAATAAGACCCACAAGGTCCAACCAGGCGAGCCCGCCCGAGTGATAGCCCACAGGGCCCACTTAGGGAAGAAAAGCCCAATAAATAAGACTCGAGGAACTAACTCTCCCCGGCGGCCTTCTAGGCTCGGAGGGCCCGAGACAACGGTCAGGTCCCAAGGAAGGTCCGGCCTAAAGCCCTCTCCCCGTCCGAGAGAGATAGGCTCTAGCCGACCTATCCGACCCCACCTTCGCCGGGCCATGCCTATCGCTCGGACAAGAGCTAGCATTCCCGAGGCTCGGTAAGGCCGGTTGATTATCCGCATGTGCAGCCGTTCAGAGTCCCCCGCCAGCGGGAGAGTCAGGGGAGCCGCCGGACTCCAAGGGGATAACGTTCCCACGATCAGGCCATGAAAGCCCCCGTTAAAGACGTAACTCCCGCCGGGAACCCCTCAGCTTGCAGGACTCCTGAAGGCGGCGCACTATTTAAGCAAGGGATACCCTCCGGAAGAAGGTAAGAGAAACAAGGCATTCACACACCCTAAGCTCCTGAGCACGATTCGCTTCACCCTCTGGTGGAGAGGATTCTCGCGCATCAGCTCTCTCCTCCCCCCATTATCGCTTCCACCATAGCTCTACTGACTTAGCCATCGGAGGGTTTTCCCCCAGGGAGATCCCCTGGGCCCTCTGATACGTTTCCCTCTCTTGCAGATTCATCTTCTGGTGATCCATAGCCCGCTCAGGACTCAGCGCGAGATCTCGCCTCTTCATCTGGCGCCGTCTGTGGGAAACGCACGAAGAGCCAAGATGGTGAGAAGAAGCTCAGGGAGGAGATCCGCCGATGGGAAGGGTAAGGCTATGGCAGCGGCGGGAGGCGCCCCCTCTAGGGTCTCGCAGAGCCCCCCCTCCAACGCCAGCATCCCCACCAACAGGCCACCACCCCCCCCGGCGGAGACAGGGGCACCCCTCGACGGTGGCGTCAACGCCTTCCAGGCCCTCAACGAAAAGATGGACGTTCTCGTGGAGCTCATGAGGGCCCAGGCGGCTAGGGACGCAAGGTCCCGCGCCCCGTCAGGAAGTCCCCCTCGAAGGAGTGCGACGCAGCACACCGCCGGAGGTCGCTTCACCCTCCGCGGCCGACAGCTCCTCCGCAACGACGTCGGAGGACCCTCGCATGCTCCGCCTACGGAGCAAGAGGCTTCCTCCACGCCGAGGAGAGGGAAGCAGGGGGCGAGGCCGCTGCGCCCGGGCACCAGTACCCCGGGAGATCGCCACGACGCCCCCCCCAGCCCCACGGCGCGACCGCAGCCAGAGCTGTCTCTCCGGCTACGAGATTTTGAAAGACGGTTCGCAGAGCAAGAGCGCGCCCTCCGCGCCCTGCAGAAGACCTCTTTCCCGGAGGACGAGGAGAAATCCCCTTTCTCCGAGTACATCTTGAAGGCAGAGGTCTCTCCCAGAGCCTCCATCCCAACCTTCAAGCTCTACGACGGCCAGGGCGACCCAGCCGACCACTACGATAGCTTCGACGCCCTGGTGACCCTGCATGGAACGCCGGATCCCATCAAATGCCGAGCCTTCGCGGCCACCCTGGTCCAAGGCGCTCAGGCATGGTTCCGGGCCCTCGCCCCTGGGTCCATCCGAGACTTCAGGCAATTCGGGAGAATTTTCAAGGAGAGCTTCGCCGGTAGCGCCCCCCCAAGGTCAGTAGCGGGGCTCCTGGCCTCTCAAACAGGCGCAAGGGGAGAGGCTCCGGACTTACGTCCACCGATTTAAATCGGAAGCCCTCAGGATCCCCCGCCTGGATGTGGCCTCAGCCACAACCGCACTGACCGGGGGCACCCGGGACGAGAATCTCCGCCGCGAGCTTGTCCTCCACCCTCCCTCGACCCTTGCCGAGCTAGTGACTCTGGCACTGCGCCACGCCGAGTGCGAAGAAGTACTCAGCGCCTGCCGAGACGCAACCGGCTCGGGTCGGGAGGGGGACAAGAAGCGGACCTCCGAGCCAAACCCTGGCTCGGGTAAGAAGCGCGATCGAGAAGGAGAGCGCAAGAGAAAGTACGAGCGGTACACCCCCTTGACCGCGCCAGTCTACGAGATCTATGAAGACATCAAAGACTCGGGACTTCTCCGCCAGCCCGAGCCAATGAGGTCGAAGAACCGCAAGCGGGACAGGCATTGCCTGTTCCACGGCGACCACGGGCACCACACCGGAGATTGCCATCAGCTCCAGGACGAGATCGAGCGTCTCATCCGTCTGGGGCATCTAGCCCGGTTCACGACCGGGCACAAAGAAGACCGAGACGCCGCAGAGGAGATCGACAACGCCCCCCGAGGGGTCCACATCAACGTCATCTCCGGAGGAGCGGCATCGGGCGGCGACACCAGCCGAGGGAGGAAACGTCATGCCGAGCGGGCCAGCCAGAGCCTTAGAGCCCCCAGAGGCCCGCCGATGGAGCCCCAGGTCATAGTCTTCTCCGACCAAGACCTGGAAGGGCTGAGCACCCCGCATGACGATGCCCTCGTTATCTCGGCCACAATAAACCATTGTAACGTAGATAAATTCTGGTTGACAATGGGAGCGCCCCCGATGTATTATCTTACAACTGTTTCCTTAAGATGGGGGAAGACCCATCCAAGCTCAGCCCGATCCGAACACCCCTTTGCGGGTTTAACGGCCTAGCCACCTACCCCGAGGGAGCCCTAAGCCTGCCGGTCACCATCGACACCCCACCCAAAACCGTTACGGTCATGGTGGACTTCATAGTGATTAAGGGTATGATAGCGTACAACGCCATTTTCGGCCGGAAAATTCTCAGCCGGATAAAGGCCGTACCATCTACCTATCACCAGAAAATGAAGTTTCCCACCAAAAATGGGTTGGGGGAAGTCCGAGGTAACCAGGCCACGGCTAGAAGGTGCTATAACATCTCGGTGGAAGCCTCAAGGCCGGACGGGGGCCCCAAGGGAATCGAAGGAAGACCGTAACCGCCGAGCCCGGTGGCGAATTGCTAACGGTATTCCTAAACGACTACCCGGCCCTCGGAGTAAGGATCGGAGCCGACCTACCACCCATGGAACAACAGTAATACAAGAAATTCCTTTCTGAGTACGTTAGGTCTTTGCTTGGTCCGATGATCAACTCCCTGGCATACCAGAGAAGACCGTGATGCACAAGCTCAGCCTCGACCCACCGTCAGGCCCGTACAGCAACGGAGAAGGAAGCATGCGCCCGAGAAACAGGCGATCATCAAGGCGCAGGTCACCAAGGGACAAGAGACAGGCCTCTTCAGACCAGTCCTGTACCCTACGTGGCTAGCCAATGTCGTCCTGGTGCCGAAAACTACAGGCAAGTAGCGAATGTGCGTGGACTTCACCGATCTGAATAAGGCTACCCCCAAGGACTGCTATCCGCTACCGAGCATCGACCAATTGGTTGATTCAACCTCGGGCAACGAGATACTCAGTTTCCTGGATGCCTATTCAGGTTATCACCAGATCAGAATGAATCCAGAAGATGTCGAGAAGACCGCCTTCATCACCGACTACGGCGTGTACTGCTACACCCGGATGCCCTTCGGATTGAAGAATGCTGGAGCCACATACCAGCGACTGGTCAACCATATGTTCGAGGGACAGTTAGGTCGGAACGTCGAGGCCTACATCGACGACATGCTCGTCAAGACCCCGAGGGCCCAAGACCACTTCACCGACCTCGCCGAGACTTTCGGCACCCTCCTGAAGTACAGCATGAAGCTCAACCCCGCCAAGTGCGCCTTTGGAGTAAGATCCGGGAAGTTCCTGGGTTTCCTGGTCACTCAGCGAGGGATCAAAGCCAACCCCGACAAGGTCCAGGCCATCCTGGACATGCGCCCGCCCGCGTGTATTAAAGACGTCCAGCGTCTGACGGGGCGTGTCGCTGCTCTCAGTCGTTTCCTGTCCCGTGCGGCCGAACGATGCTTGCCCTTCTTCAAGCTGATGAGGGGGCCCAAGGTAGCATCTGCTACGTTCGCATGGGATGAGGACTGCCAGACAGCATTCGCCGAGCTTAAAAAGTTCCTGGCTTCGCCACCGGTGCTCTCCAAGCCCGCCCCAGGCGAAGTCTTGCTGCTCTACCTCTCGGCGACGCCATCCATGGTCAGCTCGGTCCTAGTCAAAAATGACTCGGGAATCGAAAGACCGGTCTACTACACCAGCAAGGTGCTCAATGAGGCCGAACGGAGGTACCCCGCAACTGAGAAACTCGTGCTAGCGTTGGTTACCTCCGCAAGGCACCTCCGCCCCTACTTCCAGGGGCACCCCATCACCGTGCTAACCGGCGAGCCGCTGAAGAAGATTCTGGCCCACCCCGAGGCCTCAGGGCGACTCGTCAAATGGGCCATTATGCTCGGGGCCTACGACATCTCGTACCGGCCGCGATCAGCAATCAAAGGCCAAGCGCTCGCCGACTTCATTGTCGAAAGCACCATCCCCGCCGAGGATAGGCCTCCGACCACGACCGGGCCAACCTGGGAACTGTTCGTCGACGGATCGTCCAATTCGGCAGGCAGCGGTGCGGGGATACTCCTGAGGCCCCCCGAAGGGATAGAGCTACAGTACGCCTTGAAATTCAACTTTCAGGCATCCAACAACGCTTCTGAGTACGAGGCCCTTATCTCGGGAGCACGCATGGCCCGACGGCTGGGGGTCGAGCGAGTCAGGATCTACACCGACTCTCAACTAGTCGCAGGTCAGGTCAATGGCGAGTATGAAGCTCGGGAGGCACCCATGATCAAATACCTTCAGTTGGTCCGGAGCCTGGCCCAACAGTTCGAGGAATTTGGGGTAGTCCGGATAGCTCGGGAGCAAAACTCTCGGGCGGACGCCCTCTCTCGATTGGCCTCCTCCTTAGACCCGGAAGGTACACGATCGGTCCTCCTAGAAGAGCTAGAGCGCCCGAGCATTGACACGGAGCTCCTCGCTGTTGACTCGGCCACTCCAAGTGACTGGCGCTCCCCCTACCTATCCTGGCTACAATACTCCCAAGAGCCCTCCGACCCTCAAGAAGCCCGCCGAATGAAGTATCAAGCTCGGCGCTTCGTCATCTTCGACAACACTCTCTACCGAAGATCGTTCTCCGGTCCCCTCCTGAAGTGCCTCGGTCCCGACGAGGCAAGCCGAGCCATCCAAGAGATTCATGAAGGCCTGTGCGGAGCGCACTCAGGGGCAAGGTCGCTTGCCAGAATCCTATTACGACAGGGGTACTGGTGGCCCACCCTGCAGCGCGACTGCTCGGCCTATGTTCAACAGTGCGACTGATGCCAGCGGTTCGACCACTTGGTCCATCAGCCGGCTACGGAACTTGTCACCCTAGCCGAGCCTTACCCTTTCGCTCGGTGGGGAATCGATATCCTTGGGCCATTCCCAATGGCCCAGTCCCAGAAGAAGTTCATCATCGTCACCATCGACTACTTCACCAAGTGGATCGAGGCCGAGGCTACGGCAAGGATCACCGAGACAGTCGTTTGGGGCTTTGTTTGGAAATCGATCATTTGCCGCTTTGGCATCCCCTGAGTGATAGTAAGCGATAACGGCGGGCAATTCGACTCTCGGTATTTCTGAGATAGATGCGCCGACCTAAATATCTGCAACCACTTCACTTCGGTCGCCCACCCTCAGGCCAACGGGCTGGTTGAAAATGCCAACAAGACTATCTTGAAAGGCATAAAAACCAGACTCGGCAAGCCTAAGGGTAGCTGGCTCGAGGAATTGCCTAGCGTACTATGGTCGCACCGAACAACCCCCAGGACGGCAACCGCCCTTTTCAGTTGGTATATGGCACCGAAGCCATCATTCCATTGGAGATCGCCAATCCGTCTCTCCGAGTGATCAGCTTCTCACTCAAGGCAAACGGGCAAAAATTGCTCGAGAACCTCGACCTAGCAGACGAACTCCGAGAGATCGCGAACGTCCGGGCAACGGAGTACCAGCGCCGCCTCACTCGATACTACAACGCCAAGGTCCGAGACAGACGTTTCCAACCGGGGGACTTCGTCTCAGGAAGACCGAAGCCTCTCGACCACTGGAGGCGGCGGGCAAGCTATCCCCCAACTGGGAAGGCCCCTACCGAGTGATCGAGACGCTCGGGAAAGGTGCGTACAGGTTAGCCACAATGGAAGGGGAACCCATTCCCCGGACATGGAACGCAACCACACTACGCAGATTTTATTTCTGAAAACTGTATCAACAAATCGGGTAAAATAAACCCCCTTTTTTCGCATTCATTCAAGATAACTGTTGGTACATCAGAAAGGCAACTGCCAATACATTACATAGTGAAAAGCAAAAATCCATCTAGCACCACGGCAAACGGCCATCGCCCGACCGACCCGGTCTTGACCTTCTCGCATCCAGCCACTGACTCTGCCTCGCGTAGAAACTGGCTCGGACAAGAGATGGTCGACCCAGTTGGCTCAGGTGGACCGTGACAAAGGTGACAGAGGGACAGCAAGGAGAAGGCCACCTTTCACGCGAGGAAGGATACCTTCCAAGTTGGCAACAACCTGGAAAAAGGAGCGCCGTGAAGGTCCCCTCTCTGCCAAACTACCAACTCTTTGGAGGCGAACAAAAAGCAAGCAGCCCCCGAAGAGTGAAAGAAATGAAGAACAAAAGAGAGAGAAAGAGGCTGCGGACAGGGGTGAGGAAGGGACTGGAGCCGCCTCCTCCCCACCCACGGAGGGGAATGGCGGCCGGCATCCCTAACTCCCCCATCAGCCCTCCATCTCGGCGTCCGCCCGGAAGCCTCGCCGGAGCCAAGAGGAGGCAAACGGCGTGCCCCCGCACGTCGAAGCCCTCTCCAGATCCGCGCGGCGACCGTCGGACCCATCTCATGCACGCGCGGCGACCGTGGGACCCGACCGATATTCCAGGACAGCTGGAACCGGCCGCTCCCCGTCGTCTACAGCGTCACCTTCTGAAGGGACCTCCATGCTCCGATCGCGGCGGCGCAACGCAGAGCGAAGACGAGGGAATAAGAGCAGACCACCGGCGAGAATCCTAAGCAGTGAAGAGGAAAGGGCGCCTTTCGGTCCTTCTTATAGGCCAAAGGAGGCTACACGCCTTAAATGACCCCCCCCCCTCCTCGGAAACACGCCAAAGGATTTCTCCCCTGAACAGTCACCTCCAACTCCTCGTCCCCCGCCCTAGCGGGATTCACGAAGCGGCCTGACATTCAAAGCATGAGGGAACGGAAAGACGCCCCGTCAGAAGCCTACCAAAACTGCATGCGAAAACCACGCAGGACATATCGGCACCTCCCAACCACTCAAGATCCGCCAACCAAATCACGGCAAGGATGGTACTCAAACGGAGCAAGTCATTTATTATCACACCAAAAGGAAACCCTCTAAAAAGAGGGAAGACAGACAAAAAGGGAACGAGGCAAAGTACATCAGGCCTCGGGCCCACTTTGACATTTGGGAACGGCGGAAGGAGATGCGTCACCCCCGGCGCCTTCGGTGACGGCCGGCTCGGACACTGACCTCGCCTGTGCGAGAACTGTCCCGGTCGTGAGCCCTCCCGAGGCCTCCGGAGCTGGTGACCCCGCTGGAGGCAATTCCTCCGGTTCTTCCCCGGCCGAAGATGAGGAGCTGGAATCTGACTCGTCCGAGTCATAACTCTGGCCATAAGGAAAATCACCCCCGGCAAGGTGCTCATTGGCATAGTTCATCGCCCGGCGATAGCCCTGCCTGAACCCCTTTCGAGCACCCCGGCGGAGCGCTACCTCGTAGTAGGGTAGGGCAGCTGCAATCAGGTCAGCCGAGTAAGCTTTCGAGCCTTTATAGCGCTCGATCGCCTCCGCCTCGACCTGCCCGTCCCGAGCCCGCTCCGCCTCGGCCGCACGCTCTTCCGCCCTCGCCAGACGCTCCTCCAGCTCGGTCATCCTCCGCTCGGCTTCGATCATCCGACCCTCCGCCCGGGCTCGGTCCGCCTCAGCCTCAGCACGAAGGCGCTCCGCGTCCTCCGCCCGATCCTGCAGCTCGCCGCGCTCAAGCTCCCAGAGGCCATCTAGCTCGATGTGACGCTGACGCTCATCTTCTAGACGTTTGCTCTTCCTCTCGAGCGATTCTTGGGCCCTTGCTAGCTGCTCGGCCAGTGCCTCGGCTTCCCGTCGGCTCGACCGCGCCAACTCCCTGAATGCGAGGAACTCCCGCCGGAGCCCCTCATGCTCCCCCTCGAGCCGGGCTAGTTTTCCCTCGCATCCACCAAGGGTCCAGGCAAGCCTCGACCGTTCCGCCTCCGTCCGGGCGTGCGCCTCCGCCATCACGGCCGCTGTCCGAGCTATGACCAGGCCGCCCTCCATCAGGACATCAAGGACCCCGGCGGGAGTGTTGCGCCTTTCTCCCCCCCTCGTCCTCTCGGCGATCGACCGGCAGAACCGGTACAAGTCGCCCGAGATACCGAGCCTGTCCAGAGGCTCCGGCAAAGGGGACCGCTCCACCCTGGGCACCCCGCCAGAAGACCCTGTTCGGGCAGCGAACCAACCGCCTCGCGCACCACGGTCGGTTGGGGTTGCGACGCCTCCCCGGGCGAACCCCCAACCTCGACCGGCGCCGCGGGACCGACCGCATCGGGAGCTCCAAGCACCTGGGGGTGCAACGCCCTAGCGGGCGAACCCCCAGCCCTGCCTGTCTCGGCCCGCACCTCGCGGACCGAGACATCCCAGCCTTCGGCCAATCCCCTGGCCTCGGCCCCAGCTACTTCGACATCGGCCCCCTCTGCCTCCGTGGGGGGGAGAGCCGACCCATCGCCGCCCTCTGATGGGCCCCCGGTCTCCTCGGCCCCCTCTCGCCTGGCAAGTGGGGGAGCTGGCCCCGAGGGGTCGGCCCCATCTTGCCCCCGAGAGGGGAGCGCCGCCGAGCCGGAGTCGCCCCCGGCGGTAGGAGGAAGACCGGCCTTCTTGGCCCGTTTCTTGGCCTTCACGGCCTCCCGCAACTTTCCCGCCATGGGATCCTTGCACTTTGTACCAGTTGGCCGTGAAGACCCCACGGGAGCCACCCCCTTGCCCTTATCTCGGGCTTGGGCGCGACTCGCAGAAGCATCTGGTTCATCGGCCACCGAGTCATCTCCCAGATCAATGACCTCAGCAGCTTCCTCCAGAGGTCCCCGCCTAACGTCTGCCACAAAGGGAGAAGACCCGGTCAGGAGAAAGAAAGTAACTACCATCCCAGAAGAAGAGCCTCGAGAGCGGTACCTGTCGACGTCAACCGCGTAAGCAAGCACCGTTCGATGTTCTCCGGCGTCACCAGCTCCTCGGTTGACTGGCGGTTACCCAGCAGATGAGCGGTCTGCCGCTCCACGTGGGCAGGGAACTCCTCCGGGCGAGGGGGAAGATTCGGATGAAAATTGGGCGAGATCGGACATCTCCAAAACTCGTCTGTCGCCTCCGCCTTCACCCAGAAGAATTGGGTCTTCCACCCCTTGTGCGAGGAGTCCTTCGCAGCGAGGGAGATGCAACTCCTGTTCCTCCTCGCCTGGATGAAGTAAAAGCCCTTCCCCGCCGACGGGTGCGCTTTCAACTCGAAAAAAATAATAAAGGAGGTACAAGGAAGGAAAAATGGCGTGCTGACGACAGAGAATCCGAAAGGCGGAAAGAAGGAGATATGAGTTGGCCACCAACTGAATAGGCGTCAACCGAAAAAACTCGAGAAGCTGGAGTACAAGAGGCTCGAAGGGAAGGCGGAACCCACTCTTCCAAGCCAGAAGGAAAGTGCAAATGTGCCCCGTACGGCTGTCCAAACTTGTCTCATACGGGGCGGCGGCAGCAAAGCTGTACCTGAGAGGCAAGCGAAAGCGATGCTCCAGCTTCCTCACCTCGGCCTCCCCCAACTCACTGCAGTTGGGGACGGGCTCCCGCCTCATCTCCCCGATTTCCAAAGGCAGACCAGCCATTGAGCCGGAAGATGATCCCTCGCGTGAGCTCGAAGACTCCGGAGGGGAAGGAAGTTGCCGGACCGCCTCCGCGGTTATCCTCGCCAACTCCTCAAACGCCGTCGCAAGACTTTGCGCCTCCACTATGCCCTCACGGCACATCAAGGAGCCCCAGAAGCAAAGAAACTAAGGAAAGCCCAAAACCCTGAGAAGCCTAGAATGACGAACAGCGCCCCCTAAAAACCCCTGAGGGTGGCGGCGCGCCGTTCCGTGCTCTGAGAAAAAGGGGGGCCCCTTCGTTTCGAATCCGTCAGGATCATCATTACGGGCCTCGGCGGCCGCTATAAGCGGCTCCATAACGCCAACGGAATTCCACCCACCTGAGCCACGCCGGTCCAAAGCCTCAAAAAACTACTCATCCGAGCCTCCTTGGCTCGGGAGTAGGAGGGGGACAAGTGGAGAGGGGGATTTCCGCAGCCCACCACAAAGGCAGCCCAACAAGACCCACAAGGTCCAACCAGGCGAGCCCGCCCGAGTGATAGCCCACAGGGCCCACTTAGGGAAGAAAAGCCCAATAAATAAGACTCGAGGAACTAACTCTCCCCGGCGGCCTTCTAGGCTCGGAGGGCCCGAGACAACGGTCAGGTCCCAAGGAAGGTCCGGCCTAAAGCCCTCTCCCCGTCCGAGAGAGATAGGCTCTAGCCGACCTATCCGACCCCACCTTCGCCGGGCCATGCCTATCGCTCTGACAAGAGCTAGCATCCCCGAGGCTCGGTAAGGCCGGTTGATTATCCGCATGTGCAGCCGTTCAGAGTCCCCCTGTCACGTCCCGAGCGCGGAAGCTTACCCGTGGCGCGACAGTTTTATATATAGAACCAAAGCGAGCTAGCTATTCGATGGAATTCTTCATTTTGATAGTTAATAGAGTGCGCAAATAACTAAGATTTAACTTGAAATTAATACAAATAATCCGAGATGACAATTGTTACCACTAACCAAATGACAATTACACACATTTCTCGAGTCCGACTACTAGGCTTCAAGCCCTTATTACAGTTCTAATAAATTAGACTAATACAACTAACATCTGACATAACTGGATACAAATGACATAATTACTACACCACAATTAATAAGACAACATGATGACTCCATTTCTACACTCATCACTCAGACTCATTCCCTTCCGAGTTCTGGCTGATATTCGCACTACCTGAAAAGGTTAGAAAACAACTAGATGAGCGAATCGCTCAGTAGGATTTACATCTCAAGTTCTAACATGCTTTAAGTGAATTACACGTTCATTTAATGTAGGTAACCTATGCATGCAGACAAATAGATATCAAGGAATCATAAGATCGACAAGAGTAGAAAGTGAGAATATATAGATTTCACAATTTCAATAGTAAGTGATAGTAAATGATGTCAGGCCAGTGATAACTAAGAAGTGATAACTGGAATAGTAACATGTTAATCAAGCTAGCAATAGTAAGCAAGTAGTTTCAAGCATGTATAACTGGAATTGGCTATTTATCAATGCATTCAAATAAACACTTTTACCCTTCTGCGGGTCTCAAGTCAATCAATCAAGTAATATCATGAGAATGAGTGGAATGCCTAAAGTCTAGCAAGTAAGTACTCCGGTGCAATGCCAAACACCGTGGTCAATAAACTCCCATGGGCACAAGTACCTTCGGGTGCTCCTCCCAGGACCAGACCGGGCCCTATATGCACAGCATTGGTCATATTTGTCGACATCCACTCTCGTTTATAGCCAATATGGAATTTCAAGGGTTGACTCGATAAGATGTATATAAGGTGGATTATAGAATAGAATCCAAGGCGTATCGTTATGTAGGGACGAACTAGGAGTAAAACCCGTAACGTTCAATACATGCTAATGACAATAGGAGTTTGAGACTAACTTACTGGTGTTGACACGAATGTCGATATTAGTTATATATATATATTTTTTTATCCAAAATGTATATGTATATATATATATATCTAATTATAAAATTCTGTCCACTATAATGGAGGTTATAGGTATGGATACCTTCTGTCCGATATACATATATGAGTTAGCCAAAATGGTGATTTATTATAATAATCAGAAATTAATTATGAAAATAAGTTTTTATGTTGAATATAGTTCTAACTTGCTAAAAATGATATTAACATGTTGAGAATGAGTTTCATATGTTACTTTGCTGGTAAGATGATAAAAATAAATTTTTCATGCTGGATTTAATTTTTACATGCTGAAAATTAATTATTAACATGCTAAAATTAACTATTAACATGTTAAAATTAATTAGCTTACTGATAGGATGATAAGATAAGGTTTCCATGCTGATTACAGAAATTTTCTGATAACAACATAATTTTATCATGCTAAAATTTATTTTTCTACATTTATTTGCTAATTATTTGATAGGAAAATAGAATTATCATGCTAAAAAATAGTTTTAATACACTGAAAATAACTATAACATGCCAAAAATAATTATAACATGCTGGAATAATTTTTACCATACTATAAGAAATGTTATCATGTTGGAAGTAATTTTTATGCCTTAATTTACTACTTTATTTAATAGAAAAGTAAGTTTTATATGTACAAAATAGCTTTAAATAGATTTTAACGTGCTGAAAATAATTTTTATATCTCAATATGTATAAAATAATTCTATCATACTAGTAGTCACTTTTAAGATGCTGGAAATAGTTTTAACATGTTGGAGATAATTTTTAGTATGTATAAACTAATGTGGTGAAAATTAGATTTTTACAAAAAAAAAATTCATTCTACAAATATATATATATATACTCTGTAAGAATGAAGGAGTCCATTTTATATTGTATTCCGTTCTCTATATATATTCGGTGAGAATGGAGGTGTAGACATTAGTTATATATATATATATATATATATATATATATATATATATATATATTCTTGTCTAACAATATATAATGAAGGTGTTTTGTATATACAATTAATGGAAGTATATATATGAATTTATATACATATATAATGAAGGTGCTTGTTAATGGAAGTATATATATGAATTTATATACATATATAATGAAGGTGCTTGTATATACAATTAATGGGAGTATATATATATATTTAAGGGGTTTTATGTCATTTTTCATTAAGTTCACAGCATGTGTCGACACTTACTGTTCATTTTTGGTCTCTGTTATACAGTGAGCATTACAATGTTTTGTGTGTCGACACCGGTGTCGACACATGCTATTAACTTAACACCATATACATGTGTCGACTCAGGTGTCGACACCGGTGTCGACACCTGTGTCGACACATGAGGTTCTTCTACGATTTTCAATTAACAGCATGTCTTAAATTCTGTGTCTATTGTTAATTAAGTCTTGTTTTGGTTTAATCATCTTGTTAATCAAGTGTTTAAGGTTTTAATCCATGGTTTAATTTTGGTTTGTCAAAACTCTGGTATAAGTGTCGCATAGGTGTCGCGTAGGTGTTGACACCTCGCGTAAGTGTTGCGTAGGTGTCGCGTAAGTGTTGACACCTCGCGTAGGTGTCGCGTAAGTGTCAACACTTGCGCAACACTTGTGCAAGTGTTGCCAGGTGTTGCGTAGGTGTCGCGTAAGTGTTGACACCTCGCGTAGGTGTCGCGTAAGTGTCAACACTTGCGCAACACTTGTGCAAGTGTTGCCAGGTGTTGCGTAGGTGTCGCGTAAGTGTCAACACTTGCGCAACACTTGTGCAACACATTTTACTACAAGTGTCGACACATGTATGACATATGTATGGAAGTGTTACCCAGGTGTTGCGTAGGTGTCGCGTAAGTGTTGCGTAGGTGTCAACACTTGCGCAACACTTGTGCAACACCTGTGTCGATATACTGCAAGTGTCGACACATGTATAGAAGCGTTGACATTTAACATGCTGTGCTGTTAATAGATTAGTTAATAAATCTAATACATGTTAATTATCTAGGATATGAGACTAATACTTGCTAATTGTTCCAGATTGAAGCTATTGCATGCTAACTACGAGGCTAACACATGCTGTATAAACACGAATTCATCGCATGGAGATGTGCCTAGACTAATCATCATGGATTAGATACTAGTTTAGTTAAAATTGAGAACACCTACCTCAGGTATAAGGGCAGCTTTCTTCTGCAACGTCGGAGGCTCCCCCTTCTCTGCAGTAATAGCAACCCTTTGGAAGAATGAAGGGAGTTTCGATATAGGGAGTATTATAGTGTTTTGGGATAGTCACGAGGGGATAAGATGCTACATAATTCGCATCTCAATGCGATGCCAGCTCAAACGGGCTGTTCATGTATGAGGAGAGGACATATGCCAACGCAGGTTTGTTTGTGGTCATGTAAGCTAAATTATAGGGCCTATTGGCCCTGTGTCGGTGCAAGTAGCCTATAGCATGTAAGCTAAATTATAGGGCCTTGTGGCCCTGTGTCGGTGCAAGTAGCCTATAGCATATAATTATTTGGTACAAAACGTATAAAATGGTGGATGCTAGGATTTGAACCCTAGTCATTGGGTTTAAAGGCAAGTCACTTAACCAACTACAC
Source organism: Amorphophallus konjac (assembly GCA_022559845.1). Taxonomy (NCBI): domain Eukaryota; kingdom Viridiplantae; phylum Streptophyta; class Magnoliopsida; order Alismatales; family Araceae; genus Amorphophallus; species Amorphophallus konjac. The sequence goes on along the minus strand of JAHNEJ010001316.1, from coordinate 83,919 downwards.
TAGGAAACCACTTGTTAAGTAAATAACATTTACATATGATAGATCCGTGTTCCAACTTCTTACTTAAGCTTCCCATAGGGTTTATCTAATATAATTTTTTTATTATTTAGAAAATATTATTAATAATAATTATTTTTTTTATTTTTTTATACGGGGTGTTACACCCTCCCCTACTTAAAAGAATTTGGTCCCCAAATTCAACTGCATGCGAATATTATAGAGGGTATAGGATACTCACAGTCTAAAATAGTTCTGGGTATCTTCTTTTCATAGATTCCTCGGTCTCCCAAGTAGCTTCTTGCTCCGAGCATCGATTCCATTGGATTTTTACCATAGGGATCGTCTTGTTCCTTAGAACTCGGATTTCTTGGTCGAGAATCTTTACTGGCCTTTGCTCATAGGTGAGGTCCTTCTGTATCACCAAGTCAGTGTGATCGATGACGTGGAGAGGATCGTGCACATACTTCTTCAGCATAGAAATATGGAATACATTGTGCACTTCCGAGAGTTGAGGAGGTAAGGCAATTCGGTAAGCCACCTCGCCCACTCTTTCTAATACTTCAAATGGACCGATAAACCTTGGTGTAAGCTTGCCCTTAACACCGAATCTTCTAATACCTCGGCCGGGAGATACCTTGAGAAATACATGGTCACCCACTTGAAATTCCAAATCTCTCCTTCTGTTATCAGCATAAGATTTTTGCCTGCACTGAGCTACCTTGAGTCTCTCTCTAATAATGTGTATCTTTTCAGTAGAATCTCTTACCATATCAGGACCTAGGAGTTGTCTTTCACCGACCTCCTCCCAGCATACCGGAGATCTACAGCTTCTACCATAGAGTGCCTCGAAAGGTGCCATTTGAATACTGGCTTGGTAGTTGTTATTGTAGGCAAATTCGGCTAGTGGTAAGTGGTCATGCCAACTCCCGTCGAAATCTATAATGCATGCTCGCAACATGTCTTCAACAACCTGATTAGTCCTTTCCGTCTGACCATCTGTCTGAGGATGAAAAGCAGTACTGAAATTAAGCTTCGTTCCCAGAGAGCATTGTAGACCCTTCCAGAAGTGAGATGTGAAGCGAGGGTCTCGGTCAGATACTATAGACACAGGAATTCCATGAGTCTAGTGACTTCCTTAATATACAAAGCGGCAAGAATATCAATCGACCATCGACTCTTGATAGGCAAGAAATGAGCCGATTTAGTAAGGCGATCGATGATTACCCATATTCCATCATATCCACCCCTCGACTTGGGCAAACCCATGATGAAATCCATGCCGATATCCTCCCATTTCCACTTGGGAATATCCAGTGGATGCAGTCTCCCTGCGGGCTTCTGGTGTTCGGCCTTCACCTGCTGGCAAGTCAAACATCGAGACACGAAGTCCGCTATTTCCCTTTTCATGTTGGGCCACCAAAAGGTCCTTTTTATATCTTGGTACATTTTAGTGGCTCCCGGGTGTATCGTGTATCTCGATCGATGGGCTTCTTCCAGAATCTCCTTCTTCAGCTCAGGACTGTCGGGCACACATGTCCTTTCATGGAATAAGATTCTGCCATCGGGTGCCAACTTGAAGTCGGTCTTCTCATCCAGTTTTTCTTTATTTCCACCAACATCGGGTCTTCTTCTTGCAACCTCTTGATTTCAGTTAGCAAATCCGGATGTACACTTAAGTGGGATAGAGTGATACACCCATCATTCTCACTCATGTTGATGTCGAGTTCAGAAAATTTTTCTAGCAATTTCCATTCCTGAACCATACAGTTGGCTACTAGGACCCTCGGCTTCCGACTAAGGGCATCTGCCACAGAATTTCCTTTACCGGGATGGTATTGTATAGTAAAGTCGAAATCCTTGAGATACTCGAGCCAACGCCGTTGCCGCATGTTCAGCTCCTTCTGAGAGAATAAATATTTGAGGCTTTTATGATCAGAGTAGACTGTAAATTGTTCTCCATAGAGATAGTGCCTCCAGATCTTCAAAGCCAATACTACAGCGGCTAGCTCCAGATCATGCACAGGATAATTCTCTTCATGTTTCTTCAATTGCCGGGACGAGTATGCAATAACTCTCCCATTCTGCATCAATACACATCCGAGGCCGATACCAGATGCATCGGTATATATCTCGTATTTCTCCCCTTCAATCGGAAGAGATAAGACCGGTGCGGTGGTCAATAGATCCTTCAAAGTTAAGAAACTCTTTTCACAGTCTTCATTCCACTCATAAGGCACTTCCTTGCGAGTCAATTTGGTAAGAGGAACAGCAATCTTGGAGAAGTCCTTGATGAAACGCCGGTAATAACCAGCTAAGCCCAAGAAGCTACGAATCTCCGTTGCATTCGTCGGTCGTCCCCAGTTTTGCACGGCTTCGACCTTTGCAGGATCAACAGAAATTCCATTCTTGGAGATAACATGTCCCAAGAAGGACACTTCCTCCAGCCAGAACTGGCATTTGCTGAATTTTGCATATAACTTATTGTCCCGCAATACTTGTAATGCCTTCTTGAGATGTTCCTCATGATCTTCTTTAGTCTTTGAGTAGATCAATATATCATCAATGAAGACCACAATAAATTGGTCTAAATAAGGCCGATAAATGCTGTTCATTAACTGCATGAAAGCTGCAGGCGCATTTGTTAGTCCGAAAGACATAACAGTAAATTCGTAATGCCCGTACCTACTTCGAAATGCAGTTTTGTAAATATCCTCCTCCTTGATCCTCAATTGGTGATAACCAGACCGAAGATCTATTTTGGAGAAATACTTTGCTCCTGATAATTGGTCGAACAGCTCATCAATTCTCGGCAGTGGGTACTTATTTTTGATTGTAAGATTGTTTAACTACCGATAATCAATGCATAATCTCAATGTGCCATCCTTCTTTTTAACAAATAGCACGGGTGCTCCCCATGGGGAAGTACTCGGCCTAATAAACCCTTTCTCAGTAAATCCATCAACTGCTCCTTCAGCTCTTTCAGTTCCACAGGAGACATCCTGTAGGGTGCTTTAGAAACAGGACCGGCACCCGGAACAATATCAATTGTGAATGACACTTCCCTCTCCGGGGGTAAACCAGGCAATTCGTCTGGAAAAAAGTCGGAGAAGTCCTGAATCACTCGGATGTCTTCAATTTTCATCTTCTCAACTCTGTGGTAGTTACAAAAGCCAGAAAAGCCATACATCCTTTCTTCACCAGTTTACTAGCTCGGAGAGCTGAGATAAGCAGGGTTTTATTCCGAGATTTGTTAAAAACTAACTCGGGATAGTCCTCAAAAGCTATTTTGCCATGCCGACAATCTACCGTTGCTTGGTAGGTCGATAACCAGTCGGCTCCCAATATGACATCATAACATTCCATGTCAAGACATATCAGGTCGACAGGTAGATTATTATCTTGAACCATCACCTCACAACTTGGGTAGTGATGCATGATATCCGATTTGTTTCCAAGAGGTGTAGATATAATTAAATCTATCCGTTCAGGTTCTTTAGAAAATGAAGCAGTAAACTTCTTGGAAACAAATGAATGAGTTGCTCCAGTATCAAATAAAACTCTAGCAGGTTTAGAGCAAACAGTCAATGTACCTTCCACGATTCCTCCTTCCATAGTTCCGTCCCTTGAAGAGCTTGCAGACGGCCTTGCTTTTTAACTGGACGCTTCTCGTCCTTGTTGGCTTGCTCCTTCATCAAAGGACAGTCGGGAATTCGATGCTCTCGACTCCCACATCGGAGACACGCTCCCAGTTTCCTCCAGCACTCCTCAGTCTTATGACCAGCTTTATCACAATATTTGCAAATCTCCTTAGAAGGCGTAATATTGGAGAAGGGCTTGTTGCTGATAGTGAGGAACGGCTTGTGACTTTTCTGGGATCTCTTCTCCTTGGAAGACTCGCCTCCATTAAAGACTCGCTTCTTGCCAAATGGAGGTTTGAAGCTTCCCGAACTTGTAACATGTTCCTTCTTGTCCTTGCCTCGAATCCTTTCAGAAAATTCGGTGGCGTCTTCCAGCAGCTGAGCACGCCGAACCATTTCCGAGTAGACTTGGATGTCCATCGGTGCAAGCTGGGTAATATACTGGGGCCGTAGCCCGTTGAGAAATCTCCTCGCCTTCATCTTTTCCGTACACACCAAGTGAGGTGCATAACGGGAGAGCCTTGAGAACTGGGCCTCATATTCAGCCACCTTCCGGGTCCATTGCTTTAATGTAGCAAATTCCGCAGCCTTCTTCTCTTGCACACGGTCCGAGAAATACTTGCTGTTGAAGTGCTCGACAAATTCCGCCCATGTGACATGATTGTCGGGCAGTGTTGCTTCCACGGACTCCCACCAGCATCGAGCATCCCGTTCCAGTTGAAATGTGGCCAGTAAAACTTTTTCTTCGTCCGTGCATTGCATTACACGGAAGATCCTCTCGGTCTCCTTCAGCCAATGCTCGGCGTCATCGGGGTCCACCGATCCCGCAAACTTTGGTGGGTTCATGTTGCGGAAATCCCGATGAAGGTCACCGGCTCCGCGGTGAGCACCGCCAGCACCGCCTTGTGCCACTTGCTGTAGCGCCTGCGTAAATCCTTGCACAGTGTGCAGCATCTCGCGCCATTGTGCTCTTTCAGCGGCCATAATCCTACAAAATTAAGGTGTAATAAATATTAGGTTTCGTTAGTATGGGGTCAATTGTCATTGTTAAACTTAACCCTTGGCTTTACCCATCTCACCAGGTAAGATCTAAACCTATCCATAGACAATTCTATTAGACATTTTATCTTTGGACTAAGGTTTTTACCTAGGAAATTACGATCCTAGGCTCTGATACCAAGAAAAGCTGTCACGTCCCGAGCGCGGAAGCTTACCCGTGGCGCGACAGTTTTATATAGAACCAAAGCGAGCTAGCTATTCGATGGAATTCTTCATTTTGATAGTTAATAGAGTGCGCAAATAACTAAGATTTAACTTGAAATTAATACAAATAATCCGAGATGACAATTGTTACCACTAACCAAATGACAATTACACACATTTCTCGAGTCCGACTACTAGGCTTCAAGCCCTTATTACAGTTCTAATAAATTAGACTAATACAACTAACATCTGACATAACTGGATACAAATGACATAATTACTACACCACAATTAACAAGACAACATGATGACTCCATTTCTACACTCATCACTCAGACTCATTCCCTTCCGAGTTCTGGCTGATATTCGCACTACCTGAAAAGGTTAGAAAACAACTAGATGAGCGAATCGCTCAGTAGGATTTACATCTCAAGTTCTAACATGCTTTAAGTGAATTACACGTTCATTTAATGTAGGTAACCTATGCATGCAGACAAATAGATATCAAGGAATCATAAGATCGACAAGAGTAGAAAGTGAGAATATATAGATTTCACAATTTCAATAGTAAGTGATAGTAAATGATATCAGGCCAGTGATAACTAAGAAGTGATAACTGGAATAGCAACATGTTAATCAAGCTAGCAATAGTAAGCAAGTAGTTTCAAGCATGTATAACTGGAATTGGCTATTTATCAATGCATTCAAATAAACACTTTTACCCTTCTGCGGGTCTCAAGTCAATCAATCAAGTAATATCACGAGAATGAGTGGAATGCCTAAAGTCTAGCAAGCAAGTACTCCGGTGCAATGCCAAACACCGTGGTCAATAAACTCCCATGGGCACAAGTACCTTCGGGTGCTCCTCCCAGGACCAGACCGGGCCCTATATGCACAGCATTGGTCATGTTTGTCGACATCCACTCTCGTTTATAGCCAATATGGAATTTCAAGGGTTGACTCGATAAGATGTATATAAGGTGGATTATAGAATAGAATCCAAGGCGTATCGTTATGTAGGGACGAACTAGGAGTAAAACCCGTAACGTTCAATACATGCTAATGACAATAGGAGTTTGAGACTAACTTACTGGTGTTGACACGAATGTCGATATTAGTTATATATATATATTTTTATCCAAAATGTATATGTATATATATATATATCCGATTATAAAATTCTGTCCACTATAATGGAGGTTATAGGTATGGATACCTTCTGTCCGATATACATATATGAGTTAGCCAAAATGGTGATTTATTATAATAGAAATTAATTATGAAATAGTTTTTATGTTGAATATAGTTCTAACTTGCTAAAAATGATATTAACATGTTGAGAATGAGTTTCATATGTTACTTTACTGGTAAGATGATAAAAATAAATTTTTCATGCTGGATTTAATTTTTTACATGCTGAAAATTAATTATTAACATGCTAAAATTAACTATTAACATGTTAAAATTAATTAGCTTACTGATAGGATGATAAGATAAGGTTTCCATGCTGATTACAGAAATTTTCTGATAACAACATAATTTTATCATGCTAAAATTTATTTTTCTACATTTATTTGCTAATTATTTGATAGGAAAATAGAATTATCATGCTGAAAAATAGTTTTAATACACTGAAAATAACTATAACATGCCAAAAATAATTATAACATGCTGGAATAATTTTTACCATACTGTAAGAAATGTTATCATGTTGGAAGTAATTTTTATGCCTTAATTTACTACTTTATTTAATAGAAAAGTAAGTTTTATATGTACAAAATAGCTTTAAATAGATTTTAACGTGCTGAAAATAATTTTTATATCTCAATATGTATAAAATAATTCTATCATATTGGTAGTCACTTTTAACATGCTGGAAATAGTTTTAATATGTTGGAGATAATTTTTAGTATGTATAAACTAATGTGGTGAAAATTAGAGTTTTACAAAAAAAAAATTTCATTCTACAAATATATATATATATATACTCTGTAAGAATGAAGGAGTCCATTTTATATTGTATTTCGTTCTCTATATATATTCGGTGAGAATGGAGGTGTAGACATTAGTTTTATATATATATATTCTTGTCTAACAATATATAATGAAGGTGTTTTGTATATACAATTAATGGAAGTATATATATGAATTTATATACATATATAATGAAGGTGCTTGTTAATGGAAGTATATATATGAATTTATATACATATATAATGAAGGTGCTTGTATATACAATTAATGGGAGTATATATATATATATATTTAAGGGGTTTTATGTCGTTTTTCATTAAGTTCACAGCATGTGTCGACACTAGTGTCGACACTTACTGTTCATTTTTGGTCTCTGTTATACAGTGAGCATTACAATGTTTTGTGTGTCGACACCGGTGTCGACACATGCTATTAACTTAACACCATATGCATGTGTCGACTCAGGTGTCGACACCGGTGTCGACACATGAGGTTCTTCTACGGTTTTCAATTAACAGCATGTCTTAAATTCTGTGTCTATTGTTAATTAAGTCTTGTTTTGGTTTAATCATCTTGTTAATCAAGTGTTTAAGGTTTTAATCCATGGTTTAATTTTGGTTTGTCAAAACTCTGGTATAAGTGTCGCATAGGTGTCGCGTAGGTGTTGACACCTCGCGTAAGTGTTGCGTAGGTGTCGCGTAAGTGTTGACACCTCGCGTAGGTGTCGCGTAAGTGTCAACACTTGCGCAACACTTGTGCAAGTGTTGCCAGGTGTTGCGTAGGTGTCGCGTAAGTGTTGACACCTCGCGTAGGTGTCGCGTAAGTGTCAACACTTGCGCAACACTTGTGCAAGTGTTGCCAGGTGTTGCGTAGGTGTCGTGTAAGTGTCAACACTTGCGCAACACTTGTGCAACACATTTTACTACAAATGTCGACACATGTATGACATATGTATGGAAGTGTTACCCAGGTGTTGCGTAGGTGTCGCGTAAGTGTTGCGTAGGTGTCAACACTTGCGCAACACTCGTGCAACACCTGTGTCGATATACTGCAAGTGTCGACACATGTATAGAAGCGTTGACATTTAACATGCTGTGCTGTTAATAGATTAGTTAATAAATCTAATACATGTTAATTATCTAGGATATGAGACTAATACTTGCTAATTGTTCCAGATTGAAGCTATTGCATGCTAACTACGAGGCTAACACATGCTGTATAAACACGAATTCATCGCATGGAGATGTGCCTAGACTAATCATCATGGATTAGATACTAGTTTCGTTACAATTGAGAACACCTACCTCAGGTATATGGGCAGCTTTCTTCTGCAACGTCGGAGGCTCCCCCTTCTCTGCAGCAGCAGCAACCCTTTGGAAGAATGAAGGGAGTCTCGATATAGGGAGTATTATAGTGTTTTGGGATAGTCACGAAGGGATAAGATGCTACATAATTCGCATCTCAGTGCGATGCCAGCTCAAACGGGCTGTTCATGTCTGAGAAGAGGACATATGCCAACGCAGGTGTGTCGGTGCAATTAGCCTATAGCATGTAAGCTAAATTATAGGGCCTTGTGGCCCTGTGTCGGTGCAAGTAGCCTATAGCATATAATTATTTGGCACAAAACGTATAAAATGGTGGATGCTAGGATTTGAACCCTGGTCATTGGGTTTAAAGGCAAGTCACTTAACCAATTACACTAGGAAGCCACTTGTTAAGTAAATAACATTTACATATGATAGATCCGTGTTCCAACTTCTTACTTAAGCTTCCCATAGGGTTTATCTAATATAAATTTTTTTTATTTGGAAAATATTATAAATAATAATTGTTTTTTTTTCATTTTTTTTTATACGGGGTGTTACACCCCCGCCAGCGGGAGAGTCAGGGGAGCCGCCGGACTCCAAGGGGATAACGTTCCCACGATCAGGCCATGAAAGCCCCCGTTAAAGACGTAACTCCCGCCGGGAACCCCTCAGCTTGCAGGACTCCTGAAGGCGGCGCACTATTTAAGCAAGGAATACCCTCCGGAAGAAGGTAAGAGAAAGAAGGCATTCACACACCCTAAGCTCCTGAGCACGATTCGCTTCACCCTCTGGTGGAGAGGATTCTCGCGCATCAGCTCTCTCCTCCCCCCATTATCGCTTCCACCATAGCTCTACTGACTTAGCCATCGGAGGGTTTTCCCCCAGGGAGATCCCCTGGGCCCTCTGATACGTTTCCCTCTCTTGCAGATTCATCTTCTGGTGATCCATAGCCCGCTCAGGACTCAGCGCGAGATCTCGCCTCTTCACACCCCAATGAGTGCCATCTGACTGATGCTTCACTATATTTTGGGAAGCCCACTTTAACAATCCCCGAGTCTTTAAAGGACAAAGGGAAGCAAAAAGTGGACCATGAAGTCGAGGAAGGGCAGCTCTTCACTGTCAACCAAGACATGGTAAAGCTGCACAGGCTGAGCCTCAGTGCCGCCTCCAAGCCGACTCAACCAGAAAGGCGGAATGTTGACTTTGAAGCCAACCCCATCAGCCGGGTCATTGACGGGAGTATCTCCTTACCGCCTAAGTGCCTTCAACTCTCGTCCCAATGGGAAGAACATGAGGTGGAACAGTTGAAGACCTTTACAGTCTCCTATCAACGGAGAAGGAGACGCAACAAAGGCAAGAGGGACAAGCCGATCATCTTTTACAAAGGTGATTTAGTCCCACCGTGCCCCCTTGAAGATGATTTCGGCTGGGATACTCCCGCCGATATGGTGCCAGAGCCAGTCCCGGAGATGGACGACATGCCAAAATACATAAGGGAAATGTGTAAAAAGCAGCACATCCCGCAAACTCTGGACCCTGCTCGAGCGGCGTATTTCCATCAACAATGGAACCCTCCGCAGGTCCGTGGGCAACCTCCTTTCTCCCGCAAAGATACAAGGGGCCTTGGCTATGACCAGGAGACGGACTTCGAGGTCCACCTTGCAGTCAACACCATAGGACTGCTACCTCTCCATCACGGGCAAGCAGAAGCTGAGCCCAAGATTGATGACCCTGTAAGGGCATCCGGTGATGTGTCTGCCACACCATCACCTTCATTAGGAGTCGACAACGACCACCCTTCAGAGGAAGGAGCGGCTCAGCCTGCTAACCATCAGCAAGATGAAGCAAGCTCTTCGGCTTCAAGCCACGAGCACGAGTGCTTCGAAGAATTTGAAGTCTATGAAGCCGACACTGATGATGAGGGAGACTTCGTCGACCTCCAACCGGCTCCGCCGGAGCTTGAAGACGGTGGTCAGGCGACTGTAGATGAGTTGATCGAGATCAATCTCGGAAGCAAAAATGACTATCGTCCCACCTTCATAAGTGCTCTCCTCAGCAAGGAAGAAAGGCAGTCGTATCGGAAGCTCTTGGAAGAGTTCAGGGATTGTTTCGCCTGGACTTATAAAGAAATGCCCGGGCTCGATCCTTCTGTGGCTGAACACGAGCTAGCAATACTTTCAACAGTCAAGCTAGTCAAGCAAGCTCAGAGGCGTATGCGCCATGAGCTGGAGTTGAAGGTCAACGCTGAGGTTGACAAAATGCTCAACGTGGACTTCATAGAGCCTTGCATGTACCCTGTATGGCTCGCCAACATCCTCCCTGTCAAGAAGAAGAACGGCCAAGTCCGAGTCTGCATTGACTTCTGGGATTTGAACAAAGCATGCCCGAAAGACGACTTCCCTGTCCCAATCACCGAGACAATGGTTGATATGACCACTAGTCACGAAGCCTTGTCTTTTATGGATGGGTCGTCGGGTTATAATCAAATCCGCATGGCCGTCAAAGATAAAGACCATACGGCTTTCCGTTCTCCTAAGGGGATCTTCAACTACAAAAGAATGCCGTTCGGTCTGAAGAATGCTGGCGCAACCTATCAAAGGGCAATGACCAAGATCTTCGACGAGATGCTACATGACCTTGTCGAATGCTATGTGGATGATCTGGTCGTCAAGACGAAGAAGCGGGAAGATCACTTAGCTGACCTGCGTCGAGTCTTTGAAAGGCTTCGACAATTTCAACTCAAGATGAACCCGATGAAGTGCGCCTTCGGCGTCTCCAGCGGCAAGTTCCTTGGCTTCATTGTCAGGTATCGAGGTATAGAAATCGACCCCGACAAAATCAAGGCCATAAGAGGGCTACCTCCGCCTAAGAACTTGACAGAGCTCAGATCTCTTCAAGGGAGACTCGCCTATATTAGGCGGTTTATTTCTAACCTCTCAGGAAGATGCCTACCTTTCGGCAGACTGATGAAGAAAGGAGCACCCTTCATATGGGACGAAGACTGTCAGAAGGCCTTCGAGCAAATCAAGGAGTATCTGCTGACTCCTCCAGTCTTAGGGGCACCCGTCAGAGGGAAACCCCTTATCTTATATATTGCTGCTATGGATGCCTCTTTGGGGGCTCTGCTAGCCCAGGTCAATGACGAGGGCAAAGAACAGCCGCTGTACTACCTCAGTCGGAAGCTGATCGGGCCTGAGCACCGGTACGCTCCCATGGAAAAGGTGTGCCTAGCTCTGGTGTTTGCTGTCAAGAAGCTAAGGCACTACCTTCTAGCCCACCGGGTGGAGCTCATCTCAAAATGTAACCCACTCAAGTTTCTGCTCAGCCAGCCTGTCCTTTCGGGTAGGCTTGGTAAATGGGCACTTATCCTCATGGAGTTTGATATCACCTTCGTCCCACGCAAGGCGATTAAGGGACAAGGGATGGCGGAGTTTTTAGCCGCACACCCTGTGCCAGAAGATTCGCCACTCAACTTTGAGCTGCCCGACGAAGAGGTGTTAGTGCCTTCCTAGGCTACTGGGGAACATTCTGAAAAAGTCCCACCACAGATGGAGCCGGGTGTCCTCACCCTTGACCTCCCACATTGGGAGTTATATTTTGATGGTGCCTCACGGACAATCAAAAGGGTTGGCTGCCTTACAGACTATGTCTCAGGTGCGGGGGTAGTCTTTGTGTCCCCACAAGGCGGCATCCTCCATAACTCTTGCGCTCTCATGAAGTCCTTGACTAATAATGAGGCGGAATATGAAGCGCTAATCATTGGGCTTCAACTAGCACTGGAGATGTACATCAAGTGCATCAAAGTGTACGGGGACTCACAGCTCGTCATTCGACAAGTATTGGGCGTCTACGACGTCCGTAAAAAGGAGCTCGTCCCCTATCATGCAGCCGTCATGAGGCTCAAGGAAAAATTCTACCTATTTGAAATAGGCCATGTCCCCAGAGGCAGCAACTCCCAGGCTGATGCTCTTGCAAAGTTGGCAGCAGCCCTAAAACTCCCGCCTGAGGGAGAATTAAATATTATTGTCAGACACCGAAGGCTCATGCCAAGTGTGCTCGACGAAGAATCCGGCCTCACTGTCTATGAGGTCGACAACATTCAAGAGGAGAATGCTCCCGAAGAAGAAGATTGGCGCGAGCCAATTATAAAAATAAAGAACGGATGGCTCCCTCTTGATCGGGCTCAGAGGGTGCAACTGCTACGCAGGGCGACATCCTACTAGCTGATTGACGGTCTGCTCTTTAGGCTCGTCCATGAAAAAGACCGATCGGTCCTCCTGCGTTGTCTTTCGTCCAAGGAAGCGAAGACTGTCATGCACGAGGTCCACTCCGGATTGTGTGGAGCTCACTAGGCAGGAGCTAAGATGAAAAATAGCATCAAGCTCAAAGGGTTCTACTGGCCCACCATGTACGAAGATTGCAATCAATATGCTCGTACATGTCATCAATGCCAAGCATTCGGCCCAGTCCCTCGGCGGCCACCTAACCCGCTCCATCCAACAGCGCCTACTTGGCCATTTGCAGAGTGGGGTATGGATATTGTGGGACCATTCCCACCATCGTCTCAGGGGCAAAAGTTCATACTTGCTGCTACCGATTACTTCTCCAGATGGGCGGAAGCCGTTCCACTACGGGAAGTTACAGGAGAGATCAAGGATGACAGTATCGGTTTCGGTACCGGTTTCGGCCGGTACCGAAACTGATACGTACCAGTTTCGGTATCGGTTTCGGTTTCGGCCGAAACCGGTTGAAACGATTCAAAAAACTCAAAAAAATAGAGAACCTATCCGGTTTCGGCCGAAACTATTCTGTTTCGGACCGAAACTGGTGAGTTTCGGCCGAAACCAATACGGTTTCGTCCGAAACCATTAAAAAAGTATTTTTTAATGGTTTCGGACCTGCTACAGTAAACAGGTCCGGTTTCGGATCGGTACTGACCGAAATCGATACGTTTCGGCCGAAACGTATCGGTTTCGGCCGATACTGCCAACAATGGGAGAGATAGTCGCTCGTTTTGTGCGGCACTATATCATATACAGATTCGGCACCCCAGTCGGATTATATCCGATAATGGTACGCCGTTCAAGAACAAGACTGTTTATGCGTTGGCGGCTAAGTTCCATATTGACTGGAGAGCGTCATCAGTCTACAATCCCCAAGCCAACGGATTGGCCGAAGCTTTCAACAAGACCCTCTGCAAGCTGCTGTCCAAGATAGTAGGTGGCCGTAAGCGGGATTGGGGTGAGAAGGTCCACGAAGCCCTATGGGCCTATCGTACCATCTACAAAACCCCCACGGGTTGCTCCCCATTCTCCCTGGTCTATGGAGCTGAAGCGGTGGTCCCTGTGGAGATCGAGCTAGCATCTTACCGTGTTGCTGTGCACGCCGGATTGCCAGGCCAAGACCAATCTGAAATTGAAAGAAGGCTCGAGGAATTGTCCAACCTTGAAGGTCAAAGACTCAAAGCCTACAAACACTTGCAAGTGTATCAAGCCCGCATGACACGTGCTTATGATAAGCTGGTCATTCAAGAAAGGCGACCTTGTCATGGTCAAAGAAAAGGAGGTTATCGCGGGAAGATCCAGTGGCAAACTCCAGCCTAATTGGCGTGGGTCTTACGTCATCCAGAAGGTCTACGAAGGAGGGGCCTATACGGTCCTTGACCACAAGGGAGATAATCCTTTCCCTCCTCTCAACGGCAAGCATATGAAACTCTACCATGCGCCACCGCACGAGTTTCTACAGCAATCCTTACAGGACATTACCTCTCCTCAGTGAAGGTTCAGGCTCAAAAAAAAAAGGGGGTTAAAAATACTGATACCCCGGCAGACTCAGTCAGCCTCCAACGGTTGGCTGAGGGTAAAAAAGCCACAGACCCGGTCGAGGTGAAAACCCGAAAGGGCGTCTCGGGCAAAAATGGGCAACCCCTCGGTGTGAAAATCCGAAAGGGCGCACCGGAAAAAGCTAAAGGGGGCTAGCCTCGGCGAAAACCCGAAAGGGCGGTGAGGTTGGTAATGTGAAAAAAAAATTCTCTCCCTGTCTATTTTAAGGGTGGCTCTAAGTCAATGACTCCACCCCATCTCGACCAAAACATCATATTGTTGTCAGGGCTACACCTTACATGTCATCCTATGACACCTAGTCCCACTGGCATTCTGACGGTGTCATACTTTGTCCCATCGGGCTCGGCCTATGCATACCTCTTCCGAGCTGCCAGCCCATTCCGCCTATCGGCTTCTGGGTTCAACTCACGTGTCTCTTCTGAGCAGTTAAACCCGCTTACTCACTTGTCCCACTGGGACTGGCCTTAGTATGCTCTCTCGGGCTGCCAACTTTTCATGCCTTTCGGCTCCTTTTTCATTCTAGGGAATGGCCTCAGTATGCTCTCTTGGGCTGCCAACCCTTCCTGCCTTTCGGCTCATCTAACCTCTTTGGGATTGGTCTCAGTACGCCCTCTCGGGCTACCAACCCATCATGCCTTTCGGCTCCTTTTTCATTCTAGGGAATGGCCTCAGTATGCTCTCTCGGGCTGCCAACCCTTCATGCCTTTCGGCTCATCTAACCTCTTTGGGATTGGTCTCAGTACGCCCTCTCGGGCTGCCAACCCATCATGCCTTTCGGCTCACCTCTTTCATTCTAGGGATCTGGCCTCAGTATGCTCTCTCGGGCTGCCAATCCATCGTGTCTTCTGGCACATGTCCCACCGGGTCTGGCCTCAGCATGTCCTCTCGGGCTGCCAACCCACCTACTCGCCTATCGGCTCTCGAGTTTGACTCTCACGCCCCACTAGGGTGGCCGAATCCATCTTTGTCCCATCGGGGATGGCCTCAGTATGCTCTCTCGGGCTGCCAACCTATCTCGCCTATCGGCTCTCGGATTTGACTCTCACGTCCCACTAGGGCTGTCAAGTCCACCCTTTTTCTTCTTTTGGGTCTGGCCTCTGCATGCCCCTTTTGGGCTGTCAACCCATCTCGCCTCTTGGCTTTAGACTTGACTCATATATCCCACCGGGATCGTCAAGTTTACTCCTTTGTCCCCACGGGCTTGGCCTCAGCGTGCCCTCTCAGGCTGCCAACCCTGTTTGCCTATCGGCTCACGGATTTGACTTATACGTTCCACCCGGGCTGTCAAATCCCTTCCTGTCATCGTTTCGGGTCTGGCCTGTGTATGCTCTTTCGGGCTGCCAACCCATCCCGCCTATCGGCCTCCAGGTTTAACCCTCATGTCCCTTTTGGACTGTTAAACCAACTCCTTTGTTGTTCCAACCGGGCTTGACATATGCACACCCTTTTAGGGTTGCTAATCCGGTCAACCTTCAGGTATGGATTTGGCTAATTACGTCCCATTAGAGCAATCGAATTCACTCATCTTGTCATACGGGGCTTGGCTTCAGCATGCTCTCTCAGGCTGCCAACCCATTACACCTTTTGGTCTCACCGAGTTCGGCCTCAGTATGCTCTCTCGGGCTGCCAACCCATTATGCCTTTCGGCTCGTTTCTATCCTCTTGGGTTTGGTCTCAGTACGCCTCTCAGGTTACCAACCCGTTTCGCCTTTCGGCTCACCGATTTGATTCATTCGTCCCACCCGGACAATCAAATCTACCCACTTGTCCCACATCTGCGGCACACACGTCCCTACGGGAGTGCCACCTTTTCCTCGCCTTTTGGCATTATAGGGTCAAAAAAAAAAAAAAACGGGGTTAAAAATATTGATGCCCCAGCGGACTTGGTTGTTTCCGTTAGGGGAGCAATCAAGGGCAAAAAGGCTTTAACCCGGCTAAGGTGAAAACCCGAAAAGGCGCCTTAGGCAAAAATGGGTACCCCTCAGTGTGAAAACCCGAAAGGGTGCACTGGAAAAAGCTAAAGGGGGCCAGTCCTGGCGAAAACCCGAAAGGGCGGTAGGGCTGGTAAAGTGATAAAAAAAAAAGACATACATGCAAGAGGGTAGAAGCAAAAAACAACTATGCTAAGTTCTGCCCTTCATTCATTAATGTCATCAAGGGAGCCCAAGACAAGCCCTCGGGAGTAACTCCAACAAAAAAATGGGGCGTGAGAGCCCTATGTACAAGAAAGTGCTAGAGCTCGTCAACCACTGTGCTAGTCCCTCCGCAACTCTGCAAGGCGAGTCTCCTGCTGAAAGATCTCCTCCCGAAGTTCATCAAATCGGCGACGGCAGGTCTCCACCCTCGCCTGGACAACACGATGCTCCTCAGCAGCCTCATGGAGCTCTCTCTGCAGCTCCTCCACTCGGAGAGAGGTCCTCCGGCTATCCCCCTCGAAGCTCGCAAGGTGAAGACCGGCCTCTGCCTGGGCCGCTCGAAGCTCACGTAGCCGCTCCTCCTGCTCCTGGATCTGTAACTGGGCTCTCTGTCTCTGCTCCTGTGCAAGATGGAGGCGAGCGAACTCGCTCCATAAGCCTTCCAGCTTCGTGACCCATGCATCATGGGGAAGACTCAGTCGTGGTAGCTCCTGGTGAACACCTCTAGATCAGCCCTCAAAGCCTCCACAGAGGGCAGTGGATCAGTCTGGAGCAACTGATCAAGACCCTGCAGGAGCTGGTCAGCCATAGCAGCATGCAACGCCGTCCCGAGTGTAGGGGCGTCAGGCCACTCAACTCCAAGAGCTGGGAAGTCCACCGGTACCCCTGGGGCTTTCTCCTCAGAAGCTGCAAAGGAAGAAAGAGGTGGAATGAGTGCTTGTTCATAGCCAAATGGATATGCACGAATCACTACAAAAAGGCACAACACGGTCATATACCTGATGCTGCCACAGACTCCTGCCCTTTCTCAACAGCTGAGGACGAATCAATGACAGGAGCTGAGCCTGGTTCGCCAGGCAGGACGTTTGTGTCCCTATCCTCTGCAGTTAAGCAATAGCACGTAAGTGCTTATCTATAAAGTGGCATGCACAAGATGTCAAAGTTCAGAAGACAGCTATGTACCTGTCTCAATAGCAGCCCCTTCTTCAGCTATGCTGGGAAAGGCGGACTCTGTACCAGGAGCCCTTTGGGAGCAAGATTGCTCGATCTCAGAAGTCAGCCCTGCCTCCTGAAAATACTCTTGTGAGGAGGCCTCAACCATTGGCTCTGCAGAAAGAGAAGCTACATGGCAAAAAAAAAAAAGGAGAGGGGTCAGTACCACAAACAGAATGCATATATCATTTGCTGTGTTCGTTGTCAGAAACGAGCAGTACCTGTAGCATGGGTGTCTACCGGTGAAGCACTCTCCCCTGGAGTCTGCAGGCCCTCTGGTGCGCCCTGAAGAGCTTCCCCTGCTGGAGCTATCTCACCAGGGTGGGATGTGCTTTCTTCAATGGCCTGGCCTGACGCTGCCCACATAGCAGATGCATTAATCAGCTTGGCAAAAGCAGATGCAAAATGGTAAAGAGGTCTATCATTAGCCTCTAACATCTTTTACCTGAAAGATCGGCTATGCCGTCCTCAGCTATGATATCCTCACCAATATCAACATCGGAGGAGCCCACTGGCGTAGGATCTCCCGGTGCTGTGGTGTCAACACCTGCTACCTCCATGGCCTTTGTGCCTGTCGAGGCACTGCCGCCAGTCAAAAGGTCCACAAGTGAGCCAGATCCCAAAAGTTGTGAGAACTCCTCATGGATCGGACCAAGTCCACTCCTGTGGGACAAGCAATTATATGAGTCAAGCAAATCTTTATAAGAAGGACTCAATTAAACAAAATGTATGTCGCTGCATTCACCTCCGGTATCTGATATTTCTCCTTCCTCTTGAGAGTCACTCTCACTGGATGAAGAACTGGAGGTCGTGGCGCTGGAAGTAGGGCTCGAGCTCCCGTCAGGGAGAGAGCCTGTGGCCGCAGAGCTCCCACTCTTAGTAGTGGATCTACTCCCAGGAGCGGATCCGGCCCCGGAGGAAGAGCCGACATCACCTCCTACTGACGGGCCAGGTGGAGCAACCTCATGAACCCCTGCACAGCCAGCAGAACACTAAGGGGTTATTGCTGTTCAAATCTTCATGTATCAATGGAGAAAACAAGGTTGAGCATGCTACCTGAAGCCTGACCTTCTGTGGTCCCTGCTGTAAGAGGCGAGGGAGAATTGGCCGTCACCGGCATATAATCGTCTGACATCAGCTCTTTGAAGCTGAAAGTGACGTCTGGCACGGACTCATCCAGCGGCATGTCGTCTCCCGCTGGAGGAGGAGAGAAGCTCATATCAACCCTAGCCTCCGGGGGAGCTGCATTTAATGAAGCAAGCATGTGTTTATAACACTATATGTATGCTCAGAAATGACCAGTATCTGGGAGAGTTACTTACTGGACACAGCCTCAACTTCAGGGGTTTCAACCTCAAGCCGAGGACGGGATGTTGACCTCACATCCCCTTCCTCAGGAACCTCGGCCCGAGGTCTCTTGGCGGCAGCAGAATTCCCCCCAATCTCAGCATCAGGAGGACCCCTCGGTGGTACAGCACCGGCTACCATAACAGCTCCACCTGCAAGTGTCTCGGGAATATGTAAATGCATGTCCCAGAATATAAATATACATATGTATATTAAAGTCAGGAAGAACAGGAATTACCTGTAGCCGCTATGGGCTCCATTGGCTTTAATACTATCTGCTCCGGCTTCACTCGGAGGGCGCGCGCAACTGCCTTTACAGCATCGTAAATGGCAAGTGGAGTCGTCGCCAACTCAAGGCCAGAGAGGTACTCCAGGGGACCTGCGCAGCCCACTGCGTTGATCACATGAGCCCTCCACTCAGCAAAGGTACTGCCCCCAAGTGCTCCGTCAGGTATCGGCTGGGACAACTGGAACTTTTTCCTCACCCCGCAAGATGTCTGCAAATCCTCCCACCAAGAATAGGCCTTTGAGGGGCCTGAGGCTACGCCTGTGGTGGAGGAAGAAGGGACTCCAAGAGCCGACGCCGTCTTGCTCTTCAAGGGCTTCAAAGCCCCATTATACTGGCTCCTGTCAACAGTGGGTGTCCAGCCTTTTGCTCGCCATCGCTCTTCAATGTCACTCACAATTCGGGCAATCCCCGAAAAATGAGATCTGAGGAAAGTGGGGTCGACGCACAAAGGAGGTAGATCCTCCCGCTCCAACCGCTGCTCCTCAGCGGTACGAATGGCATCTCGGCGCTCCCGGAAGAGGTTACTGGCTTTGAACCACCAGCGAGCATAATAATGTCGAAGTAGCCTCTGCGCTCCTGCTCTGGGACCGGGTACCCCGGCCCTGTCTCGCGGCAAAAGAAGTCCTGCCAAGCTGCCGCGACCAAATGCATGTCCCTGTGCCTGTATAACCGGAGGGGCAAAGAGAACTCTCCACTGGAGGGGATAGCCTGATCATACCCAAAGTTCCTAGCGAACCGATGTGGGTAGTAAGGCTCAAGTATCGCCGTGCTGGAACGCCGATAGACAAGAACACTGGGCCGGATGCTGACGACCCACTCTGCTAAGCCCTGTGGGGAAGGTAAAGCATGGGTGGAAACCCGGCTGACGACAGCATCTCCCTCCTGCCTGGCAAAAGGACGGTGAAGGTAGGAGAAGTAGTCAAGGGCTAGGCCCTCTCCCCTCTTCACCGGAACAAAAGACAAGGCCCGCCTGGCCCCTACTAACTGTGCAACTGGATCCTGGGATGGCTGCCCGGTAAACCAGAAAATCAACGGAGCTGCTGGATTCTCGGCCGGAGTCCTCCTGGACAACTCTGGAAACAGTAGCCCTGCCCAAGCACTCAAATAATGAGTGGGCAGCAATATACCCTTCTCTCGCGGCGAGGAGTGGGAAGACAAAGCCCCAAGCGAATGAAAAATATTCGCCAAGGCTGCTGGTGCAATGGCGAGTCTCTGTCCGCAGGCAAGCATGCAGGCTGGATAAATCACCTCCACCCGCAGGACTCCCTCCTCTCCATGAGGGACTACGAAGCTGGAAAGCCAGTACGCCAGATAAGCCGCCAGATAAGTAATAGGATGCAGCCCCCGTGAATTCCAGCCTTGTGTCGGCGCAGGCAGGTGGCGAAGATGTGGAGGAATGTCCACTCTGACCTCTCGGTACTCATCCCAGGTGGTGCCGGACTGTGCAAACTCCTCGTGAAAGCAATACGGACCGCTATAGAAGTGGCTCACCCAGGCATTCAGTGTCACCCGCGGTGTGCGTAGAGTCCGATCTGTGCCTACTCGGGCTAAGTCCCTCCAGGTCTTCATCAGAAACCTGAAGCAGTATGGCAGGGTATAGTGTCCTGCCCCATCTGTAGAACTGAGGTGCAAGTCATCTGGCGATAGCTCCTCATAGGGTCTCCCGCAGATCGGAAGACCAGAAATCCTCTGGAAGGCCCAGAGGTCCAGTGAAGTCTCCCCGCCAGCTGTGACGAAAGTGTTCCACCGGCGGCTGAACCTCTCTACTAGAGCCTGTAGCATGCCAGTGTAACAAGGGTAGGAGTACAGGGCGGCAGTCACTGCATGACGAATCCCCACCCTATCCAACTAAGACCGGTAAACCAGCAGAATGCCCCAGAGCCACTCTGTCGCGCCCCGGTGGTAACTGTGAGAAGGGATGACGGACCACTTCCCATACCAGCTGGAGTCTTCAAAGCCAGAACTCTCTCCAACATGCAATCATGGATGTATTCTTCCTGTGCAAAGCTGGCTCCGGTGGGCGCCAGAAAGAGGCCATCTACAACCTGATCCACGGCCTTGTGCTGCCCATGCAGATGCCAAGTCGCTGGAGACATCGGCGTAGCCCGGACGGTAAAACTCTCATGTCGCTGAAAAGAGCCCAGACTCTGCCTGTCCGGATACTGCCGCTGCCGAGAAAAGCCCTCTGGGTAACTCGGATAAGTCAGAGAACACAATCCCTGCATGCCATCTCTGCCTGCTAGTATCGCCCGCTCAAGGCGACGTCTCTCCTCTGGAAGTGACGGATCGTCGGCCTCCATGCCGACAGGAGCGAAACCCTGGAGAAAGCTGTAAAGGTGACGGTCGAGGGGATAGTGGCATGGATACCCTCCAGTGCGGTCATATGTATAAAGACCGCCTTGCCTCGCAATCCGAGACACATCAACAAGACCTTCAGCTACTCCGGCACTCTCTGTCGGGCCCTCAGCGACCCATGAATAGTTAAGGTCTAGTTGGTTGACGTTGTCATCATCAATGGTACGAGGAGGGAAAGGCGGCATCCGTCGGTCTATGCGCTCAACCCCGCAGTCGTCAGCGCCCCTAGCACGGGACCTCCTCGACCGACTCCCGCTCCCACTGTTATGAGCCATGGCTGAAAGCATAAAGAGGAGAAATAAAAGAAATGGAGAAGCGTCAGGCTAAAAATATTTGTAGACAGCAATACGATCATTCAATGCAGTCTAACAAGTTGCAACGGCTATGCCGACATTATTTCAATCCCTGCAAAGGGCACGGGTCATCCGCCCCATGCCTTCGGCCGTGACGGACGTCCCGTGGGGGGCATTTGTTGCACCCGAAATTATCTCAAGTTACTTTGAGAAATTGTTGCTATGCAACGTTCGATGACAAGGATGGCGTATCGTCAACACCGTCGAACTACGGAGTATCTCCGTGATTTAGGGTCTATTGATCCGACAATATTATCATGGTCGACGTCGCGACAAGAAGGTTAACAAGGAAGAAACATGTGCATACCGGTCCGAGTAGCCGAGCAAGTGTATCACACGGCACAGACGGGCGCAAAGCTTCCTCCCTACACGGCGACGAGCGACCAGACAAACAAACAATGCTCCCTCTGGGGACGCGATGCTGCCACGCGGCGAAGGAGCGATCTCCCCGGGATTTATAGCTTCACCACGGTTCTTCTCCAGTCCGGGACGACGAAAACGGCGCGAAGCGACGCGAGGAGGAGCCAAGGAGCACGCCCGGGGGTCAAACGACCCCTCCCGGGTCAAAAGAGGAGGCCGCGGCCCCGCTGGGACCCAGCGGGGTCAGCGGGGTCACGCGACCCCGCTGGTCCACCCGCGGGGGCGCGCGACCCCGCCAGGTGGCCCCACGGGGTCACGCGACCCCGCCGGGTTCACCCGCGGGACCGCGCGACCCTGCCGGGTGCGCCCGCTCCGGGGTCGCCGCGACCCCGCCGGGTCGCTCCCGTCCCGGGGTCGCGCGACCTCGCCCGGGTCCGCCCCCCTCCGGGGTCCGGGCCTTCAAAAAAAAAAACAAAAAAAAAGGGTTTTTAACCCCCTCAGAGGGGTCATTTGGCCCTTTTTGGTGGCCAGAGGGGTCAAAATGGCTTTTTGCCACCCCACCTTGACAGAATCGGGGCAATTTTGTTCGTTTGACCCCTCTGGGCCCTCCCGCCTTCTATAAATAGACCCTAAGGGTCCAAGTGGAGAACAGATACAAAGGATCAACAGAACGGAGAGAGAAAGGAAGTTACGTTAAAAGTATTTCTCGCACTCGGAGTATCCAGCTTTTGGAGTTTGTTCGTTTGTTTCGGCCTGTGTGGGGTAAGTCCCCGGGTCTTGTATTTATGCCCCTACAGGGTATATTTACATTTATGCCCCTCAACGGGCCATGTTTGTAATTATGCCCCTCAGCGGGCCATGTTTCGTAAGTCTTTACGTCTCAGGATGACTAAGTCAGGTGGTTCTGTCCTTACAATGGCAGAATTGCAAAAACGTCCTCCCCGGGATCGTAAAAGACCAAAGTCCTGTCATTCGCAGTTAGATCCTGCAATCTTTTGTAATTGGGACTACGTCCCTATCTCCCGTTCTAATGCGGACTTTTGTACAGTCGACAACTCGCCGACAACTCATGTACTCACTGGAATTATAAAAGCACTCAGCATGCTCCATGTGTACCCTCGAGGGAAAATTGTATGAAAACCCTTGGCTTTCCAAAATTATGTATATACCCCTCCTTCGGCCAAATTGATAGATGTGTGCCTTCCATGAAGCCCATTGTCATTCCTTCGGTCCGGAAGTGTTGTCAGCTCAGTCCAGCACTCGGGTATCATCTCAAACCTAGGTCTAGGGTCTGGTAAAATTATCAAAATACCCCTGTGACTTAAAAATGGCCTCAGAGCCCTTGAAATCCTCCAGAAATGGCCTCAATGCCTTGGGAAGTCAGGAATCCAGTCCTACTTCCATTCCAGCCCAAGAATTTTAGCAATACCCTTGGCTTGGGAAAATTACCAAAATACCCCTAGGTTGGTAAAATTACCAAAATATCCTCGGGGTTCAGAAAACCTCCCGTGACTTCAATTATGCTCATGGCTTCCCCCAAATCATCTTCATATTCTCAAATCCTAGGGTTTTGCCCAAATATGGCCTCAGTTAAAACCCTAACTTAGTCGTTATTTCTGTTGGTCGGTGGTGAGTGAGTGGACATTGTGAACCCTCCAAGAGAGTTTGCCCCCAATATCAGAACCCCCATAGAAGACTTTTTGAGATTTCTTTGACAGTTAAACAAAGGTGTTCGGACGTTAGGCCGATGTAAATCAACACTGACTCCGGTCAGTGGGGAAATGTCCAGCACTCGAACCCAAATCGTCTGATACGACGCGCATACACGGAATCACCCTCTACTCAGATAGGGGGGATGTTTCTTTTCAAAAAGAACGAAAATCTACCTTTTATCCACGATAAAAGTCGATTTTAGATTTTTTCCGTGTCTCACAGCCGGTCACCGGCGTTGCACTGCCATCACCACCGTCCACAACCATTGTCCGCAGCTGCTGTTGCCGCCAACGGCATCTCTCGTTGCCCTTGTCTGCAGCTCCACTGTCTCCCACCGCCGGTCGCTGCCATGGACAAATTCCTCTCTCTCTCTCTCTCTCTCTCTCTCAATTTTTGTATAGAAAAATTACGTATAAATTTTTATGAACTTGATGCCTAAGCACATTATATATATATTTTTATGAGCTTGACGCCTAAGCGCTCGAGGACCCCAAATACGCCTTAGGTCACCTTACCGCCTTGACAACTGTCCCTCTTACTTGAGAAGTTTCTAATGAGATTTCTCAAATATCTCACTAAGGCTTCTTAAAAGTTAATGTGCTTGGGCGGTATGTTCTTGTCTATGTCGCAACTGTTGCTTTAATTCCATTGGAAATGATGTCATGTAGCTGAATGTTGAAGTGAAACAGGAAACCTTTAGGAACCGCTGAGAAAATATACAAAGGTCATATATTCACCCGTAACACATTGTAGATATTTTTCCATAGAATCGCAAAAATGCAGACAATTCATCCATCTTTCTCATGAAATCTAGGCGACAGAATTATGTATTTGTCGGAGCAAGCCTGATGTTAACTTCAAAATGATTAATTTCATTGGAAGAAATAAGGTAAGACAGGATGCACAAATGAGCCTGTTCAAAAAGAAACTTGATACCTGATTTGATCGCCATTAGTCAAATCTGAAGCGAATCTGCAACAATGTCTTTTCCAAACAAATTCGTTCTCTGAGGCTGGGATAGGGGCTTAACATGCAGTTTGACATCATCTCCTTACTGGACATCATAGTCAGGTAGAATATTTAGATTATACTAACTACTAATGTACTGCCTTCTACTTCAGTGCTCTCTCATAAAGATTTTTCATCTCTTATACATTCATTTTCTCATCCTGTTTTGCTATTGTCGATTTACATATACATCTCGAAACTTAAAACAGTCTGTGAGCAGCATAGCGTAGAAGATTGGGGAAATTCATGATTGTAAATTTTGGAGAATTTAATGTGTCTTCTTGTTGGATAGACATAAATGCCTTTCAAAATAGGTGGTTTAAACTGTCCTAAAGTTGAGCTTCTTGTCCTAACCATACATTTTTCATTCTGAAAAATATTTTAACATTGTTGATGAGAAGCATATGGAAGGACAGAGAATTTCATGGTTCAAAAGTTAGAGGAAGTTCAGTCTGGTTAACAGTGTAGAGACTAGAATACCATGCAACCCAGATTTTTCTGCAGATACTGCATATTTTACATTTCATCAGTATGCAAAACACAGTTTGTCAAATTCATTTGTTAAGTTTTGTGTTGTACATTGTTCATAAAGCCTCTGTTGATAAAGTGCCTCCATGTCATGGTAGTTTGGTGCCACAGTCACTGTCTGACTTTTCCACTATCCAATTTGCCAAGTTCCTTTTTTCCCCTCCCCAATCTTATACTTGTACCATCTGAATCCTTAAGAATTTCTTATTTGTTCTAGCATCTTCTTTCACATGTGTTTGACTATTGTTCTTTTAAGGATTTTTCTCTTATCTTGAGTTCTACTTGGTTTTGGGAATTCATTTGTACTATCATGAGGCCTGCTGTATAAAGACATCGAATAACTTTGCAGATCCAACACTCTGTTTGGTTTCATTGCAGATCCAACTTTAAGCATTTTAGCATCTGGGCCGTATGGCATAATATTTTCGTCCTTTGTGCCTTTCTACTTTGACATCCCAGTGTCATCCAGATTTCGAATGTTTGGCATTTGGTTATCTGACAAGTCATTCATATATTTGGCTGGACTTCAGGTTACTTCTTATCCTAGAGCCTTGATGGTACGTGCCCTATTGCAAATATAACAGTTGAATGTCTTTGTTGCAGCTTCTTCTGTCTTCCTGGAAAAGATCTCTTCTACCTGGTGTATGTGGTGTAATTGCCGGTTCCCTATATCGTCTCAATATATTTGGTATCAGGAGGATAAAGGTTTGATTTCAACTATTTTTTGGCTGCTTCTTCTACACCTCCAATCCCCTCCTCATGTAGTGGTATACCATCTTTGGGCCAAAGGCTGTAATGTCACCATGTTGTGGCATCGACGCAAGAGCATATAATGGTGGACTGTAGATTTGATAAGATTACTCACTACCGTGGAGTTCCCTTTTCATTCATTCCAGTACCTTATCTTTCGTTAAAGGAGAAAGGACTTTTGTTTGGAGAGAAGGATGCTGAGGCTAGTACAACATGGATTTGAGTTTTTTTCCATTATGGTTTTAGCACAGTTGTGTGGTGGGCTATGATGTTATGTGCTGATTTGTCATGAAAATTGAATGATCTACTGCGTCAAAAACTGAAAGACATTCCTCGTCTGCATATATATATATATATATATATATATGACATTTCAACTTCTGGGAATGTCTGCTTGACACAAAATCCATATGTAGGCGCACTCTAGGAAGAGGGGGGAGATGGAATGAGTTGCCTTTTATTTTTGCCTTTTTCTTTTGTACATGATCCGAGTATTTGTACAGATAATTTTTTTTTCTTTTAATGTCACTGAGTGAACTCTTTAGGATTATCTATTTGAAAGTTAGCATCCTCTGTGACCATGAGACAATTTATGCAGAATTGGAGATAATGAATAGTGAATGTAGCAAATGATTTCACTGCTGTGCCATGATCTCTGAGAACAATGCACCGAGTATTCATCTGGATGGACAAAAAGAAAACTTGATTCTGAATTAAATGATATGATTGTCCTGGCTAATTGATCAACTGAAGACACTCTAACTCAATTTAGTAATTGTAGTTCAATCAAGACAGTTGCCAGTGAAGAAGTGAATAATGACAATTAGAAAAGATATCATGATTGGAGATCATCATCTTTCTTTGTCTCCTTATTCCCCTATGGCTATCATATAAGAAAAAGTCAGAAGCTAGTAATGGTCTTTGTTCTTCACTCTTTCCTGATGTTATTTAATTTATTTTCTCTCCCATTATCTGAGAGTGAAAACACTTCTCAAGTTATTCAATATACTTTACTAGCTAGGTTGGGTGGAGAAGGCTTCTTCCAAGCACAAGCTTGTTGATTACTTAAATGTATTTCACCATCGTAGTGTATGTCATCATCGGCGACATTGTCATCGTTACCATCATCTAGTGTCATCCCATGAGGACCTAAAAAGTCCCTGAGAATGGAGGATAATTTCTTGGCTAGCCACTTGCCCAATGCCAACCACACCCATTTGATGTTCCAAATATTTATAAGTATTAATTAGCCTGTAGGGGAGGGCCATATTATACAAGGTGCTAAGTAGCTAACTGGTGCTAATTGGTCAGTGGCAATGCTCAGCATGAAGAAAACAGTATGAAGGTGCAAGTACCACAAAACACAAGGAAAAAGAAAACAAGTAAAGAGAATAGTGGAGGGAAAGTTAAAGGGGGGTATAAACAAATAAGATAAAGACAAATAAGCATCTGCAAAATACGAAAAAGAAAAAGGTAATATGCCAGTTGAACTGAAGAAGAATACAAGTGTAGAACTTTCATCTCATTGTCTTACTAGTTACCGTCTATGTTCTTATCAAGAGTTCATTCTTTTCCTATAAAGAGCTCATTCATGTTTGCCCGTTACATGTTCTACATTTTCTCCTTTTAGTTCCTTTGAATGCGTTCCACTTTTGACTGCAATACCTTTGTTCTCTGTTTAACATATTCTGGCCATCCCAACCTTTTGCAAAGATTTTTATTTTCTTTACCTATATATTCTTGTAAAGCATCTTGTGTATACACATTCCTTGGCTACTGGCAAGTAAAATTTCTGCACCTGCCTCTAGATATATATGTCTACACAGTAGCTTGTTTTCCACGTACTGAAATAGTGTTTTTTGCCTGTTTTGATCAGTTTCAAGAAGCTGTATCATCATTTTTTTCACGGATAATGTTGTCCTCGGGAGGCACATCTGATTCATCATCAGGTGGAAGTGATACGGGAAGTGTCCCTTCACACCAAGGCCTCCAAGTGGAGGCAAGTTTTCCAATAGCAGCTTGTATTTGTGAATTCGGCTGTCTTTACTCTTTTTGGTTGTTTGGGGGGCTAGTTCTTCCACACCTTCTGGGTGTGTGTTTTGTTGTATAGGTCTTGTGGGTGGTTCATTTTTTGGGGCTTTGGCCCGCCTATATATGTACATTCTTCCCTTTTCTTAATATATTCTGGTGGTACTACCCGCTTTCAAAGAAAAAAACATTTATAGGGAAATACCTTCACTAAGTAACAGAAAGGTTTCCTGTTAACATTTTACTGATAGGTGCAAGTAATTTTAAAAAAACAAACTGCCTTAACTTCTAAGGCCACAATCCTGTGCATAGCAGAAATCCACCTGCGGGCGTGAATTCCACTTGGAATTCACATGGGCACAGGCGGATCTTTTGGTCTGTGTTAGGTGATCCGTCCAGTGGGATTGCAATCCCACACGGTTGGGAACACAGCAGCCCACTTGATCAGACGGTCCAGGTTCGATCAATTCTCTTTCAGATGATCTAAGCCGTGAAAATACATGCCATCCCTCCTCTCCATTGGACATAAACCCCTTGAATTTTGTGGCGATGAAGGCGCCTATCTAAAAGAAAAATCATCATCCAATCTCCATATGTTTATGATCTGACGGTTATAAAATTGTTAACAGGAAACTCTCTGGACTCATTTTTCTGAATTTCTATCTATTTATTTTTTTCTCTCCAATCCTTTCTGTGGTTAAGTAAGCAAGAATTCTATGATTATGTTTCTTTGAAATGCTCTTACATTCAATCTTTTCCTGTGCAGCCAAGTCCGTGTCATGGTATTTACCAATTTGTTCATGTTGATCTATCTCCGTGAAAGGCTGGGGTATATTAGATTTATTTGTGTTTCTTCTATAAATAAGTTCTTGGGAATGCTTTAAGGAAAGAGTGCATATTTTTAAAGAAACAAACAACGTGACGATTACATCTGAGCTGTTTTGAATTAATATTAGATACAATAACATGCAGTACACTGCAACTGCTATCTGTACCCCAGATGAGACCACTGTTCTAAAAACAAGTCAGAGGTCCGGTTCTGGCATGACCGGCAAGACTTGAACAGTATTTTGCTTTAACTGTTGATGTGTATGTAGCTATGATGTGTGATACATTTGCAAACATGATAATAAATAAGGGAAAAACAGTTAACATAAACACGTCTGGATGGAGCTTTATCCCACCCCTTTTTCTCTGAAAGATGGCGCCATCGTCACATGTCTCTAACGATGGTTGAACTTGGTCTTCCCTTCCTGAATAGTTTTATGAGTTGTAAAACCATCTGAGCCATTTATTTCAATAAATGGCACTAACCCTTCATACTGTCATAATGCCTTCTAATCATCCATGTCTTTTCTGCAGGCAAACTTTACTTCTGCACCCCATTCTCCTGCCCCGGAGCCACCTGAAGATTACGTTTCTACGCTGGTGTCTATGGGCTTTGACACGAACTCTGCCAGACGGGCACTTGCACAGGCCAGAAATGACATTAATGTGGCAACTAATATTCTTCTAGAAGCACAGTCCCGTTAACTCTCTACCGGTGCTTGAGAGGTCTTTCCAAGTCAAGGCCCCATTCTCTGGCATTTTTAACTACAAAAGTGAGCCTCTGCATCAAATATCCGACTGGTCGTTGGATATCCCTTCTCAACCATCTGCACCTGCAGCTGCAAATGCTCAGAAGATGCTTCGACTGTATGTAACGGCTTGTAAAGTTTTTTTGTCAAATGCATGGCATGAATGCATGATGTATTTGATCTTCAGATAGTCTGCTGTCAAATTGATGCAGGACGGACAGCGGACTCGACTCTAAGTTGATATGCGATTCTTGGACTCTAGATAAGTTTACGATCGTCCCTTAGTGAGGGAAGCGTCGGATGTGCGCTGTTGAGAAACCGGCAAGGGGTAAGGTGGTCGGCTCTCTCTCGTGCTCAGATCGGGTCACAGGATGGGTCTCGCTGTCTTGCTCGCAACGGTGAATAACAATAAATAGCAAGCTACTTAACCTATCATGCTCTCTAGCAGCGGCATATATAAATCAATACGCGTAAAGCAAACGTCGAGATAGGGAGCGGACACGATACCTCCACGTGTCGGGCGTGGGGAAAGACGATCCCGGTCAAGTACGGTAACTCTCGGTTAAACAATCAATCAATAATTTACAGAAATGATTTCTACTGTCCACTCCATGCAAGGAGGTAACGGGTTACAAATGGGGCCCGGAAGGACTGATCTTGGGTTGACGGGGCAGCGTTTTGATGTAGTTTCGGCGGCACGCATACTCACGAACGTGGGGTCCACGTGTTGGTCGGTGGGGTCGAGTGGACCCGAAGTAGCACTGTTGTGACGGGGACATCTGGAGGGACGCTCCTTAGGATGGCGGCGCGCTGGTTCGCCTTGTGGAAGGCGAGGTGACTCCGATCGGCACGTGTTGAAGTTGCTGTCCACGAATCTGAACTTATGTTTCAAACCCGCATGCTCTGACGAAATCTGCTGTTGCGATCAATCTCGACATCGGATCGACACGAAATTGGTGTCGTTGGAAAGTTGATTCAAAATACTTCGACCAAGGACTGTGGCAGGAATTTTGAAGGCTCTGGATTTTCCTTGGTGAATTTTTGAACACGCTGGTTGACAGACTCAGGAAATTCAGGACATAAATAGATTTTTCTGAGAACAGGCGTTGATTGCTACTCAAACGTTGGATCTGGGAATGGGGCTCTTCATGAAAGTTAGAGAGATAGAAGTAAGGAAGACGAGAGTATTTTTTTTGTGATTTATGGTGGAGGTTTGGATGGGGAAACGTATTTGGAGAGATATAAAACATTGGTGAGTCGGATCTAGACTGCACAGAACAGATTAGATCTTTGACTGAGTTTCAATTTTTTGGAAGGGGAAAAGAGCTTCTAAATTTGTGTAAAAATTACTGAAGATGGATTTTGGTGGGCAGAATTTTCAGTCCAAATTTCGACTCAATCAGAAAAGAGGAAGGTGGTAGAACTATGAAAGAACTAGCTTGTTGTTACACCAAACAGAATACTGGCAGATCTGGAAGGCCTCAAAATTTGGGCTCTAGAAAATCTGTGGATTGGGAGCCAAAAATCGGACAAGGGGGGTATGTCCTGATTTGGACAGAACTCCGGCGGCAAGGCGGTGGCGGTGCGATGGCGGCACGAACGGCGGCGGCGGTGGAGCTGAGCGTCGCACTCAGAGAGGTGGTGGAGATGCGTCACACATATGAAGGGAGAGCGCTCGCAGCTCTAGAGGGGGAGAGAGGGGCACCCTTAGGCCAATTGAGCACAAATGGAATTATTTCTTCATTAATGTTAAGTAATTCATAAATAACAAGGTATCTATAGAAAGTGTAAAAAGACTTAAATTAACCTTAGATCTAAATTAGGGGAGGGGTAAATGGGGGAGATCATATTTTATTTTCTCACGTGGTTTGGAACCAAATAAAACAAAAATAAAAAATTACATAGTGGGGGGGGGGGGCGCCCCCTTGACCAAGAGGCTTCCAACTTTGACATTTTGTTCACCTTGTCCCCTTTGAATGGTCAAGCTATCTAGAAGCCCACCTTGGACCTTTGACTGGCCCCACATGGGCCCTAAGGCTTAGGTGGACCAATAGGGAAGGAGATGGGGGCCCCTTGCTGGTCCTACTGGACTTTTACACAAAAATCTAAAGATCCTTAAGGAATGACAAATTGGCTTATAAAGCTTTACAACACCTACTTCCCAAAGATATAAATGTAAACTAAAAGGACACAAATATAAAATAAAAAGTTAGTGCCCGGTGTTGATTCCCATCAATTCTCCCCGGGTGGGAAGAACTCGACCCTGTCGAGTAAGGGGGTGCGGCTGCTCCAGTAACTCCTGCGGATCCGTCACCGAACTTGGAAGCGCGGATTACGCTCCACTCCAAGTAATCGACACATGCTCATCCCGTATAGATTCGATATGCTCACGCTGCTGTGGGACGAAGGCTAGAGGTGGACACTCCGGGGTGGGGTCACTCTCAAAAGAGGGAGGCGGCTCAAAGACTCAATAGGAATCACCGCAGGGTCTCTTTATGTTGTTATGTTAGATGGACGCAGTCTATCTCCACGAAGTGTGGATCTAGAGGGGGGTGAATAGATCTATTGCCTAATTTAAAACGCAGTTGAACTATAATGCGGAATTTAAAACAAACAACTGTTGAATGATAGAAAGAACACTATGAAGAGTGTTGACACAAGCAACCACACAGCAGATCACAAGCAATCTCACAAACACAAGACACCCAAGATTTTTAGGTGGTTCGGTCAGAGACCTACGTCCACCCCACACTTAACCGAGTATGGCTTACTGCTGTGCAGTACAGCTTGCGTCTGCTGGGCACTACAGCTTGGCCTACAAACCGCTGAGCAACACAGCTTGCTGTCCTAGACAAGTCTCGCCTGCTGAGGATTACAGCTTCACCTGTCCAGTGGAGACCTCCACTGCAACCGCTGAGGTTTACAGCTTACCCGTCCAGAGGCAGCACCTCTGCTAACAGCTGACTCACAGCTTGAAGAAACAATTTCGGAAATAAAAGACAGAAGCAAACGAAAATAGAAAACCCAACTGAGAATGTAGCTCGGAATGAGCAAAGCTCAGCTCTGGTATCTGAACCAAGAGTCTGAGTAACAATCAGAAAAGCTCTCAAACAAAACTCTCTCAATCTCACTCTCTCAACACATCTCTCTCAATCTTCTCTTCTCTCTTTTTCTTCTTCTCTATTTTTCTTCTCTCTGTGGATCGGTGGCTCTCTGCTGCTTCAGAGTTTTACTCTCTCTGTATATACTTTGCCACTGTTCGATCAGCCTTCATCCGAAGAAGAAGACTCTCTTTTATACCAGCAGCAGATTGGATAAGGGCGTGTGGCTTCCACATTTCCCGCCCAAAGAATTCGCCAGATCCGAGGACATTTCATCCACATGGCAGCATCCTGGATGGGCTGCTTCCACGTGTCACCATCATAGCACCTCGTCCCCCTTGGATCACGAGCCAAGTCATCAATCTCAGTAAAGAATCCATGTCAGACAGTCGAAATAGAATTATCAGTTTAAGTATAAACCTTGTACATACTTTATGGGATGCAATACATTGTATAGACTTCACTGTATGGACTTTGTGAACTCGAATGTAATGTACAGACTCTGCAATATATAGACTTCAGATATGCAGTGCTATGCGATGTACAGACTTCCTATATGAAGGCAACCGCTGTACAGACTTGCTGAAGTGTAAAGTAATGTGCAGACTTTGAAGAACATTCAGCAGCCAATGTATAGACTTAGGCAATGTAAAGACTTGTCAATGTATGGACTTGATGAGCATTCAGCAATGTGCATACTTCAATGCATGAAGAAGCAATGTGTAGACTTTGACAGACACAACGTGCAACAATGTATAGACTTGAAACACTAGATGCACGATGTATAGACTTCAACTCAAATGATGCACAATGTACAGACTTGAATGCTGTGCAATGTACAGACTTCATGTTATGCATGAGACTCTAAGAAGACAGACGATGTATAGACTTAGCCAGCCTTCAGCTCGATGTACAGACTTCATGAATGATGCATGCAATGCACTGGACGATGTATGGACTTAGCCGATGCAGACTAGTCCGATGTACATACTTGCTCGTTGTTCAGACATCATGAGCGATGTACAGACTTGCCAAGAAAAAGACTGTACAGACTTGAGCACAGCAAAGCAATTGAATGTATAGACTTCACGCTGTGAAGACTTGCCAAAGATAACTGGACGATGTACAGAGTTGAGCGAAGCAAAGTCTGTAAAGACTTGAAGGTTCACAATGTATAGACTTTGGCAAAGCACCAATGTACAGACTTGCACAGTTCTGGGATGTATAGACTTTATCTGAAAGCCCAATGTACAGACTTGCAAAGCTGAACGTATATAAAAAACCCAATGTATAGACTTCGAAGTTCAATTGGTGAATGCACAGACTTTGAAGGTTCAACTGGTGAATGTACAGACTTCACCAATGTATAGACTTTGAAGTTCACTGATGGATGTACAGACTTCACCTCGAGCAAGCTACAGTGAAGTGTATGGACTTTGAAGAATGATGCAAGACGCTGTACAGACTTCACTAATGTATGGACTTTGAATGCAAACACCACAGTGCAATGTACAGACTTTGCCCAATGCATAAGACGCTAAGTGAGACGGACGATGTACAGACTTAGCCTGAAACACTAGACACTGGACGCTGTACAGACTTAGATATGCATGAAGAACTAGTGTATAGACTTGTGTTCTGGGTGAGTCGACGCATCTAAGAAGGGGGTCGACCCACTTCTGTCTAGACTATGCTGAGAGTGATGATGCATGCATGTATAGACTTACGTTCTCAACGATGCACAAACACAACACAAACACAACACGATATATAGACTATGCTGAGTGTGAAGACTTGTGTGTGTGTGCAGTGTGTAGACTTGTGAAAATGCATAGAACACACAGACAATCTGATAAAATAATTTCATCAAAACATAAACAGTTGCCAATCATTCAAAACAAGGTGTTGCCAATGAAATAAAGTAATTGTCAACATCATCAACACAAAGGAGTCACAACAATCTCCCCCTTTTTGATGATGGCAACCCCATATCATGTAAAAGAGCAACAACCTGTCATTCAGATGAATTTTTGATGAAAGACATGATTTGTTATTCAGATTATCATGCAGATGCTATGAATGCATGCTACGAAATAAAGACTAACACCCTGCTCACAAGATCTCCCCCTTTGCCATAACATGATTCATACACTCCCCCTGGAATGAATTCAGAATTCATCAAACAGATAATATTCTCCCCCTTTGCCATCAACAAAGAGGAGGGAAAGTGATTACAAGGGAAGGAACAAGAGAGATCATCTGACTGGCATTCTGAATAAGTAGTTCAGGAATAAGCATTCTAAAGCACTATGGACACCAAAAATTGCACACCCAGATATCCAGCTCAGCCCAGCATTAACAACGGCACCGAGTGAAGAAGCCCCGGAGGGACTGGTCATCCGGAGTCCCCAAATATGCACACTGCCGTGAAGCCGTCTCCGGAGTCATGATAGTGAAGAGAAACCAATCACAAAAAAAGTGGGGGCCCACAATCCATGGGCCTCGAAGGAAATTGAACGGGCCACAACTCGTGTTTGAGACGGGCTCAAGTGGGCTTCAGCGGCACAGCCCATTCGGGCTTCAACGGCACACCCCCTGCGTGCCCCAACGGCACACTCAAGGGGGGGGCTTCAACAGCACACCCCCTTGGGGGGGGGGGTCTTCAAAGGCACACCCCCAGGGAGGGAGCCTTCAGCGGCACAGCCCCCTGGGGCCTTCAACGGCACACCCAGGGAGGGAGCCTTCAGCGGCACACAGCCCCCAGGGCCTTCAGCTGTACGCCCATCCTGGGCTCCAACGGTACACCCCCAGGGGCTTCAACGGCACACCCCCTGGGTGCCCCAGCTGTTAGGGTGCTAGGCCCGGATACAGAGGGGGGGTGAATGTATCCCTCTAGAGATAATGCCCAAATTAAAACTCTAAAGCTCAGACATGCGGAATAAAACTAATGAGCTCTCCAAGATGAGATGATAAGACAACACATGATCAAACAGTTGGACTGCAACAATGCAGTCACCTGATTACACCAGAAACGCAGGCAGAGCTAAACACACCAAACACACTTAGCAGAATATAAACCTCGAAATTTACTCCCAAGATAACACAACTAATCAAGCATGCACAACCTGTGAATAGGAGGTAGAAGGCAAGGAACAAACGCACAAAGCAAAACCACTGCACAGAAGATTTTTAGGTGGTTCGGTCCTCCAGACCTACATCCACCCCTCACTCCCAACCGGAGTGAGGCTTCACTAGCCAACGCTAGAAACAAGCAGACTCGGTCTGCGAACACTTGCTGCCACACAGCTTGACCAGGGGAACAGCCTCCCCTCTTCCTCCCAACCGGAGGGACACCCCAAGTGACTCCTAGCCACTTGGAAACCAGAGGCCGAAGACCTCTCTTCCTCCAGACCAGGAGGGACCCCTGGACTTGCAACCACAAGCCCAGAACCGGAGGACGAGCCTCCCTTCCTCTAACCAGAGGGAACCCACAAGTGACAACCTGTCACTTGCAACCCGGAGATCAGATCTCCCTTCTCCTGAACCAACAGGAGGAACCCGATCCCCAACAGGGCAATCGGAAGAACAAAGCTAACCAGAGAAACAAAATGAAAAATAAGAAAACATAAAAGGAACAGCGACAAAGGCTGGAAATGAAACACAATAGTCGTTCTGGATTTGATCCACGAACAGACTGAACAGGTCTTCAATAGAACTCTCTCCTCTCTTCTTTTCTTCCTCTTCTTTCTTCTTCTCAGCTCACGCAATCTTTCTCTCTTTCTTCTGCTGCTCTCACTCTCTATTTTCTTCTCTTTCGCAGGCTCTCCCTATCTCTTCTTTTCTCTTCTTCTTCTGCTCTTTTTGATCGTTGCTCTCTCTCTTCTACTTCTCTACTTTCTTCACTGGCTTCTATTCTCTCTGTATATACTTGGCCACTTCGATCAGTCTTCTTCTGTGGAAGAAGGCTCGTATATATAGCAGCAGCAGCAGCAGCCAGGGCGGGTGTGGTTTCCACATTTCCCGCCCTAAGAATTCGGACCACGTGGCAGCCTCCAGCAGGCTGTCAGTACACGTGTCCTCATCTGGGCACCTCATCCTTCCTTGGATCACGTGCCCTCATTAATCTGAATCCTCTGCAGGCAGAGACAAAGGAAATGTGATTAGTTAGTTCAGTCATACAACCACGAATGTATATACTTTAGAAGCAGTAAGTGAGTAAGTGTGTACACAGAGAGAGTGTATAGACTTGTAAGACTTTATGCGATCTCAGTGTATATACTTGCAGTTAAATGCATTAGTTAACCAAGTGTGTAGAGTGTATACACTTGAAAGCCTTCAAGCGTCCTCGGTGTACAGACTTGTAGGTTAACTGAGTGTACAGACTTCAACAGTTAGCCAACGAGTGTACACACTTCGTTTTGAAGAGGATGCATAATAGAATGAAAGTATGAAAGTTGTGCGATGTACAGACTTGCTCTGCCTAAAGCAAAGTACAGACTTCAGCCCAAAGCCAATGTATGGACTTGGCGTTTTGAAGCATGCAGGCTGTATAGGCGTAAACACTTGCAAGCAGTGTATAGACTCCCTATATGAAGAGCTATGCGATGTAAAGACTTAACCAGACCTCACTCGATGTACAGACTTCAAAGTGCAACGTAGGTAAAAGGCTGCCAGTGTACAGACTTTGGTAAAGGCATGAGACGTTCTCAAGACGATGAAGTCTGTACAGACTTTACAGTGAATGGATGCTCAGTGAGACGCAAGTTGAGACGATGCAGTGTACAGACTTTGATGTCCAACAGCGATGTATAGACTAGCAAGTGAGACTCTTAGTGAGACGGTGAGCAGTGTATACACTTAGCCTTTGAGGAACGATGTATAGACTCTGAATCGTGAAAGCAGACTGTATAGACTTGGAGTGTTGAAGCCGATGTATAGACTTGCAGATGCGAAGCCAATGTACAGACTTTATGATATGAAGCCAATGTACAGACTTGCAGATGCGAAGCTGATGTACAGACTTTAAAGGCTATGAACAACAAGGCATGCTGTACAGACTTACTCAATCAAGCCGATGTATAGACTTTGAAGCAAACGCCAGGCAAACGATGTGTAGACTTGGCCTTTGAGATGTGGCTGTACAGACTTTGTGTGAAAGTATGATCAGGCTTTGGCTGTACAGACTTGGGGTCCAATTGTGGATGTATAGACTTGAAGAACTGAAACTCACGTTGTACAGACTTTATGAGTACAGTCCAGTGTATAGACTTGATGCCTTGAAGGCGATGTATAGACTTAGTTACCCAAACGATCAATGTATGGACTTGAACTTCTGGAAACGAATGAATAGACTTTGCCACAGTCTAATGAATAGACTTCCAGTGTGAATGAAACGCTGTACAGACTTTGCTCAAACAGTCCGATGTATGGACTTGGAATTCCAACAGAATGATGTATGGACTTTGATAAGAGAATGGCTGTACAGACTTCAGGTGAAGACCAATGTATAGACTTCCAATATGAAGACCAGTGTACAGACTTGGAAATCTTTGAATTCGATGTACAGACTTGGACTCAAGGAATGGCTGTACAGACTCTGAGTGAAGGCATGAACAGTGAATCAATGTGTAGACTTCACTTCAAGCAAGCTACAGCCCAATGTTTAGACTTGCTGATGAAACAGTCTGATGTACAGACTTGTCTAAATGCAAGCAATACACAGACTTGTAAAGACGCTGAATGAGACGGTCGGCTGTACAGACTTCGACTTCAATGCATGGGCTTTGAATGCTTGAGAGACGATGCATGAGACGCAAATTAAGATAGTAGGTTGTACAGACTTGAAATAAAGCTTGCAGAAGGCGATGTATATACTTGGATGCCCAACGCCAATGTACTGACTTTGAAGAGAAGACAAATGTATGGACTTTATGGCTTAACGAGAGTGCTGACAGTAATGCAATTGTGTATATGAATGCTTGATGCAGCAGATAACATGACTGATCATAAAATATGCAATGCTTCAATTCTGATAAACTAACAGAATAGCAAGATGACTGAATATATGAAAGACTGCATTATGATCTAATAAAATGACTGAATAACAGCAAGATGACTCACAGTGATTAACTCACATCTAAAACCAATCATCAAATGATTAACTCACATCAGAGCCAATCATCAAAACCACAGGGGCACAACACCAGCGGCACACTCAAAGGGGGGGGGGGCTTCAACGGCACACCCCCTTAGGGGGGGGTCTTCAACGGCACACCCCCAGGGAGAGAGCCTTCAGCGGCACAGCCCCCTGGGGCCTTCAACGGCACACCCAGGGAGGGAGCCTTCAGCGGCACACAGCCCCCAGGGCCTCAAGCGGCACGCCCATCCTGGGCTCCAACGGTACACCCCCAGGGGCTTCAACGGTACACCCCCAGGGGCTTCAATGGTACACCCCCAGGGGTCCTCAGTGGCACGCCCCTTTGGGCCCTCAGCGGCACACTCTTCTGGGCCTTCAGCGGCACGCCTGTTGGGTGTTCCCGCGGCACGCCCTTTTGGCCCTCCTACGGCACACTTATTCAGCCCACCAGCGGCACAGCGTTAAGCCTTTTCAACGGCTGAACGACGTGGTGCCCATGCCCTACGCGTCCTTGGCGCACAGTGAGCTCCCTGAGGTGTCAACCAACCGTTGGGCCACGCAGGCTACTCCCCTGACAGCTAGGACAGAAGACGTCAAACCCCATCATGACGGAGCTGCTTCCTGCCTTCGACGGCCGTGCTCAGAAGCTCCCGCGGCTGGGAGTATAAAACGACTCCCATTCCAAAAAAAAAAAGGAGGAAGAGGCTGGAGAGGAATAGACACACGGACGGAGGGAGAGACATACACAAGAGAGGAAGAGAAGAAAAGGGAGAAGAAGAAGGGCTCCGGCGTGAGTCTCCTCCGATGGCCACCGGGCAGAAGAGAGAGTAAGAGAGAAGGAGGGTTGAATGTAACAGGGGAAGGTGCGGGGGAACGAGCAGTGGACGCTCGTCCCTACTTCAATCCCCAACACTTTCCCTTCCGTGGTTTTCCTTGTTTTCTTCCTCCCTTCATCTTGTATTTCGGTTTTCTTCTTTGCCTGTAGCCTTGACTCGGGCGTGCTCGGCAATGTATATGGATGGCCACGGCCCCTTGCTCCCCATGAATGAAAATCACCCGCCTTGGGTTTCTCTGTTATTTTTGAGTGGTGTACGCCAGTTTTCATGGTGTATGATGTGTTGTTTGTTTTCCCTCCATTTCTCTATTTCTCTGATGCTTTTGGAGTCCCCGTAGGGACGTGATTCCTCCTATATGATCCTTGGCCTCATGGGTTCTTTGCCCTCTCCTATGGCCATCAGTTGTACCTATATGCTCGAGGGGAGGGAGACCCTCCTTCTCTTCCAGGACACCAGTAGCCAGTAGCCCTTGGCTTTCCTCCACTTGTACGCCCCTTAACTTCCCTTCACCGATGGCCCTCAGCCCTTGGCCGGCACATCCTTGGCCCTTCCCAGCTGGTGCATCCTTGATTTCTTCAGCCTAACGCCTTTCCGGCACGCCCTCTCAGCCCTTTGCTGGTACACCCATAGTGGCCCTCAGCGGCACACTCTTTCGGCCCTTGGCCGGTACACCCCATAATAGCCCTCAGCGGTACACCTCCCCCTTTTGTGCCTCAGCGGTACGCCCTTAGCCTTCCTAGCCCGGCACACCCTATGCTCGTCCTTGGCCGGTACGCCTTGGCCAATCCCCCGTCCACCCTGTCCAGTATTAGAAGCCTCCCGTTCATCATTTTCTTCGTGTTTTCCGAGGTTCTATAAAGGTGTTGCCGCCTCCGGGCGCTCACCTCCAATTGTCGAGTTCCGCCACTCCGTGTGGGCGCGTTCCCTTTATCTGCCTTACGCCCGGGTCAAGGGGAGATGATGCCGAATTTTTGTCAGAAAATAACAACATGTTAAGAGGGCAAAAGGAAGCAACAAACGAACAGAACGATCAACGATAAAACTTTTCGACTAATCGAGCCATTGCCGGTAGCGTGAGAAGAACTGAACCGAATAACGACATAACATATCAGACGTCTGACTTGTGAGCAAAAAGGCTGAACAGAACCAAGGAAATGAGAAGTTTATATAAGACTATGTAAAAATCAATAAACGAAGAAAAGAAAAGCCTTAAAAACAAATAATAGAAGATTCCAACCTTCACCGGCACGCTCTGTCGTGCCCCCAGCGGCACACTCCAATAACCTTCAACGGTACACTTATCTGGCCCTTCACCATCATACCCTGCCTCCACTCTTCAAACACCCTTCGCCGGCACACTGGTTTCCACCTTCCCCGGCACACTCTTTTAAAACCTTCAGCGGTACACCCTTTTCAACCTTCATCGGCACACTCCATTCTCCAGCGGTACACCCCGTTCCATTGTCTCTCTCCCCCTTCACCGGTACACCCTCATCCACCGTCTCAAACTCAATGTATAGACTTGGCATATTGACGTACAAACACAGCAATGAGCAATGTACAGACTTCGAGCCGCAGCCAAGGGACAATGTATAGACTTTGAGCTGAATAAGCTGAAGAATGTATAGACTTCGGGTGTCGGCTGCACGAGCAATGTATAGACTTTGAGTTGGCCAACGTACAGACTTTGGACTGGCCGATGTATAGACTTTCAGGGACAATGTATAGACTTTGAGCTGCAACGTATAGACT
Source organism: Amorphophallus konjac (assembly GCA_022559845.1). Lineage (NCBI taxonomy): Eukaryota > Viridiplantae > Streptophyta > Magnoliopsida > Alismatales > Araceae > Amorphophallus > Amorphophallus konjac. The sequence goes on along the minus strand of JAHNEJ010001316.1, from coordinate 42,693 downwards.
TTGAACTGCAGCCAATGAATAACGTACAGACTTTGAGTTGGCCAACGTATAGACTTTGAGTTGGACAATGTATAGACTTTCATGAATAATGTATAGACTTTGGGTTGGCCAACGTACAGACTTTGGGCTGGCCAACGTGTAGACTTTGAGCTGCAATGTATAGACTTCGAGCTGCAACGTACAAACTTTGAACTGCAGCCAATGAATAATGTATAGACTTTAAGTTGGTCAACGTACAGACTTTGGGCTGGCCAACATGTAGACTTTGAGCTGTAATGTATAGACTTCGAGCTGCAACGTACAGACTTTGAAATGCAGCCAATGAATAATGTATAGACTTTGAGTTGGCCAACGTACAGACTTTGGGCTGGCCAACGTGTAGACTTTGAGCTGCAATGTATAGACTTTGAGCTGCAACGTATAGACTTTGATCTGCAGCCAATAAATAATGTATAGACTCTAGGCTGGCCAATGTACAGACTTTGAGCTGGCTGATGTATAGACTCTAATAGATGATGTATAGACTTTGAACTGCAGCCAATAGCCAACGTATAGACTCTGAGCTGCAGCCAATGGCCAATGTACAGACTTCGAGTTGGCCAATGTGTAGACTTCAATAGACGATGTATAGACTCTGGGTTAATGAATACAGCCCATGTACAGACTTTGAACAGTCGATGTATAGACTTCGCGTCGCAATAGCCCGTCAACGTATAGACTTCGAGCCTTCCCCGGTGCACCCTCTTCTCCCTTCACCGGTACACCCTCCAATCATTGCCCTTCAGCGGCACCCTCCTTAAGCCCTTCAACGGCACACATATCCAGCCCTTCGCTGGCACACTTTCCGCCCACCTTTCCTCAGCGGTACACTCCCTTCAGCCCCCTTTCAACCCGCCAAGGGTCAACTCTCCCCAAGAAAAAATAATACATGAATATATATATATATATATATATATATATATATATATATATATATATATATATATATGTGTGTGTGTGTGTATATATGGGCATATAATGGCAGAACTAACAAGCCAATAAAAATCATGATGAATAAATAAACCTGAACAGATCCGTAAAAAAAATGAATGAAATAAGTGACAATAATAATAAAAAAGGGAGTAATAATGACAGTAAGCAAGATGAGGGAAGTCACCCGGAACAGATACGGAAAGAGGAATAAGCAATGGAGTAACAGGAACAATAATGATAAAACAATATAAGGTATTAATAATTCTACATTGCAGCCCCCCTCTCTCTGTGACTCGACGTAGAAGGAACAATAGTGCCGCCCTCTCAGGCCGGGGCCGAGTCTTGGGAATCATCCCGACATGGCCAGGCCCCGACCTAGTCTCGGGCCGACATTCCAATCAGACCGGATTCGCTTCTCGCCCCGGATCCCTTCCGAGCCATCATTAAAATTACCGCGCGTTCGGCAGACATTTGAACGGGTCCACCTCGGTTTCCGTCGCGTTTCTATCACGGACCCGAGTCCGAATATGAAAAGGTCCGTGAGTGACCGACATGGCCAATGGCTCGTATCCTGATGTGGACTTTAGTGTGATTTATTCATGTCCCCTTCTCGATCAGTTAGTATTATTTATTTTGGCCGCAGGGCCCCTAATTTCGGCAATTAATCAAGGGTATTCCCTCATATGGGGGATGTAAATGATGTCGTGACCTTTATGGCATGACGGGATCTGGTCCCGACACGAACCACACAATCGTCTGACGACGTCAGATCGAGCGCACCATGGGCTCTTCGGAGCCCGAATAAATTATCACTTCGGTGACTGGCACGCCCACGCACTCAATAGACGAGACGAACCGCCTAAACGATCGAATTTTAGTGCGTCCACAAGTCTGGCACGCCCGGTGGGACCAATCCACCCTTCATCTCTTTGTCGGAATCCGGGGCCCTGCGGCCCCCCTTCTTGTAATACTAATTGCGTTACTTTCTCAAATGCAGGAGAGAATTGCATCATGGTGCCAACGATGGCTGTCACTTGCGGCCCTCATCCCGTTGAGAACCACGTCCGAGGCGGCTACCTGGCGGTCCCCCTCAACTTCGGGAGCTTCCCTCCCACCGTGGGCTTCCCCAACTTCTTGGGGGTGGCCTTTGCCAACATCCTCGAGGTGAAGGCGCCTGAGGAATCCCAGATCAACGCTCTCGCTCCGGGGGCCACTGAAGCTGCTACCGGCCGAGATGTGGCCAAGAACAATAATGGCGTCCCAGCAACGACGCTAAGCTGCAACGTGCACCACGTGCACCAAACCACCGGCCCATCCCACCAAGGGTCAACATCCTACCGAAGAAGGCTCCGGAGGAGCAACGCCGGCGCCAGCTCTGGGCACCGCACGTCCAACTCTGAGAAAACTATGACTGTCGGGGCCCTCCGAGTCCGCCTGGACGGGCAGAGGTCCCAGGTGACGCCGGACGGCGTTGTCCCGACTGTCCCAGTCCACAACTCCTTTCAAGGACTGGAGAAGTTGAAGGAGAAGGTGATGCCCACTGCTGTGGCCGCATCGCCGAAGGCTGCGCCGGTTCACAGGCCGGCCAGACTGAAGCAGGTCTGGGTCCCCAAGGAGGCCCAACCCACTGCACCCGCCCAGGCGGGGCCTAGCACTTTCCGCCCGAGGAGGGCTAGAAGAAATGAAAGGGTCGGGCTCACGACCCCGGCTTGCCGACCAGCACCCGTCACCCCAGTGCTGCCCGAGAAAGCTCACCGCCGTCACTGCGGGCGCTGACACAATGCCGCCCGCCCGGCACTCAGGGCCTACTCTCCTCCTGCCGCTGTCATCGACATGCAGCCGCAGGCTGCTCTCCCTGACCAGGAGTGGGAAGGGATCGAGCAGGCTATGAGGAATTACCTCCGAGGCCCGGGTAGCACCCCCGCCGGCCGCCAGAGACTGTTGGGGGCAATGGCCTCCGCTTTCCAGGAAGAAGGAGCCCGGCCCGCGCCCAGCGCAGAATCGAGGAACCGCTTGGAGGAGCAGCGCCAGTCCGATGTCCGGGAGGAAGCGCCGCTCCGACGGTCGGTCTTCGACAGGCTGGTGTTCCCGGGAAGATCATCCAGGAGGGCGACAATGAGAAGCAAGAGATGGCAAACCTTCACCTGCAATATGGCAGGAGTTCCCAGTCGGTATGGGACTTTTCCTGCCGATCCGGAAGAGATGGCCAGACTTGCCGCCAGGTCGGGACCCCTTACTAGAAGAGGGAGAGCGGCAGGCAGCGCGACACCCATCGGCGCCGAAGGGACCTTACCTGAAGAGCCCCTTGCGGCCCTCACGGCCAACGTGGTCACCACCGGCGACACGAGCGGCGGACCCTCCACATCATCCGAGGACGCCGCGGCCGAAGAGATGGGGGGCATGCCCCGTCTCCCCACAGCTGACCCTGCAATGCTGCTCATGATGCAGCGGTTCCAGCAAGAAATTGAGTCACTTAAAAAGCAATTGAATGAACGAAACACACTGCCCCCGATGTCCTGGCAGACCGAGGTTTTACCCGAAGCGCCCAGGGACAGGGGGCAATCTTCAGTAGCAGCCCTCAACCCTCTCGGGGACGCGTCCCTGCAGCAGGCACACTGCACCGCACCGGCCCCGCCACATGCCTCACTTTCCCAAGGGTCCCTCATGGCCCCCCAGGCGACCGTGCTGGCCACCCCGAGCGCGCAGCCCGCTCATTTTTATCCGAGTCCGGTCGACCCAGCAACAGTTAGCCGGTTGATGCTGGAACAGATGATAGACATGAAACTGGCCGAGAGAGGTGACGGGGATCAGACGCCGTTTGACATCTATCGGGTGCCCTACCTGGCTCACCATGCTGCGAAGAAGTTGCCGGTCGGCGTCACCAAGCCACCCAAGTTCGAAAAGTTCAACGGGCAAGGGTCCCCCAGGGAGCACATTGCTTATTATGTGAACGTCATGGGGGACTTGGCTACTGATGATGTAAGACCCCGAGTTTCTGTACAAATATTAAATTTCGTAAATAGTAAATGTTGAATAGTGACTGAGGTAAATAGTAAATAGTAAATGTTTTTGACTATCGTGTAAATATTCTGAAAAATGATAGTTAATTAGTAAACACCATGATAAACACTTTGGTCTCCTGTACCTGACCCTAATAAAATCATTTACATAGCTTAATCAGTGATTTAAGCCTGACTTAAAAATGCGGAAAACACTATTCACCCGAAAATATAACTACCTTGGAAAAATCTGCAAAAATCACATCTGATAGAGAGTATTTTTCTTAGCAACTTTGTCTTCTGGAGTTTCATCGGTAAAAATCAAAAACTCTCTCTATCGACTAAACCGTTGAACATTGGGTTAAATTATTATTTTAATCTTAAGATTGGGAGATTAACATTAAACCTCGTGATAAAATTCCATAAAAATCATAATCTGAAAGATCACGTCTTGATTAGCAATTTTGTCTTCTGGGTCAATTTCATTAAAAATCGTTTAGTGACATTAAATGAAGGTTTTAGTTAACAATGGCTTAATCTATGGGATTAGGCTTAGATTAAGGGTAACCTTACCTTGTGGAACACGTGAAACCGTGTTTGGGTTGGCATAAACACGTCTTCAACACTGCCAAGGGAATTGCGGCTCTGACCAGCCCGCGTGAGAAGTTTAAACACTTCTCTACAAACCTATAAATAGAGGAAGCATTCCTAAGCATTCCTCTTAAGCAACTTAAGGATTTCTTGCTGCTGTCTTGCTGCTGTGAAGCTTTGCAAGACCACTATTCATCTTCTTCCCCAAGCTTTCTCTTATTTTCATCGGTTAAGGTAGGTAACCATGGCACAAACTTGAATTCAATAAAAGGAATGATAGGGCATCATGTTAGCTTGCATATTTCATGATTTTCCATGCTTAAACCCATGAATTGAAGCCCTCATTGCCGGATTATACTTCTGTTTTCGCTGTTCCCGTGTTACAAAGAAAGACGGTTCCAACCGGACCGCTTATCTCTTAGACGGCTTAGAACTAACCGCCTTAATTGCTTTAAGCGGCCCAATTTTAACCATTTCACATGAATAACGGTCAACCAGAGACCGCTTTAGAATGAAATTAGTAGTATTATCATTTTATCGTATTTTATATACACGGTTAGAAAACGACCGCTTTACATGATACACGGCCCCACTATAACCGTAGTATCCTTTTACCCTTAAAACGGCCCATAGATAACCGTTTTACAGCCAGTAGGTTTAACGGCCCACTGTCATCCGTTTAACTTCCAGAAAACCTGATTTTTACTATTTTGACCTATTAAAAATGTTAATTAGTAAAATTTGACAATCCATATAAATAACAGATAATGACATGAGTAAATTTCTGTTATTTGCAATATCTATTTTGATAAATTGTTTAAAGTGGAAACTATTGTAATTCACTTGTAACTTTGGATAAATTGGTTAATTACCATAGGTAATTTCTGTAAATTACTGTAAATCAAAATATTACTGGCCGACTTATGGCAAGTCTTTGGCCAATTAACCGGACACTCTATCCGGTAAACTTCACATTTTTTTACCGTGAGACATTTTTACCGTGGTAAATTACGGTTACATCATAACTATCGTTTTAACTTGATAAATTGACCGATTACCCTTGGATAACCTTCGGTCATATTTGAGCCCGGAATTGACCAATGGACATTAAACTGAAATTAGTTGGTTTAATTGTTATTGGCAACCCGGTAACTACTTTGCATAAATTATCTTATAATTAGATATTATCGTTATACTTAATACGGATTCTCTTGAACCGTATTTCTTAAAAATACGACCCGAGTGGTTCGTATATTCGTTCTTCAGAACTTACTTCTCTCTCTCGAACGGCTTACTGTCAACCGTTCATTCTTGACCCCGTGACTCGTTACTCATGAGAGTACGGCCCGGTGTTCGCCGTACGACTACCTTGTTTTGGGTTTTCGTCGTGTTTATACTCTTGAATCAGAGGAGACAAGTGTCGTCCTTTACATCTTATACCCGACAGAAATTCATCTGATTATATTGGCCATAATTGACTATGTCTAGACGGGGGATCGGTGATCCAATTGAAATGAAATGCCGACGCATCATAAGGGCCCAGTCTGGTCCTGGGGAGAGCGCCCGAAAAGATATTGAGCCCATTGGGATGTTTATGACAAGGGTGAGGCATTGCACCCGAATACTTGACTTGACTTGTTACGTCTATGACAAACTCTTGATACTCGACTCGTGTGTATTTACTTGGTTACATGTGTAACATATTGCTGGCCAAATTCTCTATTGTACTTTACTTGTTCACTACTTGATAAATTGCTATATTTCTTGACCTTGCAAGATATTCTATCGTCATTCTTTATTTACTGCATTTCATATAAATTGGAAATCAATAGTTAATTACTTAAACCTGTTTGTGGTTATCTACTGAGCGTGTTTAGCTCACTCCTACTGTTTCCCCTCTTTCCAGGTGACGAACTTGTCGGGGATGGACTGGAGTGATATCGAGAGATAGTTTTAGTTTATTGAGTCAGTTTGTACCCTTAGCATTAGTGAGAGATTGTTCTAGCATTTTACTTATTATTTGGTTGTAGTCGTTCTACCCAGTGTACTCAACCTTATTTCAATAAAACTCTGATTATTACTTTTCCAACCTTTAGTGCAATGGATTGCAATGGTTCGGAATTATATATTGCTCGCTTGCCTCTAACCGTACGTCCCGAGATTCCGCATCGGGGCGTGACAGTTTAGTTGGTATCAGAGCCTAGGTCAATTTGTCCTAGGTATTTCACTTTAAGGTTATAGGTCTATTGGTTATAGGCTTAAGAAAACAACCTTGTGAGAATTTGGGTAGAAATTTGGGTTAAGTTATTTAACCATAATCATGATCTTCTTATCTAGTTCTTCTCTTCTCATCTAAGAAGTTCTTCTCTCATAAATAATCCGAGTAACTATTTTATATAGGCACTTAACTCGAAATGGCAGCCAATCGTGCTGAGATGAGGAATTTACATCGTACAGTTCAAGGACTTACGCAAGCCTTGAACGCACTGGCTCAAGCTGGAGCTGGAGCGGCACCTCATGGCGCAGCTCATGGCACTGGTGATTTATATCGGAATTTTCGAGGAATGAACCCGCCTAGATTCGCTGGTTCAACTGATCCCGATGAAGCCGAGAATTGGCTCGACGAGATGGCAAGAATTTTTGAGGTCATGCAATGCACTGACCAAGAACGTGTTCTTTTATCTGTTTTCCAACTGGAACGGGATGCACGTGCTTGGTGGGAGTCTGTTAAGCCGACTCTCGGAGATCAACAAGTCTCGTGGGAGGAATTCGAGGAATATTTCAATGATAAATATTTTTCTGACCGCGTGCAAGAAAAGAAGGGAGCAGAATTCGCAGCTTTGAAGCAGCGAAGTTTATCGGTATCAGAATATGAGGCTCAGTTTTCACGACTCTCTCGTTATGCAAGACATCTTATTTCGACTGAGAGAATGAAGGCGAAGCGTTTCCTCAATGGTCTTCGACTTCATTATATCAATCAACTTGCACCACTGGAAATTTCTACATATTCTGAGATGGTAAGAAAGGCACAAATATTAGAAGATACTTTGGAAATGACTGAAAGGATTCGTGGTCAAGGTAACAAGAAAGAGCAACCGAAGGCACTCAAGAATGTTAAACCTGGATTTGTCACTGACCCGAGCAAGAAAAGACCATTTATTAGTTCTGGTTCAAGTTCTGGTTCTGGTTCGTGGAGAGGCAAAATGCCGCGACAAGAAGACAAGAAACCTGATTCTATGATTCCATTCAAGGGCGTATGCCGATATTGTGATCGTCCTGGTCACAAGATGGAAGATTGTTGGCGCAAGCTAGGTGCATGTCTGCGGTGTGGAAGCAAAGAGCACCGTATACCCAACTGCCCTTTATTATCGGAACAAGCTATCCCGGCAAAACCCCTGAATTTCAAGAAGCCTCAAGGCAGGCTCCAGGCTCTTCATGCGAAGGAAAAAGATATCGCCGAGGATGGTGGACTCGTCGAAGGTACTCTTGCTATATTCGACTTGCCAGCTTTTGTTCTATTTGATACTGGTGCAACACATTCTTTTCTTTCACGGAGATTTGCTAAATCTTTAGCTATGGAACCTGTTTTATTGAGTTCTCCGTTAGAAATATCAACCCCTATTGGTTCTAAATCAGCAATTCAGCATTACTATCCTTCTAGTAAGGTTATGGTGAATGATCAGAATTTTCCAGCTGATTTGATTTGTATGGACATGAAGGATTACGATGTAATCCTAGGAGCCGATTGGTTGGCTCGATATGAGGCCAATGTCCATTGTAGTTCTTGTTCCGTGTCTTTTTCTAGACACCCCGGATTATCCTTCAAGGGAGTGAAACATCCTAGTTCTATCTCTCTTATCTCGACTCTTCGTGCTGATAAGTTATTGAGGCGTGGATGCGAAGCTTTTCTGGCTTTTGTTCATGCGTCCCCTGAACAGCAGATCGAGATTAAGGATATTGCTATTGTCCGAGAATTTCCGGACGTATTTCCAGAGGAGTTACCAGGACTTCCGCCTCAGCGTGAAGTTACATTTTCTATTGATCTTATTCCTGGATCGTCTCCTATTTCTAGAGCCCCTTATCGAATGTCTCATGCGGAATTGCGGGAATTGAAGCAGCAATTGTTGGAATTACTCGAGAAGGGTTTTATTCGCCCGAGTGTTTCCCCTTGGGGAGCTCCTGTATTGTTTGTTCGGAAGAAAGATGGTTCGATGAGATTATGCATCGATTATCGGCAACTCAACCAGTTGACTGTCAAGAACAAGTATCCTTTGCCAAGGATTGATGAGTTATTTGACCAGATTACTGGAGCTTCTTATTTTTCTAAGATCGATCTTCGATCTGGATATCACCAGTTACGGATTAAAGAAGAGGATATTTATAAATCAGCTTTCCGTAGCCGGTATGGTCATTATGAGTTTGTCGTTATGCCTTTTGGGTTAACGAATGCACCGGCAGCTTTCATGCAGTTAATGAACAGTGTGTTCCGACCCTACCTTGATCAATGGGTTGTGGTATTCATAGATGATATTTTGATATATTCCAAGAGTGAAAAAGAACATGCCGAGCATCTGAGGATGGCTTTGCAATTATTGAGAGATCACCAATTATATGCCAAGTTCAGCAAGTGTGAATTTTGGCTAAGTGAGGTGTCCTTTCTAGGACATATTATTACTAAGGATGGAATTTCTGTGGATCCATCTAAAGTGGAAGCGGTAAAGAATTGGGAACAGCCTACTAATGTTACTGAAGTAAGGAGTTTTCTTGGCCTGGCTGGTTATTATCGAAGGTTCATTCAAGATTTCTCTAAGATTGCGGTACCTCTGACAAAATTAACCCGCAAGGAGATCAAGTTTGAGTGGTCAACTGAATGCCAACGGAGTTTCCAAACTCTGAAGGATTGTTTGACTACTGCTCCTATTTTGACCTTACCTTCTGGTGAGGGCGGTTTTGTGGTTTACACTGATGCTTCTGGTATTGGCTTAGGCTGTGTGCTTATGCAGCACGGCAAGGTGATTGCCTATTCTTCTAGGCAGCTAAGAAAGCATGAAGTTAATTATCCAGTTCATGATTTGGAATTGGCAGCCGTGGTATTTGCTTTGAAGATTTGGAGGCACTACTTATATGGTGAAACATTCACTGTATTTTCGGATCACAAAAGTCTGAAATACTTATTTTCTCAAAAGGAATTGAACATGAGACAAAGGAGATGGTTGGAGTATATAAAGGATTTCGACTTTTCTATTAAGTATCACCCGGGCAAAGGCAATGTGGTTGCTGACGCTTTAAGTCGGAAACCTGTGGCTAAGATATCTAGTCTTATGTTACAAGAATGGAAATTACTGGAGCAAATGGCTAGTCTGGATATCAATATTGATAATGATCGGATATTGATTTCCCAGTTGCAACTTAAGCCCGAATTATTGGTAGAAATCAAGTTATTGCAAGATATTGATCCCGAGCTAGTCGAGATTAAGGAAAGCCTGAGTAGCAGACCTGAATTCTCGATAGCCGATGATGGAAGATTAGTATTTCAAGGTCGAACTTGTGTACCGGATGAGGGTAATATAAAGAATCGGATTCTTGAAGAAGCACATAGATCTCGATATACTATCCATCCGGGAGGCACTAAGATGTTCAAAGATTTGAAAAGGACATTTTGGTGGCCGAACATGAAAAGGGAAATTACAGATTTTGTGAGTAGATGTCTGGTTTGTCAACAAGTAAAGGCCGAGCATTTCAGACCGGCAGGTAAATTGAAACCACTTGACATTCCCCAATGGAAGTGGGAGAGTATTGGCATGGATTTTATTATGAGTCTTCCTAAGACTCGAAGTGGTCATGATGCAATATGGGTAATCGTGGATCGACTGACTAAGTCAGCCCATTTCCTATCCATTAAGTCCAAGTGGACAGTTGATGTGCTAGCAGCATTATATCTGAAGGAAGTGGTTAGACTTCATGGTATTCCAGTCAGCATTGTGTCTGACCGAGACCCGAGATTTACATCTCATTTCTGGAAGGGATTGCAAGAATCTCTTGGTACCCGTCTGAATTTTAGCACTGCATTTCATCCGCAAACAGATGGACAGACCGAGAGAACTAATCAAATAGTGGAAGATATGTTGAGAGCTTGTATGATCGACTTCGGTGGAAGTTGGAGCGATCATTTAGCATTAATAGAATTCGCCTACAACAATAGTTATCAAGCCAGCATACAGATGACACCTTTCGAGGCTTTGTATGGAAGGAGCTGTCGTTCTCCATTATGTTGGGATGAGGTTGGCGAGAAGCAATGGCTTGGACCGGATCTTATCTCGGAGTCATCACAAAATATTCGTATTATCCGAGACCGGTTACTTGTGGCTCAATCAAGGCAAAAGAGTTATGCTGATAATAGGAGAAGAGATTTGGAATTTCAAATTGGCGAGCATGTGTTCTTAAAAGTATCTCCTTCAAGAGGTATTCGTCGATTTGGTATTTATGGCAAGTTAAGCCCAAGGTATATTGGTCCATTTGAGATCCTTGATCGAGTGGGTGAAGTCGCTTATAGATTGGCCTTACCTCCTCAATTATCTGGTGTACATAACGTATTCCATGTATCTATGCTTCGGAAATACGTGTACGACCCTAGTCACATCATTCAACATGTGGACTTTGAATTTAAAAAGGATCTATCCTATGAAGAAAGACCAGTGAAAATTCTGGATCGAAAGGAGCAACAACTTCGAAATCGTTCCATACCGATGGTCAAAATCCAATGGAGTCGGCGTGGAATAGAAGAAGCTACATGGGAATCCGAGGACGCTATACGGAAGCGTTATCCCGACCTATTCTAGGTGAGCTATCTTTCCTTTACTGTATTTTGGTCCAGTGAATTTGGAGGACCAAATTCTTTAAGTGGGGGAGGGTGTAAGACCCCGAGTTTCTGTACAAATATTAAATTTCGTAAATAGTAAATGTTGAATAGTGACTGAGGTAAATAGTAAATAGTAAATGTTTTTGACTATCGTGTAAATATTCTGAAAAATGATAGTTAATTAGTAAACACCATGATAAACACTTTGGTCTCCTGTACCTGACCCTAATAAAATCATTTACATGGCTTAATCAGTGATTTAAGCCTGACTTAAAAACGCGGAAAACACTATTCACCCGAAAATATAACTACCTTGGAAAAATCTGCAAAAATCACATCTGATAGAGAGTATTTTTCTTAGCAACTTTGTCTTCTGGAGTTTCATCGGTAAAAATCAAAAACTCTCTCTATCGACTAAACCGTTGAACATTGGGTTAAATTATTATTTTAATCTTAAGATTGGGAGATTAACATTAAACCTCGTGATAAAATTCCATAAAAATCATAATCTGAAAGATCACGTCTTGATTAGCAATTTTGTCTTCTGGGTCAATTTCATTAAAAATCGTTTAGTGACATTAAATGAAGGTTTTAGTTAACAATGGCTTAATCTATGGGATTAGGCTTAGATTAAGGGTAACCTTACCTTGTGGAACACGTGAAACCGTGTTTGGGTTGGCATAAACACGTCTTCAACACTGCCAAGGGAATTGCGGCTCTGACCAGCCCGCGTGAGAAGTTTAAACACTTCTCTACAAACCTATAAATAGAGGAAGCATTCCTAAGCATTCCTCTTAAGCAACTTAAGGATTTCTTGCTGCTGTCTTGCTGCTGTGAAGCTTTGCAAGACCACTATTCATCTTCTTCCCCAAGCTTTCTCTTATTTTCATCGGTTAAGGTAGGTAACCATGGCACAAACTTGAATTCAATAAAAGGAATGATAGGGCATCATGTTAGCTTGCATATTTCATGATTTTCCATGCTTAAACCCATGAATTGAAGCCCTCATTGCCGGATTATACTTCTGTTTTCGCTGTTCCCGTGTTACAAAGAAAGACGGTTCCAACCGGACCGCTTATCTCTTAGACGGCTTAGAACTAACCGCCTTAATTGCTTTAAGCGGCCCAATTTTAACCATTTCACATGAATAACGGTCAACCAGAGACCGCTTTAGAATGAAATTAGTAGTATTATCATTTTATCGTATTTTATATACACGGTTAGAAAACGACCGCTTTACATGATACACGGCCCCACTATAACCGTAGTATCCTTTTACCCTTAAAACGGCCCATAGATAACCGTTTTACAGCCAGTAGGTTTAACGGCCCACTGTCATCCGTTTAACTTCCAGAAAACCTGATTTTTACTATTTTGACCTATTAAAAATGTTAATTAGTAAAATTTGACAATCCATATAAATAACAGATAATGACATGAGTAAATTTCTGTTATTTGCAATATCTATTTTGATAAATTGTTTAAAGTGGAAACTATTGTAATTCACTTGTAACTTTGGATAAATTGGTTAATTACCATAGGTAATTTCTGTAAATTACTGTAAATCAAAATATTACTGGCCGACTTATGGCAAGTCTTTGGCCAATTAACCGGACACTCTATCCGGTAAACTTCACATTTTTTTACCGTGAGACATTTTTACCGTGGTAAATTACGGTTACATCATAACTATCGTTTTAACTTGATAAATTGACCGATTACCCTTGGATAACCTTCGGTCATATTTGAGCCCGGAATTGACCAATGGACATTAAACTGAAATTAGTTGGTTTAATTGTTATTGGCAACCCGGTAACTACTTTGCATAAATTATCTTATAATTAGATATTATCGTTATACTTAATACGGATTCTCTTGAACCGTATTTCTTAAAAATACGACCCGAGTGGTTCGTATATTCGTTCTTCAGAACTTACTTCTCTCTCTCGAACGGCTTACTGTCAACCGTTCATTCTTGACCCCGTGACTCGTTACTCATGAGAGTACGGCCCGGTGTTCGCCGTACGACTACCTTGTTTTGGGTTTTCGTCGTGTTTATACTCTTGAATCAGAGGAGACAAGTGTCGTCCTTTACATCTTATACCCGACAGAAATTCATCTGATTATATTGGCCATAATTGACTATGTCTAGACGGGGGATCGGTGATCCAATTGAAATGAAATGCCGACGCATCATAAGGGCCCAGTCTGGTCCTGGGGAGAGCGCCCGAAAAGATATTGAGCCCATTGGGATGTTTATGACAAGGGTGAGGCATTGCACCCGAATACTTGACTTGACTTGTTACGTCTATGACAAACTCTTGATACTCGACTCGTGTGTATTTACTTGGTTACATGTGTAACATATTGCTGGCCAAATTCTCTATTGTACTTTACTTGTTCACTACTTGATAAATTGCTATATTTCTTGACCTTGCAAGATATTCTATCGTCATTCTTTATTTACTGCATTTCATATAAATTGGAAATCAATAGTTAATTACTTAAACCTGTTTGTGGTTATCTACTGAGCGTGTTTAGCTCACTCCTACTGTTTCCCCTCTTTCCAGGTGACGAACTTGTCGGGGATGGACTGGAGTGATATCGAGAGATAGTTTTAGTTTATTGAGTCAGTTTGTACCCTTAGCATTAGTGAGAGATTGTTCTAGCATTTTACTTATTATTTGGTTGTAGTCGTTCTACCCAGTGTACTCAACCTTATTTCAATAAAACTCTGATTATTACTTTTCCAACCTTTAGTGCAATGGATTGCAATGGTTCGGAATTATATATTGCTCGCTTGCCTCTAACCGTACGTCCCGAGATTCCGCATCGGGGCGTGACAGATGAGGCCTACCTCCTGAAGTTCTTCGGCTCGACACTCACCGGGCTTGCCTTTGAGTGGTACTCCAGCCTACCACCCGGGTCTGTCGCCGATTGGCCCGACATGCAAAAGAAGTTAAAAGAAAGATTCTATGTTGTAGAACGGGAGGTCACCGTGGCAGAACTTTATGCCACAAGACAGAAGAATGACGAGTCGGCCCTCGACTATATCAAGAGATGGAGGAACCTCAGCATGAGGTGCAGGTGTCCCCCACACCAGGAGGATGCGGTGCAGATCTGCAAACAGAACTTGAAAAAGGAGATCCTGGAAAGGATGATTGGCACTGAGGTCAAGACATTTGACCGCTTGAACAATGTGGTAGCAGAGATCGAGGCATTTTTAGCCCGATACTCCTCCACCCCGGCCATGTCAAGCCAAAGAGCCAGGCAGGCCGAGAAGAAGCCAGCTCCCCCTGAGATGCACACATTAGATTTCTAGGCTTTTGAAAAGCATAAAGAGAAGGCCAAGGGGGCTGCCAACCTTCCTCCGCCCAGAACCACAGAACGGCGGGAGGGCCCCTCACTAAGGGAGAAGATGAGAAACATGCTATATTCCTTCGCCCGGGACAAGTCCAAGCTCCTGTTCGAATGGGCAACCAGCTACAACAAAATTACACTGTCAGAGCCGAAAAGGCCCGGCGACCTAAAGAAAAAGGATGACCCGCGCTTCTGCCTGTACCACCGAGTGCTCGGGCATACCATTGAAGACTGCTATGTCTTCAAGGATGTTATTGAATTCTTAATCAAGAATGGGGAGCTGGACATGGGGGAGCATAGAGTAGACCCCCCGCAACCGCATGAGTTGCCCAGCATAACCTCCCCTGTCAACATGGTCTCGCTATACCAGGAGTTGCCTGAAGAGTGGGCGGAGGCCTGCGCCCGCGCCACTTATGAGACCTTCATCACGACCCCGGCTCAAGATCAAGGAGGTTGGCAGACTGCAACTAGAAGAATAGAAGAGCACACGATCCCTCGACCCAGCCCCAGGAGTTCATCTGAGGGATGTGACACCCCTGCCTGCACCGCCCCTGGCAAGCCCAGTTCGCCACGACACGGCCCCTCGGCTGGTCATGAGGCGGCCCACTCATAACAAAAAGAGCTCTGTCCCGCTGCGGATGCGTCAGAAGACCAGTCCGGCGGTCGAAAGACTCCAGGCTATTATTGATGGGCTCGAAGATTATGAACAGCCCGAAATCCAGCCCGTGGAGCTGAAGGAGTATGTCCCATGGGAGGAGTTCAAATCACTCGAACTGGCTCCAGGGGCAGAAGCTGAAGCAGAGAAAGAGCCTCCCCTATGGGCTGAACTTCCCCAAGAGCAGCCATCCGCCGCAGCAGGAAAGAAGAAGAAGAAGAGAAGACCCAGGGGCAAGAAGAAGAAGGAGGTCGTCGTCGCCTGCAACACCCTCTCGGCGTTATTCGACACTGCCCTTTCCCTGGAGGAAACAGAAGAAGAGCCACCCCATGAGCCGCCAGAGGTGAATCAAGCTGAAGTCTCCACTTCCCAACATGCCACCAGGTCGGGAAGGAAGTGGGGGCACCCTCCTCAGGATAACCTCAACATCATGCTCAGGGGGGAACAGCCATACCAGGTTCCCGACCCTGAGGTCCGAGGCACCGAGATCCCTCCTCCGTCGGGTCTCTATCCCGGAGGGGCCAGAAGCCAAGGCACCCCTTCATTCGCCGAATTCCTGTTAGCCCGAACGGCAGGGCGGGCGCACTCCCAAGGGTCTCCTTCGACCAGAGAAGCAAGCAGTTCCCAAGCTCCATCGGTGGCGGCCCCCCCTCAGCCGGAAGGAGAATTTAACGGCATCCCAAACCTCGCCAAATTCATGAAAGAAAAGGAGGAGGCCCCGCCGGCCCCACAGGCTGTGACGGGACCCGCAGAGGAGGCATCCCCTGATCTGACACCCCAGCTCCAAGGTGGGGGCAGGCGCGGCAAGCCCGAAGAGATGAAATTACTCAAGGTGCGGGCTGCCGACCGAATAGTCAGACACCTCAAGAAGATCCCGACCCGGTTTACCGTGTGGGAGATGCTGTCTTTGGACGAAGAAACACGGCAAGCCATCATTGCCGCACTCCAGACACCAGCACATCTTGAAGCTTGCCTAGCAGAGATATCACCTGAGGTGGCCGTGGCTTTCACAGAAGATGACATGCTCCTGCCCACCTGCAGCCATAACAGACCCCTCTACATGAAAGGGCAGTTGAACGGCCAGCCTATCAACAGGGTCCTGATCGACCCAGGGGCAGCAGTGAATATACTCCCTTACCGGGTGTACCAAAAGCACTACTTTGACGTACACCTGGTTGAGGTCAAAAATGTCAAGATTGCTGGTTTTAACCAGAAATGTGAGGTCCCATGGGGGTTGCAGAGTTCAACTTGACTTTTGATGATTTCACCACCAAGGTCCAGTTCCACGTCATCAACTCCAACACTTCCTACAAGGCGTTGCTGGGACGGCCCTGGTTACACCAGAATAGAGTGGTGCCCTCCACCCTGCACCAATGCATTAAATACCCTTGCGAGGGGAAGGAAGTCAGGATCTTCGCCGACCTCCACCCGTTCGAGGTGTTCGAGTGTCATTTGTCAGACGCCAATCTGTACTTAGAAAAGGCGAAGCAAACTCCCCAAGCCGCCCAAGACAAGGGAAAGAAGAAAGTGGAGTCGGGCAGTTGGTTTCCTCCGCCGCCCCCAGGTTATGTGGCTCCCCCACATGTACCATTCATTGCACAAGAGGGGGGGGGGTATTTAAGGCAGCCCCTCTCCCCATCTACTCTACACCGGGGACGCCTTGCCTCGAAGACCTGCTGGAGGATGTCAGAGTCCCGCCAGGGATCATCAAGCCCATTACAGAAATTGACTGTCAAGCAGCCGAGCAGCTGAGAACTTTTGAAGTGCCTAACCCGGAGGGGCCATCCACTATCTTTTATGTTGCCGGGGAAAAGCCAGTCAGGGAAGACGATGATTGCCGATTTCCTGACGAGTTGCATGACCCGCACGTCCCCATTGCGGGACTCCCCCACATGACCGACCAGGCAGCCAGAATGGTCAGAAAGCAAAAGATTCCCCCCTATCAACCCTCCAGCCGGAAGGAAATGTTCGAAAGAATGTGGAACCCACCAAACCTGGATCGGCGGTTGCTGCAAATCACCAAGCACCCCGGTCTGGGCTTTTCACTAGAAGATTATTACGAAACTGATGTGATATCGATTTCGGCCTTGTCCGGCGACGACCCCGCGGAAGCTGCAGATTTGCGGGAAGCCCACCAAGACGTATATCCCAGGCCTCCGGCTGAGGAGGCGCAAGACGAAGAAGTGTTCCTTTGGAACCCTCTCCGCCGCCGCTGCATGGGGAAGACCTCCTCTTTCTCCGAGGGACTAACCTCGAAGGGGCACACCACTGAGGCGCCCTCACTCCGGCCTGCTGGCGAAGCAAGAAGCAGTAGCATGGGGCATGCTCCGAATTCCCCCCGATACGACCCCGTCATGTACGCCTTGTACCATAGGCAGCAACGGGAAATCGGGGTGTTAAAGGCACGGCTGGCTGAGTTGACCTCGCTAGTGACTGACCTGATCCAAAGTTCTCTCCGCCCGTGGGGTGGCCACATGTCTCGACCCCGAGACACCAGTCCCGATGTCCCCGTCTGGTCAAGAAGGGAGACAAGAGACACGGCAAGCCCATTAACCGGGCGGCCAACCAGGCGAGGCCTGACACTCCAAGAGAAGCTGCAGAAGCCCTACTCTTTCCCAAGAGAGAAGACTCGGGGTATTTTTGACTGGGCCTGCCATTACGGCAAGGTCTCCCTCCCACGGTCCAAGAGGCCGCAGGACACCCGAAGAAGTGGGGACCCACTGTTTTGTCCCTACCACCAGATACTGGGCCACGCCATCGAAGACTGCTATGTCTTCAAAGACATTGCTCAAGACCTCATTGACAGGGACGAGCTCAGAATGGGAGACTATGTGGTAGCCCCACCACGCCCCCACGTGGCGGACAGCCCCAGAAGAGGAGCCTATACACTATCCATCCAGTACCAGACGCCTGAAGATGCGGCTGCCCCGGCCCCCGCCGGAGCTGTCTATGATGAGTACACAGAAGACCCCGAGGTGGCCATGTGCCTTTCTGCACCAGCGGACCCCACGGACCCGGCGGCTACGGTCCAGGAGGAGTGCGCGGCAAATGCAGCCTCCGCGCCCCTTCATGAGGAACAAGAAGAGGGGGATGGCGTCCTCGAGCCCGAAGACAATGAAGATCAAGACTTCGTCGATTTGTCGCCAGCCCCGCCGGAAATTGAAAATGGCGGCCAGGCCACAGTCGACGAATTGATTGAGATCAACCTTGGCACCGAAGGTGACCCCAGGCCGACCTTTCTGAGTGCTCTCATGCCCCTACATGAGAGAGAGCAATACACAAAGCTGCTGCAAGAATTCGGGATTGCTTTGCCTGGAACTATAAAGAAATGCCTGGGCTCAGCCCCGAGGTGACTCAGCACATCTTGGCCATTGATCCCACGGTGGAACCAGTGAAGCAGTCTCCCCGGCGTATGAGGCCGGAATTGATCAGCCAGATCTGCAAGGAGGTCGACAAGCTCATAGATGTCGGCTTCATGGCGGAGAACCAATACACCACTTGGTTGGCCAACATCGTACCGGTGAAGAAGAAGAATGGACAGATCAGGATTTGCGTGGATTTCGCGACCTGAATAAAGCCTGCCCAAAAGATGACTTCCGGTGCCTATCACCGAAGTGATGATTGATGCAACCACTGGCCACGAGGCCTTGTCCTTTATGGATGGATCGTCCGGCTATAACCAAATTTGGATAGCCGACCACGACCGGATTCACACGGCTTTCAGGTCGCCCAAGGGGATATTCCACTACAAGAGGATGCCCTTCGGCCTCAAGAATGCGGTGCTACATATCAGCGGGCGATGACCAAGATCTTCGACGAGCTGCTGTACAGCAAGGTCGAATGCTACATTGATGATCTAGTTGTCAAGACTAAGAAGAGAGCTGAACATCTGAGCGACCTCAGGGTCGTCTTCAAAGGCTCCGGCTGTATGGGCTGAAGATGAACCCTATGAAGTGCGCCTTTGGCGTGTCCAGTGGTAAGTTCCTCGGCTTTATTGTCGGCACAGAGGGATCGAGATTGACCCCTTCAAGATAAAAGCCATTCAGGAGTTGCCCCCTCCGAAGAGTCTAGGAGAGCTAAGGTCCCTACAGGGCCGTCTAGCCTACATCCGCAGGTTCATCTCCAACCTGTCGGGGCGTTGCCAACCCTTTCACAGACTGATGATGAAGAATGCACCCTTCAGCTGGGGTCACGAATGCCAGCACGCGTTCGACCAGCTAAAAGAGTACCTGAAGACCCCGCCAGTCCTGGGGGCACCTGTCAAAGGCAGACCGCTTATTCTCTACATAGCGGCTACCGAATATTCACTGGGGGCAATGCTCGCCCAGAATAATGATGAGGGAAAGGAGCAGGCGCTCTACTACCTCAGCCGGAGATTGGTGGGAGCGGAGGCCAAGTACACTCCGATAGAGAAAGTCTGCCTTGCTTTGGTCTTCGCAGTCAAGAAGATGAGGCACTACATGCTGTCCCATGAAGTGAGCTTAATATCCAGGGCTGACCCCATCAAGCACATTCTCTCCCAGCCTGTCCCGAAGGGGCGCCTTGGCAAATGGGCCGTGCTGCTCATGGAGTTTGACATCACCTACGTGCCGCAAAAGGCCGTTAAGGGACAAGCCGTCGCGGATTTCTTCGCAGCACACCCTGTGCCCGAGGACTCCCCGTTGGCCACAGAGCTACCCGAGGATGAGACACTGGAGGTGGATCATGTCCAACAAGCTATCTGGCAGCTATACTTTGACGGGGCTTCGAGAACAGAAGCGACCCCGTCCAGACGCGCCAAGGTACGGGCCGGAGCCGGCATCGTCCTCAAATCGCCAGACGGAGAAGTGATGCACACTTCCTGCTGCATTAGCAAGCCCTGCACAAATAATGAAGCAGAGTATGAAGCTCTGATCATCGGCCTTCAGGTGGCCCTCCAAATGGAGATCAAAATGCTCCAAGTATTCGGCGACTCGCTGCTGGTCGTCAAGCAGGTCCAGGGACAGTTTGATGTCCGAAAACCTGAGCTGCTCCCTTATCACACTAAGGCGAAGAGACTTATGGAGCGGTTCTACCTCCTTGAGATAGGCCATGTCGCCAGAGGGGAGAAAGCACAAGCCGACGCCCTGGCAAAACTGGCAAGCTCACTGGCAGTGCCTCCAGATGGATCTCTCAGTATCCAAGTAATAAATCAGCGCCAGATGCCCAGTATGATAGAAGAAGAACCAGAAGAAGAAGAGCTAGAAGTCACCACAGCAGAAGCCGTCGGCCTACCTGACTGGAGAGACCCCCTGATGCAGTGGTTCAAGTACCAGCAGCTGCCCAAGCAGAGAGAAGAGAAGATCAGGCTAATCAGAATTAAGGACTCTTATGAGCTCCGAAACGGAATATTATTCCGAATGGTGGCCGACGCCAAGCAAAAATTACTCCTCCGATGCTTGTCCATTGAAGAAGCCTGGAGGGTCATGAAGGAGGTCCATGCCGGGACAGCTGGCGCACACCAGGCGGGGCCGAAAATGAAGATTGAAATAAAGAAGCTCGGCTATTATTGGCCTGCAATGTTCGACGACTGCTGCAAATATGCTAAGTCGTGTCAGAAATGTCAGGAGCATGCCACCATACCCAGAAGGCCCCCCGTGCAGTTACACCCAACCGCGCCTAGTTGGCCGTTCGCCCAGTGGGGAACGGACGTCGTGGGTCCCTTACCTGCATCTTCCACAGGCTGCAAGTACATTTTGGCGGCAACCGACTACTTCTCCCGCTGGGCAGAGGCTGTCGCCTTACGAGAGGTCACCGGAGAGATCGTGGTCAGGTTTGTCCGCCGTAATATCATATTCCGGTTTGGCGTGCCCGACCGAGTTGTGTCAGACAACGGCAGCCACTTCCGCAACCAGAAGGTCTACCAGCTGGCAGAAAAATATAAAATTGATTGGAGGACATCGACTCCTTACAACCCACAGGCTAATGGGCTAGCCGAAGCTTTTAATAAGACACTCTGCACCCTCCTGGCCAAGATTACCGGCTCTAACAAGAAGGACTGGGAAGAAAGGATGTACGAGGCACTATGGGCGTACCGAACCGTGTACAAAACTCCGACAGGCTGCTCGCCCTTTTCTCTTGTATACGGCTCGGAGGCAATCGTCCCTGTTGAACTGGAAATACCTTCCCTCCGAGTCGCCATTCAGCATGGGCTTGTCCTTGAAGGGCAGACCAACACCGAGTGAAGACTCGAAGAACTCTCCAGCCTGGAAGGAAAACGGCTTCGGGCCCAACAGAACATTCAGGTCTACCAGGCCCGGATTGCACGCGCCTTTGACAAGCTTGTCAAGGAACGCGAATTCAAGAAGGGTGACCTTGTCATGGTCAAGAGAAGAAATCTAATGGCTGCCAACCCCAAGGGTAAGCTGAATGAGAACTGGCTCGGACCCTACATAGTCTAAAAAGTCTACGAAGGTGGGGCCTATGTAATTATCAACCATCGCGGGGAGGTTCAGTTCCCGCCGCTTAATAGAAGGCACTTGAGACTGTACCACGCTCCGGCCCCCCCGTTCAATCAATAATATAACCCTCCACCCTATTTTGGGCGGATTTGCGTGATTAATGTCCAAACAACTTGACCACTATCCATGTTTTCAAAAAGGGAGAAGAGAAAAAAAAGAAAAGAGAAAAAAAAGGAAGAGGAAGGTAAAAAAAAGAGAGAAAAAAAAGAGAAGAGAAAAAAAGAGAGAAAAAAAAGAGAGAAGAAGAGAAGAGAGAAACGAAGAAAAGAAAGAAAAAAGAAGAGAAGAAGAGGAAAAGAGAGAAAAAAAAAAGAGAAGAGAGAAGAAAAAAAAGAAGAAAAGAGGAGAAAAGGAAAAAGAAGAGAAGAGAGAAAGAAAGAAAAGAAAGAGAGAGAAAAAAAAGAAGTGAGAAAAAAAATAAAAGATACAAGAGCAAGGGAAGAGTGGAAGCCGAGAAAGGGGGAACTCCCCCCATTTCTAGCCGTCGCCCCGTAGCAACGGAAGTACTAAAAGAAATTCTAAACAAACTCTTCTCTCCGTCCCCCCCGGGCGGTGAGTACCCCTTTGGCTCGGACCTCCTGTCCGGGTCATTGACTAGACAAACCCTTCTCTCCGCCCCCCCGGGCGGTGAGTACCCCTTTGGCTCAGACCTCCCCCGTCCGGGTCATTGACTAGACAAACTCTTCTCTCCGTCCCCCCGGGGCGGTGAGTGCCCCTTTGGCTCGGACCTCCCGTCCGGGTCATTGACTAAACAAACTCTTCTCTCCGTCCTCCCCGGGCGGTGAGTGCCCCTTTGGCTCGGACCTCCCGTCCGGGTCATTGACTAAACAAATTCTTCTCTCCGTCCTCCCCGGGCGGTGAGTACCCCTTTGGCTTGAACCTCCCGTCCAGGTCATTGACTAGACGAACTCTTCTCTCCGTCCTCCCCGGGCAGTGAGTACCCCTTTGGCTTGAACCTCCCGTCCAGGTCATTGACTAGACAAACTCTTCTCTCTGTCCCCTCTGGACGACGAGAAAGTCGGTCTCTGACGGAGACCCCCCCGCCTGAGGCCAGTATGTGTTTCCAACGTTGTGGCGAGGCCAGTGAGTCGCCCGTTCGGTATGGTGGGGTGGTCCCCTCGTCCTCCCCCTGGGAAGGCGAGCACTCTCCCGTGCCCTGACATGGGTTCCTGCCTGGTCCTCCTGGAGCGAACCATCGCAAAGACTCACGCCCTCCCGATGCGTCCCGGCACAAAAAAAAAAGAGAGAGAGAAAGGACAATATACGCGAAAGAGGATGAAGGAGAAAAGAGGCCCCCTAGGGGAATGCGTGCTAGAAGAGCATGTGAAACCATAAATCTGTTGTTCAATTCAGATAAAAGAAAATCGACCTACATGAGCTTCGGGGCATACCCCTGTGTTACATTCAAAAGAAAAGAGAAAGGAATTAAGAGGTGCAACGCTCAGTCGGTGCCCCTGAAGATGTCCTCGAGGGGGAGGATTCCGACGCAAGGAAAATTCATCATGTCGCGCAAGCGGCCCCTCCGTTCTTCGAGTCGAGCAAGCTCCGCCTCCACGGACGCCGCCTCGACCTGGGCAACGGCGAGAGCCTCGCCTTCCGCCTCGACCGCTCTTTCGGCTTCGGCAAGGTCAGACCTAGCCGCGGCGAGGTAGCTCTCCAGTTTCGCAATTCGGCTCTTAAGGGAGCGAACATTGCTCTGGCCTTCCCCGAGAGCCTTCTCATGGCGCTCCTCATCGTGACGCCGGGCCTCCAAAGTCTGTAAGTACTCGCCGGCCTGGGCATCAAGGGCGGCACATTCGTCAGGAGCCTGGGTCTCGAGGAACTCGCGACGCTTAACATACTTCAGTAATAGTAAGACTCGTCGCGACCATTCCCCCAGTGGACAGCCCAGCACTTGTAACGCCCCGGTCAGCTGCGTCACTATGGTGTGTACCTCCCGGTATGATAAGGAAAGGTCGGCAAAGAGCATCGTCCGCAGTGTTACCAGCATTTGATGGACTGGCGCCTCCGACGAGGTGTGACTGACCGAAGGCACGACTGGGGGAGTGAGTTCCACGGCGCTGTCCACCTCCGCCCACAAATCGGCGTCCACTGTGGCTGAAGAGGATGGAAGAGCAAGAGTCAAGTCGCCTGGCCGGCCTGGCTCGACAGAAGACCTCCGGCCAACCACCGCTGGGGGAATGGATAAGATCATCGCCGAAGCATTTGGCGCCGCCATCATCTGCTGCTCTCCTGCCTCCTCTTCCCCTGCCCGGCCCGCCTCTGGCACTAGTTCAACCGGCGGGGGTGCAGGTACCGCTACTCTGGCCGAAGGAGGGGCTTCGAGTAAAGCCGGACCGGAAGCCGCCAGCCATAAACTCCTCTCGCGCGTCTGGAATCCCTCCAAATGTGCGTGATGCCCCGCAAATATCTGCCTCAGGAGCGGGTCCTCCATTTGGGCCGGGAGCTTCGGGAGAGGCGGAAGTGGAACCAGCAGCTGGGGGATGCCCCCCGCTTCTACGAGCGCCGCAAGGCTCTCCACCCCTGAGCCCGAGACAGGAGCCAGCCCCTCCACCGCTATTGGGCCAATGCTTGGCCTCCGTTTCGCGACAGCCTTCCGGGCACGACCGGACGTCTTCCCTCCTGTCGGCATCACCTGCTCATGGGAAGCGGAGTCAGCCACCCGCTGCCTGGAACAGATCACGCAAAGTCAAAAGGCGGGGAAGAACCATAAGCCCCACGTGCTTACCTCGGCCACCGGGATGATGCTGCCTTCGGGTGCAATCTCCCCCTCCTCCAGAGGCTCGTCCGCCGTTTCGGTAGCACTTAAAGGCTCCGCGGACGCCTCCTGTTGAAGGGCGTCGAGCAAGAGGGCTAGCTTGCCCATGCCAGCAGCGGCTCCCGCCGGGCGGTCGACCGGCGCGACTGAAGCGGCCTTCCCCACAACCTCCGGCTGGGTAAGCTCCTGAAAATCCGAGGACAACAAGAACGAGATCATTAGCCAACTATGGGAAAAAGGGGGTCCGGCCCAAGCAAGCTCACACTTACAGCAGCCCTCCCCATAAAGCTTGAGGAGCCAGCAAGTAAGGGGGCCTTGAAGACCGGCTCGGGCGGCCCCGATGCTTCAGACGCGCCCTCGTCAGAAGCCACTTCATCGAGGAATAGTTATAATCTACCTCTTCGCCCGACGAGGACTCGACCGCCACAGGCTCTGCCCTTGCCGGCAAAGGAGCATCCTCTTCAAGGTCAATAACCGGCACATCCTCCCGCGGACTGGTTGGGGCTGGTGCGGCAGACTTCAGCTTCTTCCTCACATACAGCTGCGTTGCTGGGAGGTGCAGGCGGGGCCATAGTGGCTCGACAACTGCTGCAGCGGCGCCTGTCACATAAAAGAAAAGACAGGTCATGCCAAAGTCAACGGGTTCCCAAAGAAGGAAAGAGCTCAATCACGCGGACAGAGATAGCTACCCCCTTCGGCTTCTGCAACACGAGGCGGCTCGCGAATGGCCTCTTTGATGGGTGACGCGGCCTCAGGAACCACGGCCTCGCCCTCGCCCGGGGTCAGTACAGGCGCCGGCTCCCCCATACCGCCTAAAAGAAAGAAATGCAATTGTCATACGCGCATAAAAGAGTTCGGCCCAGGAGACAAATAAATCCCAAAGGACGGCGGCGGCCGGTGAACCTCACCCCCATCATGACTCGGCTCGGTCCGGGTGACTTCGAATTCTTCAAAGGAGAAAATAGGGGCCACCGGAGAAGCGACCACCGGGGCCGTGGACCCCTCGGCTTGCTTCCGCTTTGCCGTGTGCCGCCCGGCCGCTTTGGCAGCAGCCAATGCCTTCTTAACAGGCGACCTCGCCCGGGACCTCCCCTTGGCTTGTGGTGGGGAAGTCGGAGTTGGCACCGAAGTCACCTTTGCTGCAGCCGCAGCCTCACCCACAGCGGGGATGGGCGCTGGGAACCGGTGCCTCCACATCAGGAACAGGCGTGGGCACGGGCTCTCCCACAGGGACTGAGACAAAAAGAAACACTCAGGTGTCGAGGCCCTGCCTCAAAATTAAAATAAAGAAGAAGGGACTTAAAAGGCACACTGGTGAGCGGAGACGCTAACCGGCAGGTTGGCTCGGCTCGCTCCGGGCGACCTCGAACTCCTCAAAAGACGGGACTCGTGACGCCGGAGGAGGGACCGTCGAAGCCTTGGCCGTCTCTATTTTTCGCCGCTTCGTGTCCCGTTGCTTGGCCACCTTGGCGGCATCCACTGCCTTCTTCACAGGCGACTTCGCCCGAGACCTCTTAGCAGCCTTGGGCAGAGGAGCCGTAGTCGGAGCTGGCAGTGCCGCCTCAAAATAGGCGGGCTTCTGTACGAGCCGGAGGAAGTTCCGGTACGTCGCCATTTGCACGCTATCGGGATGGTCTGTCAAAATAGACACACGCATATGATTAGCATCCGATAACCTGCTAAGGTCGCAGCAATGAGAATAAAGGAGACGGAAAGGTTAAATACCGTGAGGACCGGTGTACAACCGAAGTGTTATTGGCCAGTAGCTCAGGGACGGCTCCTTGTCCCGACGCGCCGCCTCTCGGACCAGCCAGCATACGTCCTCGACCTTCTGGCACCGGTCTGTAAGGGTAGCCAGATCTGCATGCTTCTTCGAAGAGAGGTGGCAGAAAAGATTGAAGTGGTCCATGCCCCACCCGTCGGCATAATAGTATGGGACGTGCAGGCGCTTGCTCAGGATGGCGGCCGTCTGATCCTCAATCTTCAGCCCATTCACCCGCAGCAGGACATACAGCCATGTGGTGTCCTTATAATTCTCGGGCTTCCTCTCCTCCCGCCTCATAAACGTGTGGTATGGGCAGATCGGGTCCCTCTCTGGGCGCCAGCTCTTAGCAGGAGTCCCCTCTTCCTCTATAGGGAGCAGGTAGTTAATGAGTTCCAGACGGTCGCTCCCCACCCTGCAAAGATCCCTCAATGTCTTCTTATAGTTGTCCTTCGCCACCGGAGGCAACTCTACTTTCGGCGTCGGCCTCGCGTCCCGGGCTTCCTGACGGGCGGCCATATATGCCACCACCTCCTTCTCCTGCTTGTTCTTGAGCCGAAGAAGATGATCTGGCTCAATGTCAAGCACCGGCACCGCCTGCCTGCTGAGGAACCTCCTCTCGGCCCCATCCCAGCAGTCGGTCTTATGCAATCGATAGAAGGCAGTCCGGGTGTTCCACCACTTGATGTAATCCTGGGTCACTCGGGGGATGCGACCCGGAGCTGGCACCCTGAAGGAGGCAGAGTCTGCCCGGTGAAAGAAGTCCCACCAGCTCCTGGCGTGCTCGGCAACCGAACTTCCCCGGATATTCCGTGAGGGCAGGCCGAACTGTGCATGGTAAACCGGGATATGCTGATCATATCCGAAGTTTCGGCCAAAGCGGAAGGGGTAATACGGCTCCAGCAATACATTGTCCCCCTTCCTAAACGCCAACACACTCGGGCGAATAGACAGCGACCAGTCCCTCAGCTCGGGCTCCAGCAACGGGCGGACCACATTCTCCTGGCTGATAGGGTGGACGTACTTCTCCACCTGGTCGTCTTTGCATTCCCTCTTGTTATTCACCAGAGGGCTTGAGTGCGCGGCCAGCGTCCAGAAGTGAATAGTGCCAGCCGCGTCCCGGGGAACCGTTGTCAACCGGCCCCGAATGTCATACATCCGCATGGAAGTAGAAGCCGGCTCTGCGCTGGCGAACTCCAGCATTCTCGGCACCAGCCCCCAGTCTTGAAGAGCTCGCGGGGCGAACTCGGGGAACAGCGAGCAGACCCACGCATTGAAGAAATGCAGCGGACATATGTAGCGGGCCTGTCTCGGGAACTGATGAGTACTGACGTCCCCCAACGCCTTGTAGATCAAGCAAAGGGTTGCCGGGCACAGGGAGAGTTTGATCCCCCACGCCATCTGACACGCCGGATAGATAGCGTCCGGTCGAATCACCGTCTCGTCCCCATATGGCATGGCAAATGAACATAGCCAATACACGAGATAGGCGGCGCAGTGAGTCTGCGGGTCGACACCCATCGGATTAGGCCCGCTCCGACGCCCCTTGGAGGGGATCTTCACATCGAGCTTGGGCTTCGCACGCTTCTTGCGAGCGACAGCGGTGCCAACACGGGGAAACTCTTCATATTGCTTCAACCCGTCGTAGAAGTATTGCAGCCACAGGGTCATGCGCACCCTCTTTCTGTCCCCACGGGCGGGCTGCCGCCCACCATGCGACAACTGGTATAGCTCCCGGTACGCCTTCATAAGGTACCGGTATGAATACCCCAGCGAATAGTAGCCGTCCCCGTTGGTTTCATCCTTGATCAGGTCGGGGAGGCATACTTCTTCATAAGGCTCCCCGTCAATGGGCAAGCCGCTCAACTGGCTAAGACTCCACAGGTCCAGGGAGGTCTCGCCTTCCGCAGTGTAAAAAGTATTGGTCTCAGCACTGAATACTTCTATCATACCACAGCAGAGACCCTTAGAGATGGGGTAGCCGTAGCGGGAGGCGTAAACACTATGGTAAATACCAGCTCGGACCAGCAGAGGGGCGTAGTTGAATAGTACGTATTCGGTAAACTCCACCGCCCCTTCACGGAAGCTGTGTGCATCTTGAAGCTTCAGCTCCCCGAACCAGCCCAGCGACAGTTCATACTTGAACCTGATGGCCAGACAGTCCAAGATAAATGGCTCCTCCCTGTAACCCCATTTCAGGGGAGCCAAGAATAAGCCAAATCGGGGCGACTCGCCATGCACCTTCCCGGCAGACATGTCCCATTTTGCCGGAGTGAATTGAGGTGCTCGCACCAGTTTATCTTCGGTCGGTAGCACCCCCTCAATCCCCAAGACTGGCTTCCACTCCCGGGCTTCTCCCACCAGATACATCGGAATGCTCCTGGGACGCTGTATAATAGACTGTCCCGGGCATGCAGGATGGCCCGCTCGACGGCCTTTATGCTGCGGAAATCTCGCCCCTCTCGGGAACGCAGATGCCTCAGAAACCGAATAAGGTGCCTGTCCTTCGAAAGTCCTTCCTGTACTCCCCGGTGGCCCGATCAAATGTGAAGCCGCTTTCAACTCTGGCAAGCCGGCCGAAGTCCATGCTCTCACTGTCGGATCCCGACGACGCTGCCAAAGCGGCTATCTCCGCGTGCTCCCGGTCCAAGTCCTCCACGTTGAGCCATGTGACCGCTGGCACTGGACCCCGCGGAATAAGGTCGGCACCGACAGCAGCAGCAGGAGCAGAAGAACCACTTGGGGCAGCCATTTGTCTGCAAAGATACACAAATGGAAGACCAGAATAAGCCACAGGCAAAAGGAGATGAAAAACTATAAAGGGGCTTTACTACGAATAAAATAAGTAAGATACTGCCAATTTCTGACGAAATTTTGGCAGAGTTTCCCCTAGGCCAGAGGCGTAAGGGAAAAACAAGGGTGCGCGCCCACAAGGAGTGACGGCCCCAACAAAGTCATGGTGGGCCCCGAGAGGCAACACCAGAAGTCCGCCGATCAAAAAGTCTTCTTCCCCTGGCTTGGAAACCTTCACCAGTACGGTGCCCAGCGCCTTCACCGGCACACCCTGCAGCGGCCCTCACCGGTACACTACCTAGCGCCTTCCTTGGCACGCCTGAGAGGGCCTTCCCCGGTATGCTCCGGGAGCTCTTCCCCGGTGCGCCCCCTGGCAGTGCTCACCGGTACACCCCGGGATTCTTCCCCGGCACACCTTCTGCCTGCTTCCACGACGCGCCCTAAGTGCCCTTCGCCGGTACGCTTCTAGGTGCCTTCCCCGGCACGCCCGCGAAGGCGGTCTTCACCGGCACACTCCTCCGTGCCTTCACTAGCACAGTTGCCAGCACTCTCCCGGCACGCTCGGTGCTGCTCCCCGGCACGCTCCGACGCCTCCCCTACCGGCACACCCTGACGCCCTCTCATCGGCACGCTCCACGGTGTCTCCCCGGCGCGCCCACGCCCGCTCCCAATGGCACATCCGGCCACCCACGACGGAGAAGAAAAGGGGAGAGGCGAAGGAGGAAGGAGAGGAAGAGATGAAAGGAGAGGGGGGGGAAGGAGCCTAGGGCTCCGCCATGCCTCAAACGGAGAGAAAAAAAAAGAGAGAATAAGGAAGAGAAGGAAAAGAGGAGGCGAAGGAGGAAAGAGAGAAGCAGGAGGGGGGAGCCTCCCACGGTGGCACCCTCACCCAATGGAGAAGACGGCGGCGACGGCGGCAATGCCCGCGGCGGTGGCGCTCGGTGACGGAGAAGGCAGAGAAGAGAGGGAGGGGGCAAACGGTCGCCTACTGAAGAGAGAGAAGAGGGAGGGGGAATTCGAACGGGGGTGGTTCGAATGAACCACCCCTGCCCCTTTTATATGGCGGAGAAATAAGAGAAGAGAAGGGGAATAAAAAAGGGGAGAAAGAGAAAAGGGGGGAGAAGAAAAAAAAGGAAAAAAAAGAGCAAAGGAAAAAGGGGGAAATAAGAGAGGGAGAAGAAAGGAACCGGAGAAATAAAAAAGGGCAAAAGGGAAAAGGGGAAAGATAAAAAAAAGGGGGGAGAAGAGAAGAAAATAAAAAGGGAGAAAAAGGAGAAAATAAAAAAAATGAAAAAAAGGAGGATATATATATATGATATTAAATAGATATGTGTATATATATATATGTATATATATATATATATATATATATATATATATATATATATATATATACACGTACATATACCTTCGCACGAGTCTACTCATATGTGTGGAGGTGTAAGTCGATAACATACAATAATAGTTGTCTCCGGGGAACGTCCCATCCCCGCCCACAACGCACTCGTGACGCCACTACCCCGCCAACAAACAAGTCCTTCCCCGGCGCGTGGCCTCGTGCCTCAGCCACCTCCCATCATACAAAATCGCCATCAAGGGCCTTACGCCCGGATCGGCAGAACCTCTATCCTTGCGCTGGCATTCGTCCCTTGCCAGCGAATAAATCCCTTTCCGGCGCAAGGCTCCGTGCCCTATCCACCCACTCCATACAATATTACTATTACGGACCCTACGTCCGAATCGGCACGAACTCTCCCATTGCGCTGGCATTTTCTTCTTGCCAACGAACAAGCCTTACCTTCCGGCGCGAGGCTTCGTGCCCCAGCCAACACTTGCGTATCACTCGCTCGTCAACAAAAAAAAGAAGAAAAGAAAATGGGGTTAAAAATAGAGATACCCCGCCGGACTTGCCCCTACACGGGGACAAGGGTAAAAATGGCAACAACCCAGCTGTGGCGAAAACCCGAAAGGGCGCTGCAGGCAAAATCGGGTACCCCGCCACGTGAAAACCCGAGAGGGCGCGTGGGCAAAAGCAAGAGGGGGCCGGTACCGGCGAAAACCCGAAGGGCGCTTGTATCATAATGTGGTTCAAAAAAAAAGAGAGAAAGAGAAGAAAGAGAAAGAAGAGACAACTAAACAGGTCAGCTCCTACACCCTGTCGGTGCTGACGAAGAGACCAAGAGACAACAAACTCAGGTAGCTCCGGCACCCTGTCGGCACTGACGAAGAGACAAAGAGATCAACAAACCAGGTCAGCTCCCGACACCCTGTCGGCGTTGACGAAGAGACCAAGAATCAACAAACCAGGTCAGCTCCCGACACCCTGTCGGCACTGACGAAGAGACCTAAGAGATCAACATATCACGTCAGCTCCCGACACCTGTCGGCACTGACGAAGGACCAAGAGATCAACATAGACCAGTCAGCTCCCGACACCATGGTCGGCACTGACGAAGAGACCTAAGAGACAACAAACCAGGTCATCTCCCGACACCCTGTCGGCACTGACGAAGAGACCAAGAGACAACATATCACGTCAGCTCCCGGCACCCTGTCGGCACTGACGAAGAGACCAAGAGATCAACATATCACGTCATCTCCCGGCACCCTCTCGGCACTGACTAAGAGACCAAGAGATCAACAAACAAGGTCAGCTCCCGACACCCTGTCGGCACTGACGAAGAGACCAAGAGACAACATATCATGTCAGCTCCTGACACCCTGTCGGCACTGACGAAGAGACCAAGAGACAACGAATCATGTCAGCTCCCGGCACCCTGTCGGCACTGACGAAGAGACCAAGAGACAACAAACCAGGTCAGCTCCCGACACCCTATCGACACTAGCGAAGAGAAAAAGAGGCCAGTACACCCGCGGGCACCGCTCGGCTCATCCTTCGCCCGCGCTACCCGTGGGTGGGGGGCATTTGTGGACACCAAAAATTGCATACCCATGATATCCTATCCGGCCCGCATCAACAACGGCGTCGAGCGAAGCAGACCGGGAGAGACTGATCATTTAGATTCCCCGAAGGTGAACATTGCCGTGAAGCCGTCTCCAGGAGCCACGACAGTGAAGAGGAATCGACCACCGAGAGACCCACGATTCACGGGCCTCGAAGAAATCAAACGGGCCACAACCCGCGGCCCAAAACTGTCCATGTTAGCCTCAACGGCACACCCCCCTTGGGGGGGTCTTCAACGGCACACCCCCCCCCTTTTTGGGGGGGTCTTCCCTGGCACACCCCCCTTGGGGGGGTCTTCCCGGCACACCCCCCTTGGGGGGGTCTTCAACGGCACACCCCAGGGAGGGAGCCTTCAGTGACACAGCCCCCTGGGGCCTTCAACGGCACACCCAGGGAGGGAGCCTTCAGCGGCACACAGCCCCCAGGGCCTTCAGCGGCACGCCCATCCTGGGCTCCAGCGGTACACCCCCAGGGGCTTCAACGGTACACCCCCAGGGGTCCCCAGCGGCACACCCCTCAGGGTCTTCAACGGCACACCCAAGAGAGGGGCCTTCAGCGGCACACGCCCCATGGCCCTCAGCGGCACGCCCCTTTGGGCCCTCAGCGGCACACTCTTCTGGGCCTTCAGCGGCACGCCCGTTGGGTGTTCCCGCGGCACGCCCTTTTGGCCCTCCTACGGCACACTTATTCAGCCCACCAGCGGCACAGCGTTAAGCCTTTTCAACGGCTGAACGACGTGGTGCCCATGCCCTACGCGTCCTTGGCGCGCAGTGAGCTCCCTGAGGTGTCAACCAACCGTTGGGCCACGCAGGCTACTCCCCTGACAGCCAGGACGGAAGACGTCAAACCCCATCATGACGGAGCTGCTTCCCGCCTTCGACGGCCGTGCTCAGAAGCTCCCGCGGTTGGGACTATAAAACGACTCCCGCTCCGGCAAAAAGAGAGAAGGGGGGGCTGGAGAGGAATACACACACAGACAGAGGGAGAGACATACGCAAGAGAGGAAGAGAAGAGAAGGGAGAAGAAGAAGGGCTCCGGCGTGAGTCTCCTCTGACGGCCACCGGGCAGAAGAGAGAGTAAGAGAGAAGGAGGGCTGAATGTAACAGGGGAAGGTGCGGGGGAATGAGCAGTGGACGCTCGTCCCTACTTCAATCCCCAACACTTTCCCTTCCGTGGTTTTCCTTGTTTTCTTCCTCCCTTCATCTTGTATTTTGGTTTTCTTCCTTGCCCGTAGCCTTGACTCGGGCATGCCCGGCAATGTATATGGATGGCCACGGCCCCTTGCTCCCCATGAATGAAAATCACCCTCCTTGGGTTTCTCTGTTATTTTTGTTGGTTTACGCCAGTTTTCATGGTGTATGATGTGTTGTTCATTTTTCCTCCATTTCTCTATTTCTCCGATGCTTTTGGAGTCCCCGTAGCTACGTGATTCCTCCTATATGATCCTTGGCCTCATGGGCTCTTTGCCTTCTCCTATGGCCATCAGTTGTACCTATCTGCTTGAGTGGAGGGAGACCCTCCTTCTCTTCAAGAACACCCAGTAGCCAGTAGCCCTTGGCTTTCCTCCACTGGTACGCCCTTAACTTCCCTTCACCGATGGCCCTCAGCCCTTGGCCGACGCATCCTTGGCCCTTCCCAGCTGGTGCATCCTTGATTTCTTCAGCCTAACGCCTCTCCTGCACGCCCTCTCAGCCCTTGGCCGGTACACCCCATAGTGGCCCTCAGCGGCACACTCTTTCGGCCCTTGGCCGGTACACCCCATAATAGCCCTCAGCGATACACCTCCCCCTTTTGTGCCTCAGCGGTGCACCCTTAGCCTTCCTAGCCCGGCACACCCTATGCTCGTCCTTGGCCGGTACGCCTTGGCCAATCTCCCGTCCACCCTGTCCAGTATTAGAAGCCTCCCGTTCATCATTTTCTTCATATTTTCCGAGGTTCTATAAAGGTGTTGCAGCCTCCGGGCGCCCACGTCCAGTTGTCAGGTTCCGTCACTCCATGTGGGTGCGTTCCCTTTACCTCCCTTACGCTCAGGTAGAGGGGAGGTGCTGCCGAATTTTTGCCAGAAAATAATAAGACGTTAAAAAGGTAAAAGGAAGCAACGAATGGATGAAATGATTAATGATAATCTTTCCAATTAATCAAGCCACTGCCGACAGCATGAGAACTGAACCGATCAATGACACGGTAGACCGAACGTCCGATTGGTGAGAAGAGGCCGCACGGAATGAAGCGAAGAAAAGGAGAAGTTTATGTAAAACTACATGCAAATTAAGAAAAGAAGAAAAGAAAAGCCTTAAAATGAATAACAGAGGAGTGGACCCTCACCGGTATTCTGATCCCAACCTTCACCGGCACGCTCTATTGGCCCTCCATCGGTACACTCCATCTCCACTCCCTTCTTCACCGGCACACCCATCAGCACCCCTCACCGGTACACCCCTTTTGGCCTCCACCGATACACCCTCATCCCTCTCTCACT
Source organism: Amorphophallus konjac (assembly GCA_022559845.1). Taxonomy (NCBI): domain Eukaryota; kingdom Viridiplantae; phylum Streptophyta; class Magnoliopsida; order Alismatales; family Araceae; genus Amorphophallus; species Amorphophallus konjac. The sequence continues at coordinate 8,021 of JAHNEJ010001316.1, read as the reverse complement.
ATCTCATTCTCCCCTTTGCCGGCATGCCTCTAGCCATCCTTCACCGACACACTTGGCTGGCTCTTCGCCGGCACGCTCTCCTCAGCGCCTTCCCTGGCACACCTCCACCCCCCCCACCGGTACACTCTCATTCACTCTCACCGTCACCTTCTTCCTCCTTTCCCCTCACCGGTGCACCCTTACCTTCCTTCGCCGGTACACCCTTTTCCACCCTCTCGGCACACTCCCCTTTGCGCTTGGGGTGCCCTCGCCGGCACGCCCGTCATTCCCTTTACCGGTACACCCCACCGGCCCTATCTCATGACATCGGTAATAATAGTGATGACCACAAATAAATTAATAAAAAAAGCATAATAATAATTAAGGAAATTAGAGCATATACAGGACATAAAACAAAAAGATTGCAACAAAAATAATAATAATAAAGAGGGGCGGGGGTGAGAAAATGACGATAACAATAATAATAAAAAGGGAAATCATTCGGAACAAATGCACAAAGTGGTAATAAGCAGCGAAAGGAAAGAGAGGAACACTTAATTAAAACCCCAGATAAAAAAATGCTAGGGTCCACATTGCAGTCCCATCTCTCCCCGTTACCCGACGCAAAAGGAACAATAATGCCGCCCCCTCAGGCCGGGCCCGAGTCTTGGGAATCCACCCGACATGGCCAAGCCCCAACCTGATCTTGGGCCAACACTCCGATTAGATCGGATTCGTTTCTCGCCATCGGGTCCTTCCGGGCCGTCATTAAGGTCGCCGTGCATTCGGCATGCACTTGAACGGATTCGTCCCCGATTTTTCCGTCACGTTTCTATCACGGACCCATGTCCGAACATGAAAAGGTCCATGAGTGACCGACACGGCCGACAGCTCGTGGTCCGGATGCAATCCTTAGTGTGATCTATTCCTGCCTCTTTCTCGCGCAATTAGTATTATCCTTTTCGGCCGCAGGGCCCCTAATTTCGGCAATTAATCAAGGGTATTCCCTCGTATGGGGGATGTAAATGACGTCGTGACCTTTATGGCATGACGGGATCTGGTCCCGACACGAACCATACAATCATCTGACGAAGTCAGATCGAGCGCACCATGGGCTCTTCGGAGCCCGAATAAATTGTCACTCCGGTGACTGGCACGCCCACGCACTCAATAGACGAAACACCCGCCACGAGCGAATTTTAGTGCGTCCACAGCTACACTGCCAGAAAACACACCACGACAACCCCGTCGTGGAGGCCCGTCTCACAAACGAACCCCAACCTAAGACCACGCTGTCTGGGTAGACACGATCATGACCTCGCAATCGTTAACCCTACACCATCTAGGGAAAACCCTCGATGACGCTCACTGGAAACCGTAGACCTCTACCTCAGGAAACCACCCGAAAACTACAATTAAAATCACGTCGCAGACGTGAAACGGAAACTCAAGTCACTAGAAACTCACATAGCAGAAGCAAAGACAGACGCGTCCACTAACATCTTACACCGCACCTTAGTGTCTCCCTATGATGCCCTAGGCGGAGACTGAGACACACAACCAGTACCACGAACAAGGATTAGCTGGGGTCGCGCTTGTCAGCGTGGGTCTGACTGCCCCCAACTACGTGTGCACACACAGACCATGCACCCTAGGTCAGATCCTCTAGCTAGTTCTTCCCCCGAAGCCCAGACTCAGGCTACGTGTGGGGGACCTACGGTAACCAGCCTAAAAACCGTCTTCCTCGGGTAACGCTCTCCACCACTCCCAAGTGGGTTCGTACACACGTGCGCAGGAAAGCTACGACGAGTGGTAGGTCACTAAACGAGAACACGGAAAGTCACACACACACCCATTACGAGTAACGCGGAGTAACAGGTGGCTCGGGGACACCAGACTCTGGATGGTCCACTAGACCTACCAAACCCAACGGTCCTTGAGTCACACAACTCAGGTCGAGACCGTCGTACGAGGACAGCTCCATGCTGTCAATCTAGCCTATCCCTAGTGTAAGACCCTGAATAAATAATCAAGAATGACTATATTCAAAAATGAAATAATCAAGTTATACACTATATGATTAAACCCATCACCCATATACACATCAAAAACGAGCCAAATTAAATGACGCCTCCATCTAGGTCATCATTTAATTGAAGACCCCTAAGAAGGCGCCAATTTATAAAATAACGCCTCTATCCTAGGCGTCAGTTTCAGAAGTGATGCCACTATGTATGGGCGTCAAATTTCATATTGCAGTAACGCAAGAAAATGTAATAGTAAGTAACGCCCCCTTGGCAGGCGCCATTTTATAAATTGAAGACCCTTTGACGGGCGTCATTTTTAATTAACGCCCCAACCTTAGGCGTCATTTTCAAACTAAACCTGTTAGTGTTCGGTTCGAACTGAGATGTTATCCTGGGTAAGCTTGATTGAGGAAAGGATCAATACGTGGGATGTCTAAGTTAATAAGGACTCTAAGAAGGAAGTTTCAATTCCCATCGAACTCCAACCCTATAGAGTCTCCAGAATCCTATAAATACCCATCCCCTTTCCATCGACTCACGTTAATTGCCAAAGACATCCTGCTGCTGCTACTGCTCTTCTGCCTTGAAGTTCCTCTTCGTTCTGCTGCTCCTATTGTGCTGCTGCATAGCAGTTCTTCATCAGCATCTTCCTCTTGCTGTCAATACCTTGAAGGGAAGAAGCTGTCTTCTGCTTCTTCTTCTGAAGGTTTTGGTTGTTCGTGGGAAGCTCCTGCTGTTCTAATCTGGACCAATGGAGTTGCTGCAATTGTTGCTCTTACCATCATCTTCCTGCCGGGAACGTAGAAGAATCATCCTCTTCTTCCTTGTTCCCACTGCGTTGCTGAAGCTATTATCACCCTCATCATCCTACTGCATCTTCCGAGGGGTGATGTTATTGCTTTGGCTAAAGAGTTGTTGCTATTTTAACTTCCAGAAACTCTGTTTGAAATAGAGTATCGTGTCAACCAAACCACCCAACCAAGGTAGGTTTTCTCAAGACTTAGCAAAACTCTATAATTAGTAAGTTATAAACATGCATATAGGTCTGTAAGAATTACCGATTTCATTTTTGATAGAGGTTTATCAGATTTTATGATGATTTCTGAATTTCTTGAAATGACGCCCCAGATTAAGGCGTTATTTTAATTTGACGCCCTTATAAATAGTCGTCAATTGAAACAGGCAATTAATAATTATGCAGGATCAAAACTTAATAACTATGAATCCCTACATAAAAAATGATGCATGATCATACTAATAAATTCCTGATATTTTTCTCTATCTGTTCATGTCAAATGATTCCTGATCAGACATATTTTATAAACCTTGTGTCTGTGATTGTACCTGCTCGGTGCAAATCATATGACAAAGAATTAGCGACCCTGACTAGGTCGTTATTTTGAATGGACGCCCCTATACATAGGCGTCAAATTGTGATAAATAGTTAAAATGGGAATGAAATTTCTGGACAAAATAATTGACGACGTACATACTACCCTTTTATTTTATATAAGACGCCCCTGACTAGGGCGCTATTTACAGAATTAAAGCCTTCATGAGAGGCGTCATTTTGATAATAAATGCAAATATGAAATGTTTAAAGATATTAATCTATATGTAATGACTGAGTGAACAGTCATCATTTGATAAACTGACGACCTTGACAAGGGCATCAATACATAAAATGAAGACTCAGATCCCAGACGTCATTTTACTGATAGTCATGTTTATACGTGATTTCTGTAACCCACTGTCGGGTCATATATATATTTATATGTATTGGCACTATATTCCATTCCGTGAATATAGCCCCGCGTTTTCATAATGTTTTATCGGTTACCCACTATTTCTCGGTGATAGACGAACTCTCCATCTTTGGACCGGTGACTTTATCATAGAGACCTCCGTAAGACTCCGCTAGCCTTGGATTCCCTCAAGGCAGCCGAGCTGGTTGTACCATTAAAACCCATGACACTTCTTAACTGCCATGTCACTCTAAGGAAACATGGTATACCGGCCCTCACGACATGTTGTTTGTATGTCATGAGAATATTCTTGGAAATAATGGGATGGGTAATCCATACCATTCATATCCTTTAAGAATAGTGTGCCGCACTTGTGTACACTAATTCTATCTACCTTATCATGTACAAGAACGAGCGACCATGTTCATGTGGGCGCTTATTCCTATCGTCATGACACCCGAGTTAGGGAGCCGATTCCACCTAGTTTTATCGTTAATCGTGATTATACCGTTATTATCGTCATTATACCACATGTTCAAATCCCTGAAGTGCTATTCCACAAGATCTACCTTAAAGGTTCATACAAGTTTATTCCTTGAAAGTTCATATTGGCTATAACTATAGTGGATGTCGAAAAATACACGATCAATGCCTACGCATATAGGGCCCGATCTGGTCCTGGGAGGAGCACCCAAAAGTACTTGTGCCCATGGGAGTTGTAATGATCACGGAATGGCATTGTTCGAAGTGCATGACTAGCTTGATTAGACATTCCACAATCTCATACTCGACTTGACATGACATGACTTACGTGACCCAAAAGGGTATTTATATACTTGCTTGAAATGTGATAGCCAATTTCCGACATGACATGATGAATATTCTTGCTTGAATATCTTGACATTTATTGATATAAGTTCTTGAAAGACATGCTAGTTCACTCAATTATCTCTTGTTATACTCTCTCTCTTGTCGCTTTACGCAAACATGCCTAGCTTTATTGCATTTATGTAACATGTAATTTACTTAAAGCAAGCTAGCTCTTGAGATGTAATTCCTACTGAGCGTTCGCTCATCCAGTGTTTTCCCCTATTTTTCAGGTAAGTCCGATGATGAGACTCAATCGGATGGGGAAGGTCAAGAGTGAAGAGATTAGAGCTCTCCGTCTATCTGAGCATTTACTAATCCTATCTTTCTAATTTTTTGAGTCAGTCATTGTACTTTTTCCTTTTATTGAGTCTTGGCATTTTCATTTGTAATCGAAGTACTTTGAGGTTGTGATTGAATAAAGGACTGGGTTATCTTTACTGTTGCGCACTCTATCTTTGTGTTGAATACACTAACGCTCTGATTGACATGATCGATATAAACTTGTCACGCACCCCGGGCTCCTTCCGCGCTCGGGGCGTGACACCTAGGTCTGAAACCACGGTGGCATGAATACCAAGATAGCTCACAAGACGCCGAGTTGATTCCCTATCCAAGGAAAAAGTGGGAAACCTCCTGCCCTAGACTAGGTGACTAGACTTGCAGTTTGAGGGCCAAACCCATGACCCACTTGGAAAACACTTTTTGGGAAAACCAACGACGTGCAGGAATAGCCCTTTGCACTCATGCCGACTCACGGCCACTCGATCTAGCGAAATCACGAAAGCCCGGAACACAAAGGGTCACCCGGAACCTCCAAGCCCACGGGCAAGCTAATCGAGATAACACGGTACCTCCAGACACCCCAAAAACACAGACACAGAACCCACGGGGTGTCCGGGACATCCACGACACCGACGGTCGACCACTGGGTCACAACCGGGTCGACCGGGGCCAATCATAACACAAACAGGACACAACTAACATGAAAACCAAGTGGCGATCCTCCCTGGACCACAAACCAAGCCTAGCGGTCTTCTCTAAGACTGCCAAGCCCAGCATAGCAGTCCAGCTAGGACCACTAAGCCCGAGAAACATCTAGGACCTAAGCAGACATTACCCAGATAGCAAGGCCGCCTGGCGGTCCACAATTGACCGCAAGACCTCGCCTAGCGGTCCAACCAGGACCGCAACACCCAGAAACACACGAACGACTAGGGCATGAAAACGGTCATACCATGACCGCTAAGCCCTGCCTAGCGGTCCCCTCGAGACCGCTAAGCACAATGGCGGTCTATCGCGAGACTGCAAGGCTCGAACCGACATAAAGGGACCCCTGGCGGTCTCCATATGGCCGCCAGGTTGCTTAGCGGTGCCTGGAAGGACCGCTAGGTCATCCCGAGCGTGAAAATGGTGAAAAACTCCATTCTACGCCCCGTTCACACCCATGTGAAGGGGAAAAGAAGGGGAAACTAGTCCCCAACCTCTCTAGCACCGAGGGGTCCCATTTAAACCCCAAAAATGAAAGATTGGGCTCACACCCCAAAACATGCACTTTTCCCCAAAACGTAAAAATAACCTCGCTCGACTCACCACGGTCTACAAAACTCACGGGAAAGGAAGTACAGGGGTTAAGGATCCGTCCCCCTACCTCCATCGAAGATTTCGCGCAACGAGGACGCCGATCCGCCAAGAAAATACCGTTAAAGCCTCGCCGGTTCACAAACTCGCCACGAGCTCCACTGCGAGTCATCGCCCCTCGATCATCGCCCATGCTCGGCTGCTCCTGGCCTGCGTTGCCTCCACCTCGCCCCCTCCTCGCTCTGTCGGCCATTGGAGAAGAGAGGGGAGAAAGAGAGAGCGTGAGAGGGGAGAGGGAGAGAATGAAAGTGAGGAAGAGAGAGAGAGGGGTTTATATATATAGAAAATACAAAATTTCTGTAAAATATAAGAAATAGGGAGAAATCGTTTTCCTAATCCTCGAAAAACGCACAACGCGCTGGTAACCTCCCGGAGTCAAAATGCAACGGTTCGCCCTACATAGGGTTCTGAAGGTCCGACAAGCAAAAACACGCGTAAACCATAAAACTCAATCTTGGACCTACAAAAGCGATTTGAAACCCACGGATCCAGATCTGAAAAATATCCGAAAAAACCCATGGCATTACATCCCTCCCCCCTTAAACAAATTTCATCTTCGAAATTCAGGACAAGCACCATGCCACAAGGGGAGAACACCTTAACCAACTGGCAATGCTGTCAGGGCCCCAGCACAGAAAACCTCAATTCTCACGAAAGCACTGATCCTAAGGGATACAGTTAGAACTAGATCACGACCACCGCCTCGCTCATGACCCCACACACCTCGATGATCAGAGCAGGCATATATCAAAAACATAACTCTGGCATCACCTCAGTCACAACAAAAACCACTCATGGCACCGCTGCCACAATCTCGCTCACCGAGGAGACACAGTCCTCATCCCGAGAAATAGCCACCGATCCACCCATGGTCGGTGGACCAACCAAACATTAGCCTCTCTACCATCTGACCGCTACAAATCTGTCGGCTCCACGCCAAGGACCATCTCACACCTGGCAAGCCGAATGCCAACAACGGTACGGGACCAACTCTGTTAGAACTCAAACTTCAACAAAGCCCATGTCCCATCCGAAAAAAGGCACATCATGGAAACGGCCACCAAAGGCCTCGCTTGCACACGACTCTCGCCATTCTCGAATCACAATCACCAGCATCTTCTATTGTGAAAGACCAATCACAGGTCATTAGACACTCGCCAACGGGAAACCCTTGACTCACTCAGCTTCTTCCTTCTTTCTTGGTCCTTCACTAGGTCTGAAGGGCACATTCTAAATCTCGATAGGCCATCCGTTGACTCACATACGGACGAACGCCACATCTCGAGATGAAACCTTACTCGGACAACAAATCCAAACATATCCTCATGCCACATCTACCCTCTCACGGGAGCATGGCAAAACCAATTGACAAGAATCCGGAATCTTCGGTCCTTACCTCACTCGACTTTGACTTATAGGGAAAATCCTCCGATGCTGGTCACAGACCAAGGATGACCATATCCAACACCAACGTCTCTTTGGAGATAGGTATACCCGACATTGTCCACCATCCTGTCTCATCAAATCCTATCTCATCTCAATTACTCCAAGTGGACGCCTGCCGATCCCATTTTCGCTCTTATCACACAGCCGCGGGACACGACCTAAGCAATTCACGGCACACAATACCAAGGCAACCAAGTGCCACTAGCTACCACAGCAACCTGGTCGACAACGCCACGACAAATGCACACGAGTCCTTAGACAATACACATCTTACCACTGCTGAGTCCTCTTCCACATCATTCTGAAACTTCCGGAC
>JAHNEJ010002925.1:0-185590 GCA_022559845.1 Amorphophallus konjac | reverse complement strand
GCGTTTCTTCAGCCACGGAACGCGGTTCACTACAGTACCACCAAAGCCTAACACGTCGGCTATGTGGTGAAGCGGGCTTTGTTGGAAGAGCTTCGAAACGGTTGGCATTCCCTCGCGGTGGTCGAATTTGAAATGCAAATCCAGCCAGCAATTCAAGACAAGTGCACAACCAAATGGAGGCTTACCCATGCTCGAGGCGGTAAGGCCGCTGTAAAGATAGGCAAGGACGGCGGGTCCCACCCTCTTTCCACGCCAGATCCCGCAGATAGCACTCAGCTGGTCTTCCTCCACTATGTTGTCGGTATAAGGAAACAAGAGAGCACCCGCCAGACAGATAGTGAACCCCTTCATGATTCCCTCCAAATAGTCATCGTCTGGTGACCCTCTCAGGGCGTCCATGACCCACTCCGCGAGCTTTTGGAGATCGATCCCCTTCTGAGTACGGACCTTTCTAGCTGCGTCGGGTGGCATGAAGCTTCCAAGGACGCTTTCAGAAGTACCCCGTGTCAGCATCCGCATAGCCTTCACCTTCCGTCACTCTTGAACTTCTTCAAACCAAGCAGAAGTTCCACCTCCTCGAGGAGGATGGTCACCTCGAAGGTCGGGAAGATAAAAGTGTGGGTCTGGGGATGCCAGACCTCCACTAGCGCGCCCATAGCCGCCCAGTCCATACGAATCTTCTCGTAATGCTTGGCGTGAATAAGGAGCCCCTGCAGATGCCACTTCGAGAGTATGGCCCTCATGCCAATGGAGATATTGGAAGTCAGCTTTGAAAGCCATGGCAGCTTGGAAAATTTCCTCGGGCCTGGGAAGAGTGGATATGGCTGGGAGAGGAAGGAAGAAGAAATGAAGGAAGTAAGAAGAAGGTTCGCGTACAGAAATTTGAAAAGAGTCGGCTTACCATATGCGACATGATCGTCCCACTCAGATGACCCTCGAGGTCAGAAAGTCACCTAATCTCGCTGCTAGGCTTGCTCCTCTTCATAACGCGGGAAGACTCTCCTTCCATCCTGAAGGTCTCTAGATTCTCCTCTCCTTCCTCTCCTGAGCTTCCAAAACCCACCTTGGTGCATTTGAATGAACTTGCCTAAGGGGAGTTCTTATAGGAAGGGAAGGGTGCTACAGGACAGAACATGTCACATCAGTGGTCATTGTCAAGATTTTGTCTGGATCTCCTTTGAACTGTGGTGCGATTCTGCTACCTTTTGATGTTGCTAACCTTTGCTGGCATGTGCAGGTTTTACTAACGGACATCTTTGTCCTATCTCCTGTCCCACCTTTCATTGGTTGGTCCCACCATGTCATGCATCATAGTATATGATACCTACGCTACTAGAACATGTCAAGGACCTTGCGGCCCGAACAAATCTGGGATTTGAGTTCCCCTTCAACAAAAACGGTGATGATCCCGGAAGAGTTTGGGTTGTACGGATAGGCCGTCAATTTGTGATAGAATGGGGACGACGGTTCCATTCAGTGAGTTGGTGCGCGGATAAACGGGCCCCAGCCCAGTATCAGCTCACCGGGTCGGTATCCTGACCCGTTCTTCACAAGTTGACAATATTATCCTTGGCTATTTTCTATTTTTGTTTGTTTTAAATTTTTCTTTAAACCCAGCATGCATTCATATAGGACCTTGATTTATTGCGGAAGATCATTCAAGCGATTCGGTTGTGAAAGACGTTGTGTTTCAATTCCTACAAATATGAGATATTCCACTCTGAATGAAATACTGAGTTTCTTTGAGACAGCCCTACGCTGCTCTTCCAAAGGAGACCCTTGTTTGGACAGACCCTCAGATATTCCTTTACCTTTTTGACCCACCTTGGCCGCAGCACTTCCACATTGGCTGGTAACCGCTCCCCAAAGGTGAAACCTCCGGTTTATGACCCAGGTACTTCCACACCGAGAAGTTGGTCTTCTTTTGTTTCGTGCCTGAGTACACATCTCACCCTCCCTTATTTGATCTCCGTCCAAGCAATCGTCAATATTTGAAAGACCTCCTTCAAGGTCGCCTCATTAAAACTTCAGGAAAGATTCCAAACAGTAACGTCACAAGCGTGTCTCATCACACCTTGGCATCAACTTATCAGTCCGCTCCCACTCCATTTCACTCCACTTCGATACCATTCCACTACGTATCGCTCCCTTGCAAAGCAGACGCCAAGGCGGGGCAGCTGTAGACACGCCATTCCTGACGTCTCCTGAGAAAGTCTCATATTACTATACAACGTCCCGCGACGGCTTACGCGTTTTGAATCACTTGAGTGCTTCCTTTTCTTGAGTCTTCTTCCGCCCTTTTCGGCATCCGGAATCGTCTCGTCACGGCATTCGGACGGCATCAACACCAGTCGAACGCATCAGGAGGTTCCGGAACCAAGAAGGATATCTGCCGGGCGGCCGCCGACGCCCGATCTAAGGACCCGGGTGGGTCTTAATGGGGGCGTCCAGGACCCTGGACGCCCCCATGATTTTAATTTGTTTTATTCTTTTCTCAGGGCCCAAAACCAAATATAAAAATATAAAAAAAATAATATATATTTATGGAGGCGTCCAGGAACCTGGACGCCTCCATAAAAATAAAAATAAAAAATAAGTGTAAAATGCCAGTTGGCATACAAAAACAAAAAAAATAAATAAATTATATATATATTAATGGAGGCGTCCAGACCCCTGGACGCCTCCATAAAAACAAATAAAAAAATAAAAATGCCAGCCCTTGTATAAAAGACAAAAGAAAAATAAAAAAATAATAAACTTTTGGAGGCGTCCAGGGCCGTGGACGCCTCCATCAACTCACTCACGGGCGCCGGCCACCGAACGACGGTTTGTCGTGTGTGAAAAAAGCTAAATTTAGAGACGTCCAGATGACTGGACGCGCCCATTTCTGAATCACGAGGCGCCGCTCACAAAACCACGCGTTGTGCCAAACCGCGTGGGTCCGTCGTCGATTTTCGGTGGACCTGTTAGAGGCGTCTGGGACCCTGGACGCCCCCATAAAAGTATTCCAAAAAAATCAATAAAAATAGAATAAAATATTATTTCGGCCCTGATGGAGGTGTCCAGGGTCCTGGACGCCTCCACCCTCCGGAGCTCTATAAATAGAGGCCCACCCCCCCTCAGTTCTGGGGGAGCTAAGCAGTGATCCGATAGGCTGCCGGAGCCCAGAGGCTACGGAGTCATTTTTCTAACCCGTGGGGTCTTTTGTAGGTGGAGGTTCTGCCGGCTTCTCGGGTGCCTACGCTCGCGAGAGGAAGGTCGTCTTCATCCACCGCGCTTCCCCGTCGTCCCCACGCTGCCGGAGCTCCGCCGGATTTCACCCTCGGCTCATCCAATAAGCTTTTTCTTCCCCTTTTTCTCCATAGTTCTTTACATTCATCATATTGCATCCTCTATCCCCCTTCACAAGGGCGCCTCTTCTCTTATACTTCTTGCATCCATCATCTCATTTTCCTCCTACTCGAGTCCGAGAGGGGTTTAAAAGATAACACCAACCAGGTGTGTGTCTTGCCATCATTTCGTTATTTTTACCACGAGGATTTGAATACTACACCTCCATCTTTCTAATCCACTTGTCATTTATTTGTCGTTGTTTTGCAAGGGTACCCGAGGAAAGCCCTCTCCGTCGGCCGGCCGGAAGGAGAGGAAGAAGCAACCCGCCATGTCCCGCTCTTGAGGTAGGCGCGATCACTTTCTTATTTTGGGGTCTTTCGGCCCCTGGCGATCACATCTTTTCATCGAGGCCGCGGCGAGTCACTTCCCCAATGGCCGTTTAAATTTCTGTTTCCTATATTCTCTTTATATTTTGTTAAATTCTGCTTATATCATCGAGGCCGCGGCGAGTCACTTCCCCAATGGCCGTTTAAATTTTCGTTCCTATATTCTTTCTATATTATATTATATTTTGCTCATATCATCGAGGCCGCGGCGAGTCACTTCCCCAATGGCCGTTTAAATTTCCGTTCCTATATTCTTTCTATATTATATTATATTCTGCTCATATCATCGAGGCCGCGGCGAGTCACTTCCCCAATGGCCGTTTAAATTTCCGTTCTTATATTCTCTCTAATCTATTATATTCTGCTCATATCATCGAGGCCGCGGCGAGTCACTTCCCCAATGACCGTTTAAATCTCTGTTCTTATATTCTCTTTTATATTCTGCTATATTCTGCTCATATTCTCGAGGCCGCGGCGAGTCACTTCCCCAATGGCCGTTTCAATTCTTGTTATTTAATTTCTGCACCATTCCCGTCCCCCCGAGGCCGCGGCGAGTCACTTCCCGCTATGGCCGTTTGAACCCCATATCTTGCCATATTATACTTGTCCCGCTCACCCCACCGGAGCAATCTCCCGTGGTGGCCCCTTCTCTCTTCTCTATCATTTCTGTGTTGCAGCAAACAGCAAAACAAACAAAAAAAGAGGAGCCCGCGCGCTCTCCGCATCCTCTTCCTCGCACCATCGAACTCCGAACCGCGTGACGTCGCTCACATGTGGGAGTCGACGGATGGCTTATCGAGGTTTGGAATGTTTCCTTCGGATCCGGTGGAGGACCAGGAAAGAAGGAAGAACCTGAGCGAGAGGAGGTTTCCTGTTGATGAGCGGTTGGTGATCGGCGCGTGGTCTCTCACAGACAAAAGATGCTGGTGGTTGTGCATCGACACTGGTGAGAGCTGCGTATCAGTGAGACGCTTTCCGGATGGAGTCTGGGCTCTGTCGAAGTTTATCTTCTGAGTTCTGATAGAGTTGGTCCCATGCTGTTGTTTGGCTTTCGGCTTGTCCGGCGTGAGGTGATTCTTGGCGCTGAGCCGATGAGCTGATTGCGGTCTGTTGAGATGACTGCGTGAGCTGGTGGAGGCTCTGTATTGGTTGTTCCCTTGAGAGGGTGTGTGTCACGCCCCGATGCGGAATATCGGGACGCGAGCGAGTCGTAAACAAGCGTGTCAATAAGAGCGTGCATAAATTAATTTCTAACAACAGAAATGAATGGGAAAATGATAATTTTATTTTATCAAAATGAAGTTTACAACACTAATTGACAAGCTATAAAGGCAAACTACAAACTTACAATCCAAAATACATCATCATTGTAAAAACACTAATGACCTACATAAACCTAGGTAAAAGGAAAATCACTCTCTCACTCTTGTCCATTCCCTTGATCATTTTCATTCCCTATAACAATTAACCAAAACGTAGGGTGAGCTAAAAGCTCAGTAGGATTTTATATCTCTAAAAATCAGGCAATCTTTAAGTATTAAGAATTTAAGTAATTTGTGAAGTTGTATCGAGAAGTGTATAAACATGAATGAAATTTCCAAGAAATTGGGATAACAAGATATCATGAGAAATTTTCAAGTAATGAATTTGACAAGTAAAGACTTTTCATATAATTTGACTGTTTCATACGAGTCAAGTAAATCATGTAAACAAGTAATCAAATACCAATAACAAAATGTGGAATGCCGTATCAAGTAAATCTATCATGCACTTCGGTGCAATGTCACACCGTGGTCAATCAACTCCTATGGGCACAAGTACTTTCGGGCGCTCCCACCAAGACCAGACCGGGCCCCATTAATGCCAGACATTGAGTCATATGGATCAAAAGATCCCAAGTACGTCTAGACATCCACTTTAATGTATATGGCCAATGAATTTCAAGAAATAGGCTATTGTAAATAAGTACAGATCTGGCAAAAATTTCAGAAGTTATAAGAAACATCAACCCTTGGTAAGTTCTAGATCATCAAGGGTCATCTAGAAACATTGAAACATCAACCCTTGGTCAAACCTTGGGTTGAAATACTCAAGTAGTGTGATGGTCGTGCACTGGGCCATTACATTTGTGTGATGGTCTAGTGTAGGCCGTTACAGCAGTCTGAATCCACCTTCAAGAATTCAAAACTCAGATGAATGTGACGGTCATATATTGGGCCGTTACATGTGCCTGACGGTCCAATGCAGAGCCGTTATATTACTGACAACTAGAAAGTATCGATAGTGTAATCTAATCAATGGGCTTCAATGGTACAACCAACTCGGCGTCCTAGTGGGAATCTCAGGCTCGCGGAGAATTACGGAGGTATTGAAACAAGATTTCCTAGTCCATTGGAAGGAATATCCAATAGAGAGGTCCTCATGTCCAAGAATATGTTCCTATAGTGTAAAGTGTGAACTAATGGACAACATACCGGAATATGTGCCATGTATGATGGGGGCATCTCTCGCCCTTCACATTTTTCCACAGCTTGGATTGCTCGTCAACATAGCTCCATTATGTCCGTCATGTTTATCTGAGTCGAGTCATGTAATTTCCATACTTTATTTGAGTCATGTCATTGTAATTTTCCCTTTATTTGAGTCATGTACCTAGGTTAGTGAGTCATTTTCCTAAGTTAGTTGTCATATGGTTGGTTTGATAGGCTAATGGGCCCAACTAATGGGCTAGGCCCAGGGGCGCCCCTCCCTTAGACTGCTTTGGTCATTTACTTGTTTGTCAGGGCTATTTTGGTCTTAGGAAAAATATGGAGTCTATAAATAGTCCCTCCCCTCTCTCATTTGTAACAACCTTTTATGATCAATTTAAATCAAGTGAGTTCTAGTGTCATATTGGAGTGGATTCTCCAAACCTCTCTCTCTCTCTCTCTATTGGGGTGGATTCCCCTTCTCTCTCTATCTCACTTCTCTCTCTCTCTCTCTTCAAGGACGAGGGTGCCCCTTTCTCTCTCCTCTCCTCCCTCTCTCTCCTCCACATCATCAATTCTCTCTCTCTTCCCCTCCCAACCACCTCCACCCTCCCACCTACCTCCATTAAATCCTCTACAACTTCCCACAAGCCATCATTACTTCCCCCTAGTCCCAAGAGACCCTCCACCAATCCACACCCCACCCTCCAACCCCCAACTACCCATTTCCCTTCCCCAAGCATCACTCCACCTTCCCAAGGCACCCCTTCCCATCCCCAAGACCACCATTGATCACCCCACATTAAGGGAAATTCAAACTCACCTTCCCTCCACCCACTTGTGCCCCCTCACCTTCCCCCTTCTCCCTCCAAGCCCAAATTCGCAACACCTCTCTCACCCACTGCAAACACCACCTTCCAGACCCCATTCTCCCCCATCCACACCTTGGAACACCCCCTCCTAGACCCCCTCACAGCCAGGGCTCTCCCCACACTCATCCACCCCCACTTCCCCTCCCATATACCCCATTTCCCCCATCATCTTCAACCTACAGTTTTCAGTTCGCAGGCAGCAGAGGAGTGCCCAGTTGCAGAGGCTGCCATGTCTTCACCTGGAAGCTTCAGAGGGCATACCATATATCGTTGGAAGCGTCTCCCAGTCAGCTTTCCAACGGTGGTGGTCCCGCGACTTCCAAGATCGGAGTTGCTCGGACGAGGCGATCTACTACGACTGCGCAAGACTGCTCTGGCAGAAGACCAGAACCAGAGTGGAAGATCTACAGCGGCCATCCTACTGGGAATCTGAGCAAGAGTTATTCATAAAAAGTCTTCTATTCCGAGTCTTCTTCCATATCCAAAAAGCATAGCTCAATTTGGCATCCGGAGCCAAGAGTTATCAATTTTCTCCCCCGGGTGCGCGGTTCTGGTTCCCCATAGTCTGCACCGACGTCTCATCAGAGTTCAGAGCCCACTGGTCTTCTCCGTCAACGTTTAGCTTCCCCACTAGTTTTTCTTCGAAGAGGACTCGTCAACGGTTCCAACGGCTCTGGCAGCACCTGATTCTGAGTTTGG
The DNA here is from genome assembly GCA_022559845.1 of Amorphophallus konjac. NCBI lineage: Eukaryota > Viridiplantae > Streptophyta > Magnoliopsida > Alismatales > Araceae > Amorphophallus > Amorphophallus konjac. The sequence goes on along the minus strand of JAHNEJ010002925.1, from coordinate 177,832 downwards.
GAGCGGTCGTGGCATCCTCTTCTTCCTGCTGTTGGAAACCTGAAGCAGCCAGTTCCGAGAAGCTACCACCCTGTTCGAGCCTCCATCCAGACCAGCGTTGGCGCCAGAAGAAATCGACAAAATTCAGACATTTTCCCGTTCCAGTTACGAAGAATTCCCCACTGGTTTCGTCATCAGCAAAAATCAGGAGAGGTCACAGAGGTGCCGTCTTCAACTACTGGTCCCTGATTCCAGAACGTGGAAAGATTCGGCATCGGCTTCCTTTCATCACTTCTAGCTCGAATTCCTCTCCCCGCTTGGCCGGCTGAAGGCCCCTCCCTGTGTGGAGGTAGTGTTTGGATGTAATCATTATCTTCCCTTCCCCACGATTCCCCCCCCCCCTTGCATGGGGTGTAGTTTTGTAAACGTTTGAGCAGGTTGAAGCTTCATCGGCGCGGCGTTCGGGTGCATACCCACTCCTCCCCGCTCGCCATCGTCTCCGACCGGGATCGGCGTCTTCACGCTGATCAGGTGAGCTTTTGGACCCCTCCCTTTGTTGGTAGATCTTGCTTAATTAGTATTGCTTCTTAACTCCGTCGGACGGTGAGTGAGCGCCCATTCCAAACTTGCTTATGTTTGAGTGGTCGCCGCGGGTGAGTTGTGAGAGTGACCCTTCAACCCATGCCTTCGGCGTGCTGACCGCCCGTGAATTTTGGCAACCCTGGCCCCTAGGGGTCCTCCCCGAGTGAGTCATATCCTTGGAAACCACCGGTTCAACCTCGGACCCTCACCCCATTGCCGGTCCACCTACGGACCCGAGTGTGTCAAACGCGAGTGAGTCCGCTTGTGTGACATTGCCTAGTCGTTGCATTTGCTTGCCACTTAGGTCCCAGTTCGTGTCACATCAATTGGTATCAGAGCAAGTTCTAGACTTGTCTCTACTAAGTCTTGTCCTAGGGCCATTGCATGCATCACCCTTGTCCACTATCATGACTACCTCATACTTGGCATATTCGCCACTCTTAGGCCCATTAGAAGCCTTTGTGTTTGATGGATCCCGCCCTAGCATATATCTAGAATGGGAGAAGTCCATAGACCAACACTTTGGGAGGTTTACCCTGTCAGGGCTTGTCCAAGTCAACTATGCCAAGAGTTTGCTCTGGCGCCAAGCTAGGAAAGAATGGGAGAACATTGTAGGTTTGAGAGAAGCCAAAGGGGAAGCACCCATTGAATCTTGGGATGAAATGAGGGCCGATCTTAGAAAGATCTACGCACCCCAACCCAAACCTCTTCAACCAACCGATCTTTCACCCCCGACCCCAACTCCAACCCAAGAACTTCCCCGACCAAGCCCAACCCAAGTCCACCCATGTTCACCACCCCGAGAGTACCATGCACTGACCATTATCACTCCACCCACCATAGACTATCCTACCCCATTATCCTTGGAAGTTGTGGCCCACACACATACCCAAGTGGAGATGGATGCCAATCCGGATCCACCTCCCACCATAGAGAACATCCTAGACCCCCCACTTCCACCCACCTCTCCTAGTCCGGGTCCTCATGAGCCGCACACTCTCGCCATGAATGAGTCCATACTCCAATGGCTCAAGCGGGGCCCCACCGTTCCTAGCTCACCACCCTACCTTTCACCCTTGGGATATCAAGCCCACATTGTGCCCACCCGGTCTTCCCATGTCACACTTCAAACCTCCTATCTTGTGGAAGACTTAGGGGACTTAGGGGACTGCTTACAATGGCAAGTCTACCTGACCAATATGCTAGCCATAGGACCATTGGAGTCTAGCACCATCTTCCTAGCATACCCCACCACCGGTTCCATCACCTCTATCTACACTAGTGGCCATTATACGAGTGAAATCCTCCTCTTTCTCCTCAAGGATGAGAAACCCATCTTGGCCCACTCCCCACCCATTGAGGTTCCAATTGATTTGATTGGCCAACCCACTAGAGACCTTGGCCCAATTACCTTGGAGGATGATGACTCACCATTTGGGAACCTTGAAGACATAGAGTTCCTCTCTCTAGGTGGCCCCTTCCATGATCCCTTTGACCCCTTCCTTTGGGAGCTCGAGTACCCATGTGACCCACCCACATCACCCACCACCCACCCTTTCCTACCCACACCCACCATGTTGGACCAAGCCCACCTCAACAATGACCCAGGTTACACCATAGGAACCATGACCCTAGACAACACCCGCCTAGAGATTGAGGAAGTGCCCCACCCTATATCCACCTTCCTAGATCCCTTCGACCCTTTCACATGGAAGTTCAAAGGCTGTCCCACACCTATACACAAGGAAGTCACCTTTGGGATAAGTGTGCATGTGTCTAGGCTTACCACACCACTTGGCATGAACACTATGTTGGGTCCATTCATTCGTGTCACCCACATGCCAAGTAGGAAGCATGAGTGGTCCATATTCGGATGTAATGGTCCACCTTCATTCATCATGGGTTTTAAGCATAGTAGGAACATTCACGGATGTCCGGGACCCCCGGCATTTGCTATACCCATGCGCGATAGATTCCCCTACGGATGCCCCGGTCCTCCAACCATTGTTATGAAGTCCATGCATGATAGGGCCACTTGTGGCTGCCCCGGTCCACCCAAGTTCATCAAGGTCCACATGGCATCAAAGCATGATAGGTTAATTTATGGTTGTCCTGGTCCACCTTTATCCACACACATTTCCACACACCCACCACCCCGTAGTGCATGGCATGTGTATCCAAGCAAGCATTTTGCAACGAACGGTGAGGTTCATATTGAGCGGGCAATAGCTCGTAAGCGCCACTTGGGATTCCAAGTAGGCAACTTGGTAATGGTGACATTGGAGTGGCTCTACCCTAGGGCTATCTCCAAACCGAGGGCACGAGGACTTGGACCTTCCATGTTCCGAGTGACTTTGGCACCCTGGCTTACGGGTTGGATCTACCGATGGGATTTTGGGATATACCCTACTTTTCACGTGGCGGATCTAGCACTCTTTAAGGGCACCGCGGTGGATCCCAGTGAGAACCTTGAGCCTACCCCCACCTTTGTGAGTGACACCCTCGGAGAACCTCCACATATCAGCTTGAGAGTCCGACGTGTGCACACGGAGGCAATACTAGGCAAGCAGGGTACCATCGCCAGCAAGAGGGTGTGCCCGAGCCACCTTGAGAGGATGAAGAGTCGTCCCCCGGCTAAGGATGCGAGGTTGAGTTTGGAGGATGTGGCTCGCCCGGAGCTGCATTGGAGGACCTCTCCCCTGGCGGACCCATACTCGACGGAGTCGAGTTCTTCGCACCCCGGGGGTATGATGGGGGCATCTCTCGCCCTTCACATTTTTCCACAGCTTCGATTGCTCGCCAGCATAGCTCCATTGTGTCCGTCATATTTTTCTGAGTCGAGTCATGTAATTTTCATACTTTATTTGAGTCATGTCATTGTAATTTTCCCTTTATTTGAGTCATGTACCTAGGTTAGTGAGTCATTTTCCTAAGTTAGTTGTCATATGGTTGGTTTGATAGGCTAATGGGCCCAACTAATGGGCTAGGCCCAGGGGCGCCCCTCCCTTAGACTGCTTTGGTCATTTACTTGTTTGTCAGGGCTATTTTGGTCTTAGGAAAAGTATGGAGTCTATAAATAGTCCCTCCCCTCTCTCATTTGTAACAACCTTTTATGATCAATTTAAATCAAGTGAGTTCTAGTGTCATATTGGAGTGGATTCTCCAAACCTCTCTCTCTCTCTCTCTATTGGGGTGGATTCCCCTTCTCTCTCTATCTCACTTCTCTCTCTTCTCTCTCTCTCTTCAAGGAGGAGGGCGCCCCTTTCTCTCTCCTCTCCTCCCTCTCTCTCCTCCACATCATCAATTCTCTCTCTCTTCCCCTCCCAACCACCTCCACCCTCCCACCTACCTCCATTAAATCCTCTACAACTTCCCACAAGCCATCATTACTTCCCCCTAGTCCCAAGAGACCCTCCACCAATCCACACCCCACCCTCCAACCCCCAACTACCCATTTCCCTTCCCCAAGCATCACTCCACCTTCCCAAGGCACCCCTTCCCATCCCCAAGACCACCATTGATCACCCCACATTAAGGGAAATTCAAACTCACCTTCCCTCCACCCACTTGTGCCCCCTCACCTTCCCCCTTCTCCCTCCAAGCCCAAATTCGCAACACCTCTCTCACCCACTGCAAACACCACCTTCCAGACCCCATTCTCCCCCATCCACACCTTGGAACACCCCCTCCTAGACCCCCTCACAGCCAGGGCTCTCCCCACACTCATCCACCCCCACTTCCCCTCCCATATACCTCATTTCCCCCCATCATCTTCAACCTACAGTTTTCAGTTCGCAGGCAGCAGAGGAGTGCCCAGTTGCAGAGGCTGCCACGTCTTCACCTGGAAGCTTCAGAGGGCATACCATATATCGTTGGAAGCGTCTCCCAGTCAGCTTTCCAACGGTGGTGGTCCCGCCGACTTCCAAGATCGGAGTTGCTCGGACGAGGCGATCTACTACGACTGCACAAGACTGCTCTGGTAGAAGACCAGAACCAGAGTGGAAAATCTACAGTGGCCATCCTACTAGGAATCTGAGTAGGAGTTCTTCATAAAACGCCTTCTATTCTGAGTCTTCTTCCATCTCCAAAAAGTAGAGCTCAATTTGGCATCTGGAGCCAGAAGTTATCAATTTTCTCCCCCGGGTGCGCGGTTCTACTTCCCCACAGTCTGCACCGACCTCTCATCAGAGTTTAGAGGCCACTGGTCTTCTCCATCAACTTTTGGCTTCCCCGCTAGTTTTGCTTCGAAGAGGACTCATCAACGGTTCCAACGGCTCTGGCGGCACCTGATTCTGAGTTTGGGAGCGGTCGTGGCATCCTCTTCTTCATGCTGTTGGAAACCTGAAGCAGCCAGTTCCGAGAAGCTACCACCCTGTTCGAGCCTCCATCCATACCAGCATTGGCGCCAGAAGAAATCAAAAAAATTCAGACATTTTCCTGTTCCAGTTACGAAGAATTCCACACTGGTCTCGTCATCAGAAAAAATCAGGAGAGGTCACAGAGGTGCCGTCTTCAACTGCTGGTCCCTGATTCCAGAACGTGGACAGATTCGGCATCGGCTTCCTTTCATCACTTCTAGCTCGAATTCCCCTCCCCGCTTGGCCGGCTGAAGGCCCCTCCCTGTGTGGAGGTAGTGTTTGGATGTAATCATTGTCTTCCCTTCCCCACGATTCCCCCCCCCCCTTGCATGGGGTGTAGTTTTGTAAACGTTTGAGCAGGTTGAAGCTTCATCGGCGCGGCGTTCGGGTGCATACCCACGCCTCCCCGCTCGCCATCGTCTCCGGCCGGGATCGGCGTCTTCACGCTGATCAGGTGAGCTTCTGGACCCCTCCCTTTGTTGGTAGATCTTGCTTAATTAGTATTGCTTCTTAACTCCGTCGGACGGTGAGTGAGCGCCCGTTCCAAACTTGCTTATGTTTGAGTGGTCGCCGCGGGTGAGTTGTGAGAGTGACCCTTCAACCCATGCCTTCGGCGTGCTGACCGCCCATGAATTTGGGCAACCCTGACCCCTAGGGGTTCTCCCCGAGTCAGTCATATCCTTTGAAACCACCGGTTCAACCTCGGACCCTCACCCCATTGCCGGTCCACCTACGGACCCGAGTGTGCCAAACGTGAGTGAGTTCGCTTGTATGACATTGCCTAGTCGTTGCATTTGCTTGCCACTTAGGTCCCAGTTCGTGTCACATCAATGTACTTATAGAAACGACTCTATAGATAGAGATAGAATGTGTATCAATGCATAAATCATGATAAAACTTCGCCAATGCATTATTTAAAACCATGATTTAGGATACAAAACTATAGAATTTTTGCATGAAATTAACATATCTTTAAAATAACATTAAGATACCAAAATCATGCAATACCTATCATGAACGATTGAGTAATTCCAAGATCACATTAACCGGTTTAACTTAGATAACCAGGCTTAATAATAAGTAAAATTGACAAGTCTTATTCTGTCTCGGGTTGACAGAACATCAGGAACCTGACGGTCTAGCAATGGGGCGTCACAATTAATTTGACGGTTTATCGAGCAGCCGTTACATGAACGTAACCTCCTTCCCTGATGCGTCAGAGACAACATAGTGCATATATATACAACAGAACTGTGACGGCTCATCGTAAGGCCGTTACGTGAGTATGATGGTCCTACTATGATGCGTTTGAGTATTTGTTGACAGAAAATAATATAGAATCCAAGAGATCAACTCACATCATGTCTAGAAATCAAAATACTATGACCCTTCTTAGACATGATAATGAAGTATAGTCTATCTATATGCATGGGTTCCCGTGAATAGACAATATAACATCTTTTATTTCTATTTAAGGCTAAGAGATGTATGAATGCATAGAACCATTAAAACATGAAATTCATTATCTATCATGCATGGAATTCAATCAAACCAGAGGGCTTTTACTCCTATCAAGATGTTTCTGCCGTTCATGAGATAACCTACCTCTTAACTTGGCTTTAAACTTCCAATTTAGGGTTGAAAAGACGTGCCCTAGCTCTCTTCTTCATGTGACTTTTTAGAAACTTCCTTGGCCTCTAATTCCTCGACCTCTTGACCTAAAGACGTGAAATTTTGAGAGTAGTTAGTCTAAAGTATTGTATACAAAATCTTCTAAAGAACTTACCCAAGATTACGACTCCTTACCTTGATTCTTTACGTCCCAAAAGTAAGGGTCGCTTAGTTCAGAACTAGGTCCTATTTATAGGGTTTAGGCTAGGATTTGAAGATTAGATCGATTCTAGAGTCCTTAATTCATCAAAATCTGATTCATCAAAATCTGATCTCTAAGAGTCCCTAGTAATGTTATAACTCTTCCAAGTCGATTTCTAGTGGATAAGACCCTAAAGTTCCAATTTTTTTGGGAGTTCTTTGACTCACGGAACTTGCAGAATGTAACGGTCGTATGCATACGTGTTACCTGGCTGTGGCGGTCGCCCGATGGACCGTTACAAGCAATATGTATAGAGTTTCAATTTAATAAAACTCTTGTATTCGTTTATCCATACAATTATCTTAGATAAATAGTATTTATCCTTAAAATCCGTGAATAAGCTAGTTATCCTTCTAGAATATGGGCCAAACTTAATGGGCTTGGTCCTTAAACCTTTTAGTTAATCATTAGATATGCTAGGTTAACTATTTAACCCAATTGGCCTTATAATAACTTATTAATCTAATAATCCATTTATTAAATAGATTTGGGCCTTTAAAATTTTTAGAAAATTATTTTAATATTCAAAAATTATATATATATATATATATATATATATATTCTGGGGCACTACAGTTTTGTATACAGTTCGATATGCCCACTGGGCCTCATACATTTTCTCTTCTCAATCCCTCTTGTTAGAATTAACAATTTTGGACAGGAGTGTACAAAGAGTTTTATTGAAAGCTTCGGCCAAGCCATTGGCCGGTGGGTTATAAGGAGTCGACGTCCTCCAGTCGATCTTGTACTTTTCTGCTAGCCGGTAGACCTTCTGGTTGCGGAAGTGGCTTCCATTATCTGAGATAATTCGGTTCGGAGTGCCAAACCAGAATATGATGTTGCGACGGACAAATCTGGCGACGATCTCCCCAGTCACTTCTTTCAGTGCAACAGCTTCCGCCCAGCGAGAGAAGTAATTAGTTGCCGCCAAGATATACTTGCACCCAGCGGACGATGCGGGTAGTGGGCCCACGACATCTGTTCCCCACTGGGTGAACGGCCAGCTAGGCAGTGTTGGATGTAACGGCGCGGGCGGCCTCCTGGGCACCGTCGCATGCTCTTGGCATTTCTGACAAGACTTAGCATACTTGCAGCAGTCATCAAATATTGTCAGCCAGTAGTAGCCAAGCTTCTTTATTTTAATTTTCATCTTTGGTCCTGCCTGGTGTGCACCAGCTATCCCGGCGTGGACCTATTTCATGACTCTCCAAGCTTCTTCAGTGGATAGGCATCGTAGGAGCACCTTCTGTTTGGCATCTGCCATAATTCAGAATAGGATCCCGTTCCGAACCTCATAAGAGTTCTTTGTTCTGATCAGCTTGAACTTCTCTTCTCTCTGCTTGGGCAGTTGCTGGTATTTAAACCAATGCATAAAGGGGTCCCTCCAGTCGGGTAAGTTGATGGCTTCCGCTGTGGCGACCTCCAATTCTTCTCTTTTTGGTTCTTCAATCATGCTAGGCACTTGGCGCTGATTCACCACCCGGATGTTGAGGGATCCGTCTGGTGAGACTGCCAGTGAACTCGCCAATTTCGCCAGTGCATCGGCTTGTGCATTTTCTCCTCTAGCGACATGACCTATCTCAATGAGGTAGAATTGCTCCATGAGCCGCGTCGCCTTAGCATGGTAAGGGAGCAGCTCAGGTTTTCGGACGTCGAACTGTCCCTGGACCTGCTTGACGACTAGTAATGAATCGCCAAATACTTGTAGCATTTTAATCTCCATTTGCAAAGCGACTTGGAGACCGATGATCAGAGCCTCATACTCTGCCTCATTATTTGATGCGGGACGGACACGCGACTCGACTCCAATTGGAAATGCGATCCTCGGACTCTAAGCAAGCTCGCTATCGCCCCTAACGAGGGAAGCGTCGGACGTGCGCGGTTGAGAAACTGGCAAAGAGCTAGGGTGGTCAACTCACACATTCGTGCCCGGATCGGGTCACGGGACGGTCTCGCTCTCTCTCGCAGCAGCGGTGATATAAAAAGTATAGCGAGCTACGATCCTAGCATGCTCTCTAGCAGCGGCATAAAGAAATATATACGAAATAAAGTAAATGCCGAGATGTGAGCGAATACAATACCTCCACGCTCTCGGCGTGGGGAAGACGACCCCGCCCGAATTGATACTCTCGGAAAAATTATTACACAAATATTACAGCAATGAATATGAATGCCCACTCCACGCAGGGAGGTAAAGGGCGACACAATGGGACCTGGGAGTAGCGGGTTCGGGTTGACGGGCAGCTTCTTGTGGACCTTCGGCGGCACACGTACTCACGATCGTGGGACCCATGTGCTGGTCCGAGAGGTCGTGTGGGACCGAGGTGGCACCACTGTGGTGGGGACGCCTGGAGGGGTGCTCCCTGGGACGGCGGTACACTGGTTCACCAGTCGGAGGCCGGGCGGCTCCGATCTTCACTCGTCGGAGTTGCTGCCCACGGATCTGAACTGCTATTTCAGACCTGCGCATCCTGACGAAATCCGCTGTTGCGGTCACTCCCGACGTCGGATCAACGCACAAGAGGTACCGTTCGAAAGCTGACTCGAAATCCTTCGATCTATGGCAAGAGAAAGAAAATTAAATTTCCCGTTGATGGCCTTCGTCGAATATTCAATCTGATGGTTGACAGGACCTGAAAACTCAGGATAGAACTAAGTTTTCCTGAGAGTTGATGTTGAACGTGATGTAGACCTCCGAATCAGAAGATGAGCTCTTCATAAAAGTTGTAGAGGCCGAAGATAGAAATATGGGGATATACTTTATGAAAGGTTTGGGGGAAGTTTCGATTTTGTGGGGATTTTATACTGACTCGGGGTCGGATCTGGACAGCAGAGACAGAACTGAATTTGAGAAAAAGACACAATTTCTAAAAATAGGTAGTGGGCTTTTGAAATTCGAAGAAAATTTGTGGAGGATGGGGATGGTGGACAGAACCTCCAATAAATTTGGGGATTCAAACAAAAATCAAAAAGGGGGTCGAAAGGGGGAAGAACTAAGCTTCTGCTACACAAATCTGAAAAGGGACAGATCTAGAAGACAGAAAGACACGAAAATAAGAAAATATAAAACGAAGTCTAAAGGACGTGATTGTTTTACTGGAGGTTGGGAATCAAGAGAGGAACCAACCCTGAAAATCTCAGCTCTAGATGATGTCGGAGATGGGAGCTAAAATTCTCGGAGTGAACCCCTATCCAATAAAATAGAACCCAGGACAGCACTTCAAATCTTGCTTCGCGGCGGCTCGATGGCGGCACGAACGGCGGCGGCGGCACCAGAGATAGAATCTAGATGTAGAGGGGCTGAGATAGAAGGGGTTTACACCGTGAATTCTTGAAGGAGGAGGAAGAACACCAGGGAGAGAGGAGGGGGGCACACCAAGCTCCAATGCTTGCACAATTTTTTTCTTCTCATTAATTCCAACAAAATGTGGAAACACAAGCATTTATACAAAATGTAAAAAGACTCAAAATGACCTCAGATCTAGGGTTGAAAGGGACACTAAGGGGATAGAAGAAAATATTTCTCCCATGTGGTCAAAACACATTAAATAAATTCTAATCAAACTTATACAAATTCTATTCAAACTTCACCTACCTTGCCTAATAAGACAAAGAAGGGGGCGCCCCCTTCATGGGCTTCTCTTGGGCCAAGCTGGTCCAAGGCCATCCAATCAAACCCATTCAACCATGCTTAGCCTATGGACTCTCCCACCTAGATGGCCCATGAGAGGGAAAAGCCCACTTGGGCCTTAAGTGATTTAATGACCCATTATGAAGCCTAATGACCCAATATGACACAACCCCTTAATGGACTCTTCTAAATGCAACCCATTGATGTATTCTACATGGAATGTGGCCCATTGGCTTGTTAAAAGCCTTACAAAGGAGTCAAAATTAAAAAAAAATCCAAACAAACACACTAATACAAGCCCATATACACTAATACAAGCCAATACACACCAATACAAGCATTTTGCCTTTGATGCCCCTATCAATTCTCCCCGAGTGGGAGGAACTCGACCCCGTCGAGTAAGGGGTGTTGCTGCTCGAGTAGCTCCAGCGAATCTGTCACCGTACCAAGTAGCGCAGGTATGCTCCACTCCAAGTGATCGTCACTTGCTCATTCCGTATATACTCGATATGCGCATGCTACTACGGGAAGAGGTGGAACACTCCGGGGTGAGGTCACTCTCAAGGGGAGGAGGCGGCTCGAAGGCTCACTAGGAATCACCGTTGGGTCCCTGTAGGTGACTAGATCCGGGGTATAGATGTAGAGCTGATCCCATACTTGCCTCTCACTCATACGGGACTGACATCAACAAGCTTGCACAAGACACATGCAGACTCCGACAGACCACAGACCACACAGACAAGCCACACAAAACAAACCACACAAAGAAGAATCTGACTCATGCATGACTCTAGACAAACTTGAACATTCTTAGTACTACTACGGCGGACGACAAGAGACACAAACACAAGGGACATACGAAGGAAGACTCAATAAGGAGGACGGTCACCGTCTACATACACTAAGTGTAAAGAAAGAATAACCCACAACTTAATGCCATGAGTTCCATCCCTCGTCAACCGTCTCCGGTTCGAGAAGACTCGTCCTCGGGTATAGAAATGTGGGAGGATCAGGGGGTGGGTGACGGGAATATAATCTGGACGTCTAGTGTGAAGTACGATAAAAATGAAGTCCGGACACTGTCTCTCGTACGCATGGCAGAAAGCAAACCATATCGTGTCAACATAGGGTGTCGACAGTGGTGCGGTAGTCTCCAATGGTTGCGCTACCGTAGGAGAGACGGGTAAAAGTGGGATGGCGGGATCCACCGAGGATAAAGTGGGCGAAATAGACGGGTCCGGGATGACCGGTGGGAGTGGGGTGACTGACAGCCCCTGTCCCTCTATTGGCTCACTCTCTCGCCCAAAAACATCAGCGTAGTACTCCTCGACCAACTCTTGGTCAGCCTCATAATCCACTAGAATAAGCATGGGTGGGACATCCTCGGTATGTGTGTCCTCTATGGTAGGGGAATGTGAAGGACACGGATCAGAGAAATGACTAGGACCCACATGGTTGGGCTCTGGGAGAGGTGGTGAGCATGAGTCCGTAGGCAGAGCGGACTGATAGGGGTGGGAGGTTGGTGACAAAGAGGTGGGCGGCTGAATGCCGTCGTGGAAGATGAACTCGCCGGGTAGGTGAGGTGGATATAAGGTGCAGGTCCTCCTATCCCGGTCAAAGATCGCTCTCCTCTCTTCCAACCATGGTCGCCCTAATATAATGCATGGTCCTGCTAGCGTACCAATATTGCACCATGCGCCATCGCAGTAAAAATCAGAGCCGATCATCCTTTCGAACTCGACAAAAGCAAAATCACCATCGCGGATAATCTTCGCCCGTCTTGGAGAGGGACTCCACGATATCAAGAGAAACCCAATTATCCGACTCCCTATAGTGAAATGGAGTTCCGTTGTGGACCCATTGGGTAGAGTGGCTTTAGTAATGAGATGGGTGAAATCCAAGGGTCGGGCCATGAAGGCATTGAATTGGGCCACCAGGGATGACCACTCGGACGCATGGTCTTGGGGAACGGCCATGGGGGTGGCGGGTAGTGGACATGCAGGCACACGGTGACAAGACACTAGACCGACTATGCAAGGTTGGAATGCACTAACTAATACACACTAAGGACCCTAGACTTAAACCAAGACTCGGTACGTGGCGGAGTTAATCGATCCGAAGATCATTTGCGCAAGTGTGCGGCCTTCCCGATAGGCGTAGCCTAACGTTCGGACAACACCTTTTGATATACCGATTAATGGGATGCAAGTGCAACCTAGACCGATTTGATAATGACTAGACGTAAATGACACTTTTTTTTATTTTAGACACCCTAGACTCAACTATCGCTCTGATACCAAACTGATGCGGGACGGACACGCGACTCGACTCCAATTGGAAATGCAATCCTCGGACTCTAAGCAAGCTCGCGATCGCCCCTAACGAGGGAAGCGTCGGACGTGCACGGTTGAGAAACCAGCAAAGAGATAGGGTGGTCAACTCACAAATTCGTGCCCGGATGGGGTCACGGGATGGTCTCGCTCTCTCTCACAGCAGCGGTGATATAAAAAGTATAGTGAGCTACGATCCTAGCATGCTCTCTAGCAGTGGCATAAAGAAATATATATGAAATAAAGTAAATGCCGAGATGTGAGCGAATACGATACCTCCACGCTCTCGGCGTGGGGAAGATGACCCCGGTCGAACTGATACTCCCGGAACAATTATTACACAAATATTACAGCAATGAATATGAATGCTCACTCCACGCAGGGAGGTGAAGGGCGACACAATGGGACCCGGGAGTAGCGGGTTCGGGTTGACGGGCAGCTTCTTGTGGACCTTCGGCGGCACACGTAATCATGATCGTGGGACCCAAGTGCTGGTCCGAGGGGCCGTGTGGGACCGGGGTGGCACCACTGTGGTGGGAACGCCTGGAGGGGTGTTCCCTGGGACGGCGGTACACTGGTTCGCCAGTCGAAGGCCGGGCGGCTCCGATCTTCACTCGTCGGAGTTGCTGCCCACGGATCTGAACTGCTATTTCAGACCCGCACATCCCGACAAAATCCACTGCTGCGGTCACTCCCGATGTCGGATCGATGCACAAGAGGTACCGTTGGAAAGCTGGCTCGAAATACTTTGATCTATGGCCAGAGAAAGAAAATTGAATTTCCCGTTGATGGCCTTGGTCGAATATTCAATCTGCTGGTTGACAGGACCTGAAAACTCAGGACAGAACTAAGTTTTCCTGAGAGTTGGCGTTGACCGTGATGTAAACCTCCGAATCAGAAGATGAGCTCTTCATGAAAGTTGTAGAGGCCGAAGAGAGGAAAACGGGGATATACTTTATGAAAGGTTTGGTGGAAGTTACGATATTTTTTGGGGACTTTATACTGACTCGGGGTCGGATCTGGACAGCAGAGACAAAACTAAATTTGGGGAAAAAACATAATTTCTAAAAATAGGTAGGGGGCTTTTGAAATTTGAAGAAAATTTTTGGAGGATGAGGATGGTGGACAAAACCTCCAATAAATTTGGGGATTCAAACAAAAATCAAAAAGGGGGTCGAAAGGGGGAAGAACTAAACTTCTACTACACAGATCTGAAAAGTGACAGATCTAGAAGACAGAAAGACACGAAAATAAGAAAAATATAAAATAAAGTGTAAAGGATGTGATTATTTTACTGGAGGTTGGGAATCAAGAAAGGAACCAACCCTGAAAATCTCAACTCTAGATGATGTCGGAGTTGGGAGCTAAAATTTCCGGAGTGAACCCCTGTCCAGCAAAATAGAACTCAGGATAGCACTTCAGATCTTGCTTCGCGGCGGCTCGATGGCGGCACGAACGGCGGCAGCGGCACCAGAGATAGAATCTAGATGTAGAGGGGCTGAGATAGAAGGGGTTTACACCCTGAATTCTTGAAGGAGGAGGAAGACCACCAGGGAGAGAGGAGGGGGGCACACCAAGCTCCAATGCTTGCACAATTTTTTTCTTCTCATTAATTCCAACAAAATGTGGAAATACAAGCATTTATACAAAATGTAAAAAGACTCAAAATGACCTCAGATCTAGGGTTGAAAGGGACACTAAGGGGATAGAAGAAAATATTTCTCCCATGTGGTCAAAACACATTAAATAAATTCTAATCAAACTTCTACAAATTCTATTCAAACTTCACCTACCTTGCCTAATAAGACAAAGAAGGGGGCGCCCCCTTCATGGGCTTCTCTTGGGCCAAGATGGTCCAAGGCCATCCAATCAAGCCCATTCAACCATGCTTAGCCTATGGACTCTCCCACCTAGATGGCCCATGAGAGGGAAAAGCCCACTTGGGCCTTAAGTGATTTAATGACCCATTATGAGGCCTAATGACCCAATATGACACAACCCCTTAATGGACTCTTCTAAATACAACCCATTGATGTATTCTACATGGAATGTGACCCATTGGCTTGTTAAAAGACTTACAAAGGAGCCAAAATAAAAAAAAACCCAAACAAACACACTAATACAAGCCCATATACACTAATACAAGCCAATACACACTAATACAAGCCTTTTTGCCTTTGATGCCCCCATCATTATTTGTATAGGATTTATTGATGGAACAGGATGTATGCAATACTTCTCCCTCAAGAGATTTAAGGATGACGCCGGCCCCTGCCAGTACTTTTGTATGTCCAGACGGGGTTGTTTCTATTCTCGAAGCTCCATCAAAGTGCAGCTGCCAGGCGATCTGTTGGACTTGGTCCACCTCGAGTGTTTCATCTTCAGGCAACTCCGTAGCCAATGGGGTATCTTTAGGCACAGGATGTGCTGCAGAGAATTCGGCCTTGGCTTGACCCTTAATGACCTTCTTGAAGTCCCGCGATCAATGACACCCAAGAGGGGGGTGAATTGGGTGATTACAAATTTTACGAAAGCTTTTACCCTTTTTGAAATATGTGATAGAATGCTAGATAAGAGATTCAAAATTATTTGATCACAAATCGGATTTATCAAACTAAATTGATGAAGGTATGGATTAACCAAGATATATGTAGATAAATCCGGAATCACAATTACACTAACACTCACGTAGAATGGAGGTAGAAGAAAAGGATCGAACCGCACAATTCAAAACACGATGCACAGCGATTTTTAAGGTGGTTTGGATGCAACGACTGCAATCCTATGTCCACCCCTCACCAAACCCGGTGAGGCTTCACTCGGGGACAAATCCCCAAACGGAGATGACGCTCCAAACACACACGCAGGATGACGTCTGCACATACACATGGGGACGCGCCCCAACACACACACACACACACACACGGAGACGAGATCTCCAACATCATCCAACAACCGGATCAACAACACACACACTTGCTGCTGCAAGTGCCGCAATCCACACATACAAACACTAAGATCTGGATAAAACCACACAACACACGTAGATCTAAGACGACCTACGCACACACGAATCAAATACGACACACACACACACGACCACGGATCCAACAACGATCCACACATACACGAGTTTGTAGTTTATGATGAACACAATTACAACACCCAAAACATAAAGACGGTGAGGCTTAGTTTTGAAAACTCCTGTTTTGGGTTCCCCTTGAATGCATGTTGCGGATCTTGAATGTATCTTCACTTGATCGGAGCTTCAATCCGTGCTTGCTTGGCTTTTCTCCTTTCTTGCTTGCTTGGCTTCTCTTCTTTCTCCCTTAGGCACTCTTCTTGGAATCCTTGCTTGCTTCCTTGGCTCTTCTCTTCCTTGGAGGTTGCTAGCTTCAGATTTGATTTGAAACATCTTGGAAATGGATGAAGATCTTGCTGCACGAAGTACAGTTCACGGAGCTACAGTACCCCTTCTTCCAAGCACCTCCTCTAGCCTCTCTTGATCTCCTTTGATCCCTCTTGATCAACTAGGGTTTCCTAACCCTCTTGTGTTTGTTTTATGGCATTTGAATGATCCTTGGACATCCCCCAGACCAGATCCACGTTTTGTAGGTGATTGGGTGTCTTTGGGATTAAATAATTGCAAGGGAAGAGGCTCTTCTCGAAGTGGAAAACAAAGTCAACTTTTGTTGGCTCAGGGCTGGCGGTCGATCGGAACCTTCTGGCGGTCGACCGCTACTGAGAAACGCTGTAGAAATTTAGTCCCTGGTATTTTCGATCGACTGCTACTGGGCTGGCGGTCGACCGCCACTGAGAGTTCTGTAAACAGTGGGCTACTCGTAGGGGCGATCGACCGCCCCTGGGCTGGCTGTAATATCCCGGACCTTTCGGATCCTTGTTCGTGGGTCCCGGATCTGGTTTCTCGGAGTGTCCAGCTCCGTTGTGTCTGAAATTCCATTTCAGATATCTTTCTTGTTCGGATCGGCGCGATCCAGAGTTGTTTCGGAGGCCCGGAAGCGTTCCGCGACTTTTCCGCGTGTGTTTTCCGATTCCCGGTATGTGTTTCGGTCATTCCTTCGGAACCTCGTTGCGGGTGAACCGGGTCGTTCACCTAGGCGAGAGTGGTACCGTTGCGATCGGTGCATTACGCGGATCGCGAAAATATAATTTTTGATTTTTTGGTATTTTTTGAAAATTCTAGATTTTCTATAAATACCCTCTCTTTTCTCTCTCTCCCCCACCCTTCTTATTCTTCCTCTTCTTCTTCCTCCCACCGTGACTGCCCCCCTCCCTCTCTCTCTCCCATTTCGACGCGGCGGGTCTCTCTTCGGCTGCAGATGGCGGCGGGGCGACGGCGCGGTCACGTGGGCGGCGGTGAGGCAATATCGTGGGCATGCGATGTTCGTGGGAAGCGTGAAGGAGCGGGGTTTCCAAAAGCGTTCTTCGTGATTTGAGCTCGATTCGGTGGAGCTTTTGCTCCATTGAGGTAGGGGGACGAATCCCTATGCTCATCCCGTCGTCCCCCGCGTTTTGTAGGCCGAATGGGAGCCGAGAGGGTTGTCTTTGAGCGGGTTTGGCAAAAGCATGATTTTGGGAGAGTTCATCCGATCTATGTTTTTAGGCCGCGATTCGGCGTTTTGATGGCTTAGAAGCATGCTAGGGGTCCCCAAGGGTCTTCCCCTTTGATTTCCCCCTCTCCTATGGAGGCATGGGGGCGTGGTTGGAATTTTTGGACGTTTCATGCCATTTCGCCCTCGGGCGGGTGTGACGGTCCTTCTAGTGACCGTTACACCATGTGACGCGCCTGGATGGGTGCGTCACAGTCCTGTTTTCACCCAACTGGAGTCTGTGGGCTGTGACTGTCCCACGATAGACCGCCACAGGTGCTGTGACGCACCTGGGTTAGACCGTCGGGGACGAGTCGACCGTTGGCTTTACCGTTGGTTTTGACCGTTGTGGGTCAAGGCCTGTGACGCACTAGGACTGACGCGTCACAGTCTTGTGACGCCCCTGTGTGGGTGCGTTAGAGTGGACGCATTCCCACCCTGTAACGCACCAGACCTGGTCCGTTATAGTCTATGATGTACCGAGTGGCACGCGTTACAGTTTGTTCCTTCGTGCCTTGTGACGCATCAGGCTGGGTGCGTCAGGGCCTGTGACGCACCAGGGTAGGGGCGTCATAGTCATTTTTGCACCGAGGACCTGACGCCCCTATGTTGGGCCGTCAGATGACTGTGACGGTCCAACCTTAGACCGTCAGAGCCTGTGACGCGTCTAGGGTAGACCGTCAGGCTCAGGGTTGCCCCGGGTGGTTTGCAACCCCATTTCTTTTCCGACCGTGGTCACTGTGCAACGGTGCTGGTACGTGGGACGGTCCCCGTAAGTCGTCGGATGCGGACGTTGTTTTCCGTTGACTTGAGAGTCTACTCCGTAGTGACCCTCCACTAGTCGTAGCCTGCTTACACACATGTGGTCCCACTAGGGAGTGGTGGAGAGGCTACCCTTATAGACGGTTTATAGACCGGTTTCCGTCGGGCCCCACGTCTTGCAGCCAGAGTCCAGTTGAGGGGGAAAACCGGTCAGAGGTCCAGACCAGGGACGCGCGGTCTGTGTGTGCACACGTCGTTGGGGGCGGTTGGACCCACGCCGACAGGCGTGACCCCAGCTAGTCACTTGTTTGTGGTTACTTGTTCAGTGTCCGTGCCTCTGGTAGGAGCTACCACGTTAGGCAGTTCACCTGCGGTGCGGTGTAAGACGTCAGGGGACGCTACCGACTGTGATTCTAGTGGGAGGTACTCCTGTCGAGTCGTGAGTGACAGAGTGTCAGTCGTGCGACTTCGACCTTCGGGTTTTGTCGTGTTGACCGTGGTGTTTCGATAGTTACACCGTGGCACGTGTGTCGGTTTTCGTGCCGTGAGATCGGTGTTTTGTAGATTGCAGGGCTTCCCTTTCCAAGGTACTCGCTTACTGCTAGCGTAGCGGTTTCTCCGTTTGCGAGATAGGGTTCGAGTGATCCCTACTGAGTCTTGTTCTGAGACTCATTCCGTGCGTGTTTTCACCGTGTTTCAGGTGAGTCGCGGCTTCAGGGGAGCGCGTCTGAGGCTCAGCGTGGTTCAGGTGCCCAGCGTTAGTGCCAGAGGTCAGAGCCGGGGTATACCCCGTGTAGCTGTACTTTCATTTCTTGTCTCTGTACTAGTTGTAGACTACTGCTGTTGTTATTTTATTGTTATCTCGTGGACCATGTATCATGTAAAATGTTAATTTATTTCCTGCTTAATTTATAACTGTTTAATCTCTGCAATTATTTGTGATACTTGTGTAGTCTCCACACCATCCTTTTAACCCTTCCGAGTCTTCGGACTCATGGGTGGCGGTGTGAGTCTCGGGTTATCGGGCCTTCCCGGTAATCGGATTCTTGGGTCGTTACACTGGCGGTCAACCGCCAGCTGGGCAGACCCCGGGATTCCCCGGGTCAGTCCATTAACCCCGTTAGCTCCGTCGCTTAAGTCCTTTAGCAGTCCATTCTCATCTGTGGCATCAACCTTGACAGTCTTGAAGGTGTCAACTGAATCTTTGACCTTAGGTTCTCTTGGCTATGCTTCATTGTACATTGACCTTGGCTATGTGAAGTGCCGAATGTGAAGACCTAGTCCTGCAAAGTTGAAGTGTTAGCCCAATGAAATACATCCAAATAACAATGACTTTAAGTAGATGTTTATTTCATACATTTTGGGGTTGGATTTCACTTGGTGTATGCATTAGATCATTTGAGCATTTCTAAATTTTATTCTGGGGGCTCCGCCCCCGAAAACCCCCGCAAGGGGCGCTGCCCCCTTGACCCGCACGACCTGACCGGGCAGGTCGATCCCCGTGACTTGACCGGGTAGGTCGATCCGCGGGCGAGGGCGCACGATGGCCAGAAGGGTTTCATGTTTAATGTGCATGAGTGAGGTGTATTAAGGAGAGGTATATGAGATACACATGGTGAGATCGATGTTAAGACAAGGTGAGAGTCTCACCAATGGTTCTTGACAGTAAATGACATATACCACCTGTTTTGGATTGTAGAGGAGCAGAGTTTTGGTTCACCAGGTGACTGCCATGAGTTTGATCCTGCATGCAAGATAGTCAGGGTTAATGCCATGCTTGTTGACATTAAAGAGGTTATAAAACCTCTTGCCTCTCGTAAAACCAACATATGCAACCAGCATAAACAACAAGATGAATGAACACAATCATCAAGAACATATGTAATCAACCATAAGTTTAGTTATCATCAAAACCATAACTTAACAATTAAAACAATCATCAAAACCATAACTCAACACTTCTGTGGCACGTAGGTGATGTCAAACTCCATTAATAGTACGGCTCACTTGCCAAGACGTCCCTTCAGGGCTCGTCAGGAGAGAATGTGTTTAACTGGATCAACCTTGGAGATCAGGCTTACCTCATGCGAGAGCATGTAATGCCTCAGCTTCTTGACTGCGAAGACCAAGGTGAGACAGACCTTCTCAATAGGGGTATATTTTGCTTCTGCCCCCACTAGTCTTCGGCTGAGGTAATAGAGAGCTTGCTCCTTCCCCTCATCATTGCTCTGGGTGAGCATTGCCCCCAACAAACATTTGGTGGCAGCTATGTATAAAATAAGCGACCTCCCCTTTACAGGTGCCCCCAGCACCGGCGGAGTCTTCAAGTAATCTTTCAGCCGATCGAAGGTCCTCTGACATTCTTGGTTCCAGTCAAAAAGTGCATTTTTCATCATCAATTAATGGAATGGCTAACAGCGCCCTGACAAATTGAAGACAAATCTTCGGATGTAAGCCAGCCGGCCTTGCAGGGATCTTAACTCTCCTAGATCCTTCGGAGGAGGTAGCTCCTGAATGGCTTTTATCTTAAAATGGTCGATCTCGATCCCTCTGTATCGGACAACGAAGCCGAGGAACTTCCCACTGGAGACGCCGAAGGCACACTTCATCGGGTTCATTTTCAGCTCATACTGCCGGAGTCTTTCGAAGATGACCCTGAGGTCCTTGAGGTGATCTTCCCTTTTCTTTGTCTTGACAACCAAATCATCAATGTAGCATTCGACTTTGCTGTATAGCAGTTCATCGAATATCTTGGTCATCGCCCGCTGGTAAGTAGCGTCGGCGTTCTTGAGGCCGAAGGGCATTCTTTTGTAATGAAATATCCCTTTGGGTGACTGGAAGGCCGTATGAATTCGATCATGCTCAGCTATCCAGATTTGGTTATAGCCGGATGATCCGTCCATGAAGGACAAGGCCTCATGGCCGGTAGTTGCATCAATCATTACTTCAGTGATGGGTACCGGGAAATCATCTTTTGGCCAAGCTTTATTCAGGTCGCGGAAGTCCACGCAGATCCTGATCTGTCCATTTTTCTTCTTCACCGGAACAATGTTGGCCAACCAAGTGGTATACTGGTTTTCAGCCACAAAATCGACATCTATGAGCTTGTCGACTTCTTTGTAAATCTGGTTTATTAATTCTGGCCTCATGCGCCGGGAGGGCTGCTTTACCGGCTCCACCTTGGTATCAATAGCCAGAATATGTTGGGTCACACCGGGACTTAGGCCGGGCATCTCCTTGTAGTTCCAGGCAAAGCAGTCCCGGAATTCTTGCAACAGCTTGATATATTATTCCCTCTCCTGTGGAGGAAGAAGGGCACTTAGAAAGGTCAGCCTGGGGTCGCTTTCCGTGCCCAGGTTAATTTCAATAAGTTCATCCATTGTGGCTTGACCACCATCTTCAATTTCCAGTGGCGCTGGCAGTAGGTCGACGAAATCCTGGTCTTCGCCATCTTCTGCTTCAAGGACACCGTAGGTGTCACCTTACTCCGCCTCGTTGGGCAATGAGGCTTTGCTTGTATCCCTCTCCTCCGGGCTCACTGGCTGCGGCTTCGAGGGGTCCTCCCGCGCTGAGAAACAGAGGGTTTCTCCGGGGTCTTCTTGGTAATTATCATAGACGGCTCCAGCAATGGCCGAAGTGGTTGGCTGCCATACTGAGGGCTGGTCCCTTGCCAATGGCAGGGGTTGTTCATGCTCGACTGCTTCTTCAAGGATCTGGTGCCGAACTGACACCATATAGATACCCCTTTCGCGGCTGCATGTTACGTGGGGGCGTGACAGAGCGATCACATAATCTCCCATTCTGAGTTCGTCTGTCTCAATTAGATCTTGAGCGATATCCTTGAAGACGTAGCAGTCCTCAATAGAGTGGCCCAATATTTGGTGATAAGGGCAAAACAAGGGGTCACCACTTCTGCGAGCATCTTGCGGCCTCTTGGACCTTGGGAGGGAGACCTTGCCGTAGTAGCAAGCCCAATCAAAAATTCCTCGGGTCTTATTCCTCGGGAAAGAGTAGGGCTTATGCATCCTCTCTTGCAGAGTAGGATTTCGCTCGGCCGGTCATCGGACTGGGGAAACAGCTACAACCCTTGCCTCCTTTTTCAGGTGCACGAGGGCATTCCGGATGGCGCTCGGAGACTGGTGTGTGCCTATGTTCTGTTGGCGGAGGATCCCTCCGATTAAGTCAGACACGAGTGCAGTCACTTCGGCCAGCCGGGCCTTCAACCTCTCAATTTCCACCTGTTGCTGGTAGCACAGGATAAACAGGGCAGAGTCACACCGAGGGAGGCTCGGAGGCCAGTTTGCTTCAACGTCCTTCGCATCAATGTCGGGCGAGGGCAATGGCACCATGTTACTGCAATTATTCGAGGTTATCCCCTCAGAGGAGGATGGGACCTTCCCCTTATTCCTACAGGGAGGTGGATCTCATAGGAATATTTCTTCATCCTGATCCTCGTTGGCTGAAGGCTTAAGGTGTTAGCGGCCTTCAACCTCTTGTGGGCCTGCGGCGCCTGCGGGGCTACTGCCATTCGAAGCCGAGACTGATATCACGTCGGCTTCGTAGGAGTCTTCTAATGAAAAGCCCAACCCTGGGTGCCAGGTGATCTACAACAATCTCCGATCCAGGTTTGGCGGGTTCCACATTTTTTTGAACATGTCCTTCCGACTGGAGAGCTAACAAAAGGGGATCCCTTGTTTTCTGGTCATTTTGGCTACACGGCCGGTTATGTCAGGCAGTCCTGTGATCGGGACGAGTGGATCATGCAACTCATTGGGGAGTTTACAATCATCCTCCCCTATGACTGGGTGCTCTTCAGCTACATAGAAGATAGTAGGCCGCCCCCCGGGGTTAGGCACCTCGAAGGTCCTCAATGGCTCAACCACCTGACAGTCAGCTTCTGCGAGAGACTTGATGATCCCGGGCGGAACCCTTATGTCCTACAGCAAGTCTTCGAGGTATGGCATCCCCGGTGCAGGGTAGATGGAGAGGGGAGTGGCTTTGAACACTCCTTCTACCTCAGAGACAAATGACACCTGAGGGGGAGCCGCATAGCCTGGTGGTGGTGGAGGGAACCAGCTGTCGGGCTCTGCCTTCTTATTTCCCTTGTCCTGAGTGACTTGGGGGGCTTGCTTCGGCTTCTCCAAATACAGAGTGGCGTCTGACAAGTGACCTTCGAACACCTCAAAAGGGTGAAGGTCAGCAAAGATTCTCTCCTCCTTCCCATTGTCGGGGTACTTGATGCATTGGTGCAGAGTGGACGGCACCACCCTATTTTGGTGTAGCCATGGCCGACCAAACAACGCCTTGTAGGAGGTGTTGGAGTTGATCACATGAAACTGGACCTTGGTTGTGAAGTCGTCGAGGGAGAGGTTAAACTCCGCAACCCCCATGGGGACCTCGCACTTCTGGTTGAAGCCAGCAATCTTAACATTCTTGACCTCAATCAAGTGTACGTCAAAGTAATGTTTCTGGTACACCCGATAGGGGAGTATGTTCACTGCCGCCCCAGGGTCAATTAATACTCTGTTGATGGGATGCACATTCAGCTGCCCTTTCATGTAGAGTGGCCGGTTGTGACTGCAAGTGGGTAGGAGCATATCTTCTTCTATAAAGGCCACAGCTACTTCGGGTGACATTTCTACAAGGCAAGCTTCCACATATGCTGGCGTCTGGAGCGCTGCGATGACGGCTTGCCGTGTTTCTTCATCTAGAGATAGAATCTCCCAGATGGTGAATCTGGCTGGGATCTTCTTCAGGTGCTTGACTATTCGGTTGCTAGCTCGGACCTCGAGCAACTTCATCTCTTCGGCTCTACTACGCCTGCCCCCAGTCTGGGCCTGGGGAGCCGGCTCAGCAGGTGCTTCCTCCCCCGGGTCAGGTGTCACTTGAGCTTGCAGAGCCTGTTGGGTCACTTCCTTTTCTTGCATGAACTCGGCAAGGTTCGGGATGTTGTCAGGTTCTTCCCTTGACCGAGAAGGAACCACCACCAACGGGGCCGAGAGGCTACTTACTTCTTTGATCTGCCGAGGCTCGCGGGGGCATGACTGCCTTCCCCCCTGAGTCGTGAGAAACTCAATGAATGAAGGGGCGCCCTGGCCGACCTGCTCTCCGGGGTAGAGACCCGAGGGAGGGGGAATCTCCATGCCTTGGACCCTAGGCTGAGGGATGTGATACGGTTGTTCTCCCCTAAGCAGGATGTTGTGGTTGGCCTGAGGAGGGCGCTTCACACTTACTTCATGACCTGGTGGCATGCTGAGAGGTAGATGCTTCAGCCTGATTCACTTCTGATGGTTCGACATGCATTTCTTGCTGTTCTTCTCCCAGGGAGAGGGCAATGTCAAATAATGCTGAGAGGGTATTGCAAGAAAGGACAACCCCACTCTTCTTCTTATTTATGGGCCTTCTCTTCTTCTTCTTCTTCTTTTCTCCTATGGCTGGCGACTGCTCTTGGGGAGGTTCACCCCACAAGAGAGACTCTTCCTTCGTCTTGGCTCCTGCTTCTAGGGCTAGCTCGAGTGACTCGAACTCCTCCCAAGGGACGTACTCCTTCAGCTCCACAGGCTATATCTCGGGCTGTTCATAATCTTCAAGCCCATCAATAATGGTCTGGAGTCTTTCCACCGCAGGACTGGTCTCTTTGTGCACCTGCATCGGGATATGCTTCTTCTTGTTGTGAGTCGGGCGCCTCATGACTAGTCGGGGGGTTGTGTCATGCCAAACATGCGTCACTGGTGGCGGTGCTGGTCGGGGTGTGTCACCCCTTATGTGAACCTCCGGTGTGGGCCGGGGAGCTTGCCTTCTTCTTCTGTTCCTTGTCGGCGCAGTCTGCCAACCTCCTTGGTCTTGAGCCGGCGCCATGACGAAGGCTTCATAAGTGGCCTTTATGCTAGCCTCCGCCCATTCTTCAGGTAGCTGCTGATATAGAGACACCATGTTGACACTAGTACCGAGGCTCGGCATCTCGTGCGGCTGCGGAGGGTCTATCTTGTGCTCCCCCATGTCCAGCTCTCCCTTCTTGATCAAGGATTCAATGACATCCTTGAAGATGTAACATTCTTCGATGGTGTGCCCGAGTATCTGGTGGTACGGGTAGAAATGAGGATCATCCTTTTTATTTAAGTCACCAGGCCTCTTCGGTTCTGGCAATGTGATTTTATTGTATCTGGTGGACCATTCAAATAGGATCCGGGACTTATCTCGAGGAAAAGAATACAACTTATTCCTCTTTTTCTCCCGCAGGGATGGACCTTCCCGCCGTTCAGTAGACCTAGCTGGAGGAGGATTGGACGTCTCCTTGGCTTTCTCTTTCTGTTTCTCAAAAGCTTCGAAATCCAATGTGTGGACTTCTGGCGGTATCGGTCTCTTTTCGGCCTGCCTGGCCCTCTGGCTTGATGTAGCTAGAGCAGAAGAGTATCGAGCAAGGAACGCTTCGATCTCGACCACTATGTTGTTTAGACGATCAAATGATCGCACCTCGGCCCCAATCATCCTTTCAAGGATTTCCTTCTTCAGGTTCTGTTTATAAATTTGCACTGCGTCCTCCTGATGCGGGGGACGTCTGCATCTCATGCTGAGGTTCATCCACCTCTTTATGTAGTCGAGTGTCGACTCATCATTTCTTTGCCTCGTGGCATAAAGTTCTGCCACGGTTACCTCCCGTTCAGCTATGTAGAACCTTTCTTTAAATTTCTTCTGCATGTCGGGCCAATTTGCAATGGACTCGGCGGGCAAGCTTGAGTACCACTCAAAAGCAAGCCCGATAAGTGTTGAGCCAAAGAATTTGAGGAGGTAAGCCTCATCTGCAGCTAGATCCCCCATAACATTCACATAGTAGGCAATGTGCTCCTTGGGAGACCCTTGCCCATTAAATTTCTCAAATTTCGGCGGCTTGGTGATATCGGCCGGGAGCCTCCTGGCAGCATAGTGTGCCAGATAAGGTACTCGATACACATCGAAGGGTGTGTGATCACCATCGCTCCTCTTCGCCAGCTTCATGTCTATCATCTGTTCAAGCATCAGTCTGTTCACCGTCGCCGGGTCAACCGAGTTCGGGTAGAAATGAGCAGGTTGTGCCAGCGGCGTTGTTAACAATGTCACCTGAGGTGCAATGGTGGACCCCTGGAATGGCAGGTTCTGTGGCGGCGCCGGAGTTGTATGCTGCGGCTGGTGCAGGGGTATGCCCCCGGTATTAGGGATGTCAACGAGTCGGATACGGTGCGGATAGTGGACTATCCGTATCCGTATCCGATAAGGAAGAACAGTATCCGTTTGTTGTTCGTTAAGTATTCGGAAAGTGGTG
This sequence comes from Amorphophallus konjac, assembly GCA_022559845.1. NCBI lineage: Eukaryota > Viridiplantae > Streptophyta > Magnoliopsida > Alismatales > Araceae > Amorphophallus > Amorphophallus konjac. The sequence continues at coordinate 151,408 of JAHNEJ010002925.1, read as the reverse complement.
TATCCGAAAACTGTTATCGAGTATCCGAAAAATACAGTTAACGGACGGTTAGCGGATAGTTACCGGACATAAAAGTACATATAAGATTAAAATTTAAGATGTAAATTAACTCAATTAGAAAAAATTTTAAATTGAAAAGAACAATCCATATGATAAACAAACATATTTCAATTTATTTCTCATATCATCATTATTCACGAGTCAACATATAATGCAATTAAAAGTATACAAATATATAATATTATAATATCCACAAAGATAATATGAAACATATAAAGTTTAAATAATAAAATAAACTAACTCTTTTAGACTTTAATCTCCATCGTATTCTCATTCTTTACATACCTTTCATGAAAATGAAGAATATATTAACTTGATAGTTTAAAAAATTATCAAAATATCTTATAATTTAGAAATATTTTACCATCATGAAAATATAAATGACTTAAAGTATACACATATCTCATCTTCAATATCATTTTCTTCAAGACACTAAATTATTTGAGTCAAATACAAACTTGTTTAACGGTAACGGATGGATACGGATTCGGAATGAGGTGTATCCGTATCCGCTAAGAAATCAGATATATCCGTATTCGTATCCGTTAATTTATCGAAAAGAAAAACACTATCAATTTTCTGTTCGTTAAGCTAATGAAATGGACGGTTATCGGATTATCGGTTACCATTGACATCCCTACCCGGTATAGCTGGGGATCGGTGGAGACACCGTGCAGGCCTCCTACCAGTGAAGCCTTTTGTTGGCCTGGGGGTTTTGTCCCTCTTCTCTGGCATAGGAGGCTTCTCCGTAGGTACCCTCCCACAGAACAAAAGTGGGTGCCTACGCTTGCTCGGAGGTTTAGCATGATCGTTGGCGGAGGACGATGCCAAAGAATCGAGTCGTTGGAGCCATATGTCGCCACCGTCGAGCACGTCTTGTCTCTCCTTGTACTTGTATTTTGCCCATGCGAGGGTATTTTGCCAATTTCTGGCAGCTTGTATCTTGACTAAAGAAATATAAATTCTTTATTTTGAGCCAATACTATTGTGTACCATTCGTTGGAGTGCTTCTGCGTGCTTTCTGGGTGGTCCTCCGTGCTCGTCTTCCACAGCGTTCGCATCTCTCATGAGAACCCTTAGATTTCCACTTTATTTCAAGGGGATCGGTGCTCGCCTCTAGGGAACCCTTAGGTTACTTTCTCGTTTTCAATGGGAGCAGTGCTCGCGTCTCTAGGAAACCCTTAGGTTACCTTCTCGTTTTCAAGGGGGGCAGTGCTCGTCTCTAGGAAACCCTTAGGTTACCTTCTCGTTTTTAAGGGGAGTGGTGCGGACACCCGAGCAGTTACGCCGAGCCACCGGTACCGCACGCGGAGCACGACTCGAGCCACTTCAGCGTCCATCTGGCTCGGAGACAGCCTGGAGACTCCCCCCTGAGTCTCGACATTTATCATATTTGTTTAGACGTTATTTGTGTGTAATGTGTGTGTGTTTCATTTTATTCAGTTTGTAATTTTGATTGCAGGAGGGGTTTATTTGTAAAATGGGACCCCCGGGCCCCACGGGCCTCCCCAGACCTCTTCCCATTGATCCAACTCAACCTAGGGCCCCATGTGGGGTCAGTCAACATTTCAAATGGAGACATCTAGAAGGTTGAATGGTAAATGCCACATGGGTAGACAATTGGACTTCAAAGTCCAAGGTAGGCTACTACCATTCTACCATGTCCCCCCCTTGGTCAATAGGCTGCCCCCCTATATTTTATTTAATTTTTGTGTGTGTGTCACATTCAATCTAGGCCATCCATTCCCCCATCCCTAGATCTAAGGGTGGCTATTGGATTTGATATGTAACCTATAAGTACCTTGTATTTTCTCATTTAGAAGAATTAATGCCATTTGAATCAAACAAATTCCAAGAGCAAGGGATGGTGCGCCCCCCTCCTCTCTCCTCCCTCTCCCCCTTGAAGTTGTGAAGGCTTCCCTCTGGAGGTGTGACTCCTCCCCTTATCATTCCGGTCGTCGCCGCCGCCGCCACGAGCTGCCATCGCATCACCGCCGAGATCGCCGGAGTTCTGCCTTCATCCGACCACAGCAGCTTCCAAGAATTCTCTGTGTCTGCCATGAGCTCAGATCGACCTGGGGATTTTAGGGCATGTTCCAGAGGTGTCAAGAACGTCCCAAACAAATTGGTTGGTCATAAAGATCCCATTTGATATTTTTTCATTTTCGTCCAACCTTAATTTTCAGATCTATCTACTGTCTGTTTCCATTTCCATCCGCCCTGTGTTTCCAGGTTTCAGGCCTCTTTATGATTTTTTTTAACCTCCCAATTTTACTGGGAGTTCCTTCCACCAACCCCACCGTCCCCAAATTTTCTTGAATTTTTGTGAGGCCATCCCATATTTTTTAAAAATCGATCTCAGAGATAGCTACAGTGCTGTCCACCTGTTCCCAGATCTGACCACCCTCCAGTAAACAAATCATAACAAATCACATCCACCTCCAATCAGTCCACAAAAAATATCTCCGTCTTCCTTGTCCAAAATCCCATAACTTGGATGAAGAGCTCAAGAGCTGAATCGGAGGTTTACTAGGAGGTCAACGGTAGTTCTCAGACAAGTGCCCTGCAGATCTGAGATTTCGGTTACTGTACAACAGGGACTTGCAAATTCAATAAAGTTCTGATCCGACCAGATCCAGTCGATCTCTCTGGGTCTAGAGTGAAGCATTTGAAGAGAGCTTTCCAACGATAGCTCATGCGTCCCGATCCGACGTCGGGATTGATCGCAGCGGGCGTTTTCGCCGGAGCGCGCGCCGGAAAATAGCAATCAAAATCCGTGGGTTATTAGTTCAAGAGTTGGGAATCGGGGCCGATCGACCCCCGATCGGTGTTCCCGGCCGACCGCCGTCCGTGGAGGCGCGCCACCAGGGGCCCCCATCACAGTGGGTCCCACCCCCGCAGATCCGGAGGACAGCGCCGTCCATGGGCCCCACGGGCCCGTAGAAGCCGCCATTCGGAAAGCACGAAAATGCGGAGTTCGGCACCGCCGGGCGACATCAAGATGCTGCCCGTCAACCCGAGTTGCGTGATTCCCGGACCCCACATGTGACCTTTTACCTCCCTGCGTGGAGTGGGTCGACTTAGTGTATTGCTGTAATCATTGTTAACCGGGAGTCCGTAATTCGGCCGGGGTTGTCTTCGCCACGCCGGGTGCGTGGAGGTAATGGTCCGAACCTCTTGGCGTTCATTTGCTTAGCTAGTATATGGTCTTTTGCCGCTGCCGAGAGCGATAGGTACTAGCCCGTGTGTCCATGTCACCGCTGTGAGTGTGAGAGTGACCCGTCCCGCGACTCGATCCGAGTCCAGAAGTGAGTCGACTACCTTGAACTCTGCCGGTTCTTCAACCGCGCACGATCCGCGTTTCCCTCGCTTGGGACGACGAGTGAGCTTGCGTTTCTGTTAGCGACGTATAGCCCATAGGAGCTCTCGTGTCGGGCTTAGTGTCTCTCCTATCATGTGTTGCTGGTCGTGTCCGCATCTAGAGTCCGAGGTCCATACCACGTAGAGTCGGTCCCCGTGTCCGTCCCGCATCAGTTTGGTATCAGAGCGAGTTGAGTCTAGGGTAGTCATTGCATAAGTCTTGCATGCATCATGGTCTAAGTCGAGTCTAGGATCATCATTATTTTCAAACAAAAAAAAGGTGTTTTAAAATTGCATTTCATCCCGATAACTCGGTATATTAAAAGGTGTTGTCCGAACGTTAGGTTACGCCTATCGGGAAGGTCGCACACTTGCGCGAGTGATCTTCGGATCGATTAACTCCGCCACGTACCGGATATTGGTTTAGGTCTAGGTGCATTAGTCGGTGTTTGCATCAGTTTGTGTCTCCTAGTTCATGTGTGGTCCAATAAGAGTCAGTCGTCTCCACGTGTCGGCATGTCTAGCATGTAGTTCCGCCAAATTCACATGGAATCCCCATCACCCGGGCAATATGGCCGTTGGTCCACCCATGGGCTTGGCAACCACCCACTCCACTTCCGTAGTCCCGAAGCCTCGGATTTTTATGGCTCCAATGGCCCGGGCGACTACCTCAAGTGGGAGGCCGCCATGGACACATACTTTGATTGTTATACCATGTCCGAAGCCGGGCAATTCTATTTTGCCAAGGAGAGGCTTCTACACGAGGCCGCTGAAAAGTGGGACCACATTGAGCGCTTGAGAGAGGTTAGGAGGCAATAGCCCATCGAGTCATGGTGGGACATGAAGAGAGAGCTTAGGAAGGTCTACGTGCCCCAACCGGTCACCTCCAACCGGCCCCACCAAATCACTTCCAACCAAGTGAGTCCTAGTCGGAGGCAAAGAACCCCACACGTAGATGAGCCAAGACCCACTCCTAGGATGGTTGACTACGGGCGAGTCCACCATGATATCCCTATTCCAACCCACTCCGTTGCCGAACTTATGCAAATGATTTTGGACCGGTTGGATGGGGTGGATAGGACACGTACTCCTAGTGATGTACTCCTACCCGAGCCTAAGGAGGTCATCGCCGGTAGTCTTAACCCGGCCCCATCAACGGAGTCCCCAAGCCCTCTCCCCATCATAGTGGATCCTCATTCCCCACCCACGAGAGCTCCCATGCTACCACCCTCTACTTCCGAACTCTATTCGGAACCATCTCATTTGGAGCCACCCAAGCCCGAACCACCCTTATTTCTAACGGGTACACTTTACATAGCCGAGTCACTACTTAGTTGGCTCAAGGATAGCTTGGTCCCACTTCCCTTCCAATCTATGGACCCTATCCTACCTCTGGTGCCAATCAACTCATTTCACACCACTTTCCGGTCTAGTCACTATGTGGATACATTGGATGACCTTCTTAAAGGGTTAGACCGGCAATTGACATTTACGCACTTGTTGGCTCCAGGCTTCGACCGACCCACAGGTCGTAGTTTCACTCATCCCGCTTTAGGGTCCATCACCTCCGTGTACACCGTGGGTCATGTTACCACGGAGGTTCTTCTACTCCTCCCGTTACCGGTCGAGCCCGACTTCATTCCTTTTATCCCGAGGGAGGAGCCATATCTTCTATACACTGTCTCATCTACCACGATGGATGGAGGTGACCATCACCTTCAGGAATTTCAAACATGGGACTATGTAATGGAAGAACCGAGGGGTCACACATTCTTTGACCCATTCGACCCCTTCGCTAGTGGGCCTCGTGATCCACCACTTCCCTTCTACCTTGTCAAGGAAGTCCCCTACCACTCTCTTCCCACTCAGGCCAATCAACCTCCACATAGCAATAGGTCCGATGATTGGGGAACATGGCATACCTTACCTACATCTAGGGGTATTGACAAAGGTAGTTTTAGATCTCCCAATCCTCCCACATCCAAGCCCGATACACCTACTTCCGGCCCTCCCAAATCCCATGGGCAGCCGCATGCTAGGGACAAAGTAGGATGTCTAGGAGTCCCACTTTCCACCAACCACCGGTTGCATCTAGTGCATGCTTGGCACACATTCGGGTGTCCTGGTCCACCTTTTGCATATGCATGAGTCGGATTAACTGTAGGGTTGTTTAGGGTTGTGTGTGCATCCGTGTGTTTTTTTCTTTTGCTAAGCATGTTAGGAGTTTGCATGACGACATTCGTCGTCACATTGAGTCCAGCAATGCGCGTTACAAAGAGCTAGCCGATGCTCACCGACACCACCGAGAGTTCCAAGAGGGCGAATATGTCATGATCAGGGTAAGACCTGAACGGTTTCCCTCTGGAACCGTTAAGAAGTTGCAAGCTCGCGGAGCCGGTCCATTTAGAGTGTTGAAACGCGTTGGATCCAATGCGTATGTTGTGGACCTGCCCGAGGAATACGGTATAAGCTCTACTTTTAATATTTCGGATCTAGTTGCATATAGGGACCCAGCGGTGATCCCTAGTGAGCCTTTCGAGCCATCTCCTCCCCTTGAGAGTGATCCCACACCTGAGTGTCCACCTCCAGCCCCTTTGTCACGGCAGCGTGAGCATATAGATCATATACTGGATGAGCAGGTGACAGTTACCAGGAGTGGATCCTACCCGCGCTACCTAGTGCGATGGAGAGGACGGCCCGCTACCGAGGACACGTGGATCACGCATGGAGAGTTGCAGCAGATTGATCCGGACCTTCTGGAGCGATACCGGAGCGATGCAGACCCTTACTCGACAGGGTCGAGTTTCTCCCACCCGGGGAGAATTGGTGCGGACACCCGAGCAGTTGAGCGGCCGGGTCGCGAGCCACCGGTACCGCACGCGGAGCACGACTCGAGCCACTTCAGCGTCCATCTGGCTCGGAGACAGCCTGGAGACTCCCCCCTGAGTCTCGACATTTATCATATTTGTTTAGACATTATTTGTGTGTAATGTGTGTGTGTTTCAATTTATTCAGTTTGTAATTTTGATTGTAAGAGGGGTTTATTTGTAAAATGGGCCCCCCGGGCCCCACGGGCCCCCCAGACCTCTTCCCATTGATCCACCTCAACCTAGGGCCCCATGTGGGGTCAGTCAACATTTCAAATGGAGACATCTAGAAGGTTGAATGGTAAATGCCACATGGGTAGACAATTGGACTTCAAAGTCCAAGGTAGGCTACCTACCATTCTACCATGTCCCCCCCTTGGTCAATAGGCTGCCCTCCCCTATATTTTATTTAATTTGTGTGTGTGTGTCACATTCAATCTAGGCCATCCATTCCCCCATCCCTAGATCTAAGGGTGGCTATTGGATTTGATATGTAACCTATAAGTACCTTGTATTTCTCATTTAGAAGAATTAATGCCATTTGAATCAAACAAATTCCAAGAGCAAGGGCTGGTGCGCCCCCTCCTCTCTCCTCCCTCTCCCCCTTGAAGCTGTGAAGGCTTCCCTCTGGAGGTGTGACTCCTCCCCTTATAATTCCGGTCGCCGCCGCCACAAGCCGCCATCGCATCACCGCCGAGATCGCCGGAGTTCTGCCTTCATCCGACCACATCAGTGTCCACGAATTCTCTGTGTCTGCCATGAGCTCAGATCGACCTGGGGATTTTAGGGCATGTTCCAAAGGTGTCCAGAACGTCCCAAAAAAATTTGTTGGTCATAAAGATCCCATTTGATATTTTTTCATTTTCGTCCAACCTTAATTTTCAGATCTATCTGCTGTCTGTTTCCATTTCCATCCGCCCTGTGTTTCTAGGTTTCGGGCCTCTTTCTGATTTTTGTTTAACCTCCCAATTTTACTGGGAGTTCCTTCCACCAACCCCACCGTCCCCAAATTTTCTTGAATTTTTGTGAGGCCATACCATATTTTTCAAAAATTGATCTCAGAGATAGCTACAGTGATGTCCACCTGTTCCCAGATCCGACCACCCTCCAGTAAACAAATCATAACAAATCACAGCCACCTTCAATCAGTCCACAAAAAATATCCCCGTTCTCCTTGTCAAAATCCCATAACTTGATGAAGAGCTCAAGAGCTGAATCGGCAGTTTCCTAGCGGTCAAAGGTAGTCTCAGACAACTCACCTGTAGATCTGAGATTTCGGTTACTGTACAACAGGGACTTGCAAATTCAATAAAGTTCTGATCCGACCAGATCCAGTAGATCTCTCTAGGTCTAGAGTGAAGCATTTGAAGAGAGCTTTCCAACGATAGCTCATGCGTCCCGATCCGACATTGGGATTGATCGCAGCGGCCGTTTTCGCCGAAGCGCGCGCCGAAAAACAGCAATCAAAATCCGTGGGTATTAGTTCAAGAGTTGGGAATCGGGGCCGATCGACCCCCGATCAGTGTTCCCGGCCGACCGCCGTCCGTGGAGGTGTGCCACCAGGGGCCCCCATCACAGTGGGTCCCACCCCCGCAGATCCGGAGGACAACGCCGTCCGTGGGCCCCACGGGCCCGTAGAAGCCGCCATTCGGAAAGCACGAAAACGCGGAGTTCGGCACCGCCGGGCGGCATCAAGATGCTGCCCGTCAACCTGAGTTGCGTGATTCCCGGACCCCACATGTGACCTTTTACCTCCCTGCGTAGAGTGGGTCGACTTAGTGTATTGCTGTAATCATTGTTAACCGGGAGTCCGTAATTCGGCCGGAGTTGTCTTCGCCACGCCGGGTGCGTGGAGGTAATGGTCCGAACCTCTTGGCATTCATTTGCTTAGCTAGTATATGGTCTTTGCCGCTGCCGAGAGCGATAGGTACTAGCCCGTGTGTCCATGTCACCGCTGTGAGTGTGAGAGTGACCCATCCCGCGACTCGATCCGAGTCCGGAAGTGAGTCGACTACCCTTGAACTCTGCCGGTTCTTCAACCGCGCACGATCCACGTTTCCCTCACTTGGGACGACGAGTGAGCTTGCGTTTCTGTTAACGACGTATAGCCCATAGGAGCTCTCCGTGTCGGGCTTAGTGTCTCTCCTATCATGTGTTGCTGGTCGTGTCCGCATCTAGAGTCCGAGGTCCATACCACGTAGAGTCGGTCCCCGTGTCCGTCCCGCATCAGGGAGCAGTGCTCGCGCCTCTAGGAAACCCTTAGGTTACCTTCTCATTTTCAAGGGGAGCAGTGCTCGCCTCTAGGAAACCCTTAGGTTACCTTATCATTTTCAAGGGGAGCAGTGCTCGTGCCTCTAGGAAACCCTTAAGTTACCTTCTCGTTTCAAAGTTACCTTTTCGTTTTCAAGGGGAGCAGTGCTTGCGCCTAGAAAACCCTTAGGTTACCTTCTCGTTTTCAAGGGGGGCAGTGCTCGCCTCTGGGAAACCCTTAGGTTGACTTCTCATTTTCAAGGGGAGTAGTGCCCGTGCCTCTAGGAAACCCTTAGGTTACCTTCTTTATCATTCATGGGCAACTTACCTCGGTGGAGTACGGCTGGTGACGTTTCACTGGAAGTATTTCCTGAGGTTGACAGAGTTCCACGTCCTGGGCACCTCTCTCCCCCCCAGCATCACCAACCTGTACGCTCCTTTGCCGAGTGCTTCTGTTACCCGGTACTGGCCTTCCCAGTTCGGTGCGAGTTTTCCTGCGGCCCCTCGTGGATCAGCCACGCTTGCTCGCCGTAAAACCAGATCTCCGGGGAAGAAGTGTCGCTCCTTAACCCGGGCATTGTAATATTGAGCCAGTTTCTGCTGGTATGCCGCAAGTTTTACCTGGGCGTTGGTTCTTCCTTCTTCGAGCAAGTCCAGGTTCTCTCGCATTGCCTGGTTGTTCCTGGCCTCATCGAAATGTCCTACTCGTAACGAGGGGTTAGATATTTCCACCAGAACTACTGCCTCAGCTCCGTAGGCGAGATGGAAAGGTGTCTCCCTGGTGGCGGCCCTAGCGGTGGTCCGGTGAGCCCATATAATACTGGAGATTGAATCGATCCATGCGTCGCCTGCTTGGTCCATGCAGGTCTTGATGCCATGGAGTAGAGTCCAGTTGGCATTTTTCACCAACTCGTTGGCTTGGGGATGTCCCACCGAGGTGTAGTGGTTCCAGATCTCCAACTCCGATCACTTCTCCTGAAAGGCAGTGCTCGCGAATTGTCTGCCGTTGTCGGTTGTGAGAACCCTGGGGATCCCAAACCGGCAAACGATGTTTTACAACACGAATTTCCAGGCTGCTTCGCTTGTTATCTTTCCCAATGGTTCGGCTTCGATCCATTTGGTGAAGTAGCCGATAGCGACTATGAGGAATTTCTTCCTTCCTTGTGCTTCAGGGAAGGGTCCCCGTATGTCGATCCCCCACCGAGCGAACGGGCGAGGCTCCGTCAAGGCGTGCGTCGCTGGCTGGTGATGCAGGTGGGAATACTTCTGACATTGGGGGCACCTTCGAACATAGTTGATACAGTCTTGCTGCAAGGTGGGCCACCAATACCCTTGTCGGATCAGCGTCTTTGCGAGTGCTCGCCCTCCCACATGGCTGCCGCAGAGTCCTTCATGGACTTCTTGGATGGCCTGGTCGGCTTCCATGGGGAAGAGGCACTTGAGCAGAGGAGCTGATAGGGTCCGGCGATATAGCCGGCCGTCCACCATGGTGAAGTGGGCCGCTTTTGCTCACGTGCGCCGCGCCTCGGCATGGTCGCTGGGGAGCTGTTGCCGAAGGAGGAAATCGAGCAGAGGATCTATCCAGGAAGGTTCATAGTCGATGGCGTTTACTTGGAGCGCTGGATCATCTATGCTCGGTGCAGACAGCTCCTCTATCAGGATCGATCTCGAATTGGAGACTATAGTGGCTGACGCTAGGCGGGAGAGGGCATCTGCTCAGACATTCTCTTCGCGTGGGATGTGGACCACTTCAAAATGGGCGAATTCATTCGCCGCGGCCTTGGCCTTCTCTAAATATTTCATCATGGAGGGGTCTCGGGCCTCGAACTCCCCCCTAACATGGTTGGCGATGAGCATGGAATCACTCTATGCTCGCACGCTTGACGCCCCCAGGTGTTTCGCCATGCGCAACCCAGAGAGGAGCGTCTCGTATTCGGCCACGTTGATCGTGGTCGGGAAGTTGAAACGCAGGGCGTACTGTAGCTCCACTCCTTCTGACGAGAGTAAGACTAGCCCCACGCCGCTGCCCGCAGCGCAGGATGATCCGTCGACGTATAGTTCCCAGGCGGTCCCCGAGGACTTCTCGGGTGAGTCATCGGCGGGTAGGGTGCACTCAGCGACGAAGTCTGCGAGCGCCTGGGCCTTGATCGCTGTCCTCGGTCGGAATTTGATGTCGAATTCTCCCAACTCGATGGCCCATTTGACCAGGCTTCCTGACGCGTCAAGGTTTTGAAGAATTTACCGGAGGGGCTGATCGGTGAGGACGGCGATCGGGTGGGCCAGGAAGTATGGCCGTAACTTGCGAGCAGCTGTAATCAGGGCGACGGCGAACTTCTCGGTTCGCGAATACCAGAATTCCGGTCCTTGTAGTGCTCGGCTGACATAGTAGACAGGCTTCATGACTCCCGTTTCCTCCCGTGCAAGCACGACACTCATGGTGTTGGGCGTTACGGATAGGTACATGAGCAGCTGTTCCCCCCTTGGGGTTTGGCGAGGATAGGAGGTGTCGTCAGGTAGCACTTTAGTTCTTCGAATGCGTGCTCGCACTCCTGGTTCCAGTTGATCCATCCCTTCTTTTCCGGTGCTAAGTTGGCTTGCTTGATCAGTCGAAAGAAGGGGAGGCATCGTTCGGCGGCTCGGGATAAGAACCGGGCTAGAGCGGCGACGTGTCCAGTGAGGCAATGTACGTCCCTCACCCGCTTCGGGCGTTCCATCTCCAACACTGCTCTGATCTAATCATGGTTGGCTTCGATTCCTCGGTGGGTGATGAGGAAACCTAGGAATTTGCCTGAACGCACCCCGAACGCACATTTAGCAGGGTTGGGTTTCATGTTGTACCTTCTGAGTGTGGCGAAGGTCTCCGCCAAGTCGCGCAAGTGTTCGGCTGCTTGGAGGCTTTTCACGATCATGTCGTCGATGTAGACCTCCATGTTGCGGCCGATTTGCGAGTCGAACATGTGGTTGACTAGGCGTTGATACGTAGCTCCAGCGTTCTTTAGCCCGAACGGCATGCGAGTGTAGCAGTATAAGCCGTGGTCGGTGATGAATGCGGTTTTATCTTGGTCGGGCTGATGCATGCTGATCTGATGGTACCCTGAATAGGCATTGAGGAAGCTGAGTATTTCATGCCCGGCCGTGGCGTCGAAGCTGTCTTTGGGCGTGGCCTTGTTGAGGTCGGTGTAGTCCACGCACATCCGTCACTTCCCGTTGCTTTTGGGCACCAGGACCACGTTGGCCACCCAATCTGGATAATGGGTAGGTCGGAGTAGCCCTGATCGCAGCTTTTCTCCCACCTGTTCCCTGATGATGACTTGTCGCTAGGGATTGCACCGCCTTCGGCGTTGCTGTACCGGGCGACAGGTGGGGTCCAACCTTAATTGGTGCGTGATGACCTCTGGAGGGATTCCGGGGAGCTCGTCCTCAGACCAAGCGAACACGTCTTGGTTGGCCGTGAGGAAGCTTGCGTATGCTTGCTTATCGTGCTCGACCAGGGTAGCGCCAATCTTTAGTGATCTGCTTGGGCAATCCCCAACCTAGATGATGTATAAATCCTTGGCTGGCGCGCTCGTGCTCGGACCCAGATCTTCGGTCCTCGCCTTCTTCTCTGGAGGCACCTCTTCAGGACGTTGATCACGGGTGGAGATCAGGTAGCATCTTTTGGACTCCCATTGATCATCTCGGACTTCCCCTACTCCGCTAGGGGTGGGGAGCTTAAGCTTCTGGTGGTAGGAGGAAGGGACGTCTCGGAGCGTGCCGAGGATTCCTCAATCGATGATGGCGTTGTACCCTGTCATTGCACGGACTACAGTAAAGTCAGCGAGGAAGGTTACCTCGTTGGGAGCCATCCCGAACGTAATCGGGGGCGAGATACGCCCTTCCGGGCGGATAGTCGTGCCGGAGAATCCGTACAGTGGCGTGTGCAATGGCGCGAGTTGTGACATATCCACACCCATGAGTACAAGACAATCGTACGTGATAACATCAGGTCCACTTCCCTTATCCACCAGGATGCGTCGTATAGTACATTGGTTAATGGTGGTGGAAACCACCAAAGCATCAGAATGGAGCATCATGATGCCTTCTAGGTCATCCTCGGAGAAGACTATGAGGTCTCCCGGGTGACCTGAGGGGGAGAATTCCCTTGGGGTACCGTCGCATTGGTCCGCCGTGTCGATGGCTGTCACGTACCGACGCCTTCTACTCACGCTATCTCCTCCGGTGGCAGGCCCCCCAGAGATCATCATGATCTCTTTGCCGTTGGGCCGATTGTCGATCAGAGGAGGCGTCTTTTGTCGTCTCTCGACAGCCTTGGCGAGGAACTTGTTGAGGAGCCCCCTGCGTACGAGGTCCTCGATAGCATCCTTCAGATTGATGCAGTCGGCGGTGTCGTGACCGTGGTCTCGATGGAAGTGGCAGTATTTCTTCTTATTCCACGAGTTGGGATCCGACTTCATCCGCGAGGGCCATTTGAGGAATGGCTCCTCACGGATCTCCATCAGGATATGGTCGGGCGGGGCCGTCAGGGGCATATAATGGCGATAACCACCCCTTTCCTTCCTGGAGCGGTCGCGATGGTCCCTGTCGCGTCGCTCCCGCTTGCTCTGACCCTCCCACGGTGGGTCGGCGGCTCTCTTGCGGTCGGGCTGGTCGGTCCCAGCCGCGCGCCGTAGGGCCGCGGTGTTCTCCTCGCAATGTGCGTGCTTCTGGGCCAGCGCGAGGAGGTCCGGAAGGGTCGTCGGGGCTTCGACTCTGAGCGCGCGCCGGAGGATATGGTCCCGCGTCCCCTGGGTGAGTGCCATGGTGGCGATGCCAACGTCGAGATGGGGGATACGGAGTGCCTCCGCGCGGAAGCGAGAGACAAAGTCCCATAGCGCTTCTTCCTTCCCCTGCCTGAGGGCGAGCAGGGTTACAGCAGACTTGGCTACCTTTCGGCAGCCCACAAAGTTCTCCTTGAATAGCCTTTTGAGCTGCTGGAAGGAGGAGATCGTCCCGGCCGGTAGGGACTCGAATCATGCTCGGGAGTTCTCCCGAAGAGTCGTGACGAACGCCAGGCATTTCACGGTGTCCGAGGCCCGGTGGAACACCAAGTGGGACTCGAAGCCGTGTAGGTGGTCGGCCGGGTCGGTGGTGTTGTCGTAGGAGGCGAATGACGGCATCTGGAGCTTTGGCAGGATGGGGGCTTCCATGATTTCCCTAGATAAGGGAGCGTGGAAGTCTTGATCATCGTCGATGAGGCCGCGATTTTTGGAGGCCAGGAGGACGTCGTCCAGGTACCGGACCTTGTCCTCTATCTCGTCGTACCGTTGGAGCCGGCTGTCCATCTCCGGGTTGGAGTGAAGTGGGCTATGTACTCTGGGCGCAGGCACGCTGCGCGACCGCCGGGTTCTTGCGACGGAGGCGTGGGATGCCTCCCGTACCTGCCGGAGGTTTTCTCCGATCTGGCCTCCTTTGTCCTCCCGTCGCTCGGGTGGGGCGTATTGGGGCCTCTGATCTCGGAGCTCTTGGCAGAATTCTGCCAGGGCTCGGACTTCCTGGCGAAGCTCATCTAGGTCACCTGGGGTGACCTCTTGTCGGGGGCGAGTGGAAGAAGCTTCCTGCGACCCCCGACGATAGTTGGGTCCCTGATGGGAACCCCGCCCCCGGTTGCTGGCATTGCGGAGGCTTCCATGGGGCGCCATAGCTTTTCGCTCGTATTCTCACAGACGGCGCCAAGAAGTGTAGCGGCAAGAAAATGGTTCCTAGGCCACGTACCACCTTCTCTATTTATTTGTTGGGAAAGTCGTCTCGCGCCCGTGGATGCCTGCACACACCAAGAAACCAGAAGGGCGTCAGAAGGAGTCCCGGGTGTTACCCCAGGGGACAACCCTCCGATGCTTAATGAGCAATAGAGAAGAGTAAGGTAAGAGAGGAGTAGAGGCCGTAGTAGTTGATCCAGGAGGCGTGTAGGTCCTCTGTACGCGTGCTCGCCGCTCCCAGTGGGCTCTCGAAGAGTGCTCGCTGGGTGGTAAGGTCTCACAGGAGGAGTAGACTCTCTGGAAGTAGCGGATGGCCTCTCCGTCGTAGTTGTAGGTCGGGTCGCTCTCTTCTCAGTAGAAAGCTCCAGTGGCATAAGTCTCCACCGTCTCTCCTCTTGCGTAGCAGTATGGGGGTTTAGTAGAAGAATCTACCGCGTCCTTCTCTTCTGTCGTTGTCCCTTTTATATGGGTTGTCCTGGAGCGAGGGGCCTCATCCCTTGATAGGGAAGGGTCCGTTTAGTAGAGTAACGTTCTCCCGCTATGTTGGTGGGAGTTTCCCGTTGGAGGGCGATAGCCTCGGCATTGGCCGGTCCCTGGGCGAGTCTTACGACACTCATGGCGCGTGCTCGCCTGTTATGGGATCAAGGCCGACGTCGTGGGGGCAATAGTCGGTCGTCGAAGTGTCCTCCGACGAGAACTGCGCTTGGGCCGACCTCATCGGCGTCGTGGAATCCGATGCTCTGTTGGGCCGGTCATCCTCTTATTCGGTTGAGCGTGTATGTTCGTCCCTTGTCTGGGCCTAACTTGCCCAAACCTTAATGGGCCACTCGTGCTTGGGCCGAATTTGGCTAAAACCATATCTACCCTCCTTAGGTTATATTGCCTACTTGTTTAGAATTAGACTAAATAGTTTCTCTTTTGGGTGATTCATCGTCCAACTTCAATTTGGATGATGTATCGTCTAACTTTTAGTCCTTTAAGACGTCCTCCGTCAATGTTTGAGATCTGGACGATAGATTGTCCAACTTTTATTTTTGGACAGAAGGAATTAGGTGGAATGGTTGGCCTACCAAAGTAGGAGGGGCATCGTCTAACCTCTCCAAGTAGACGGTGCTTCGTCTAATATTTTTGTTTTAGATGTTGACACTTAGATGGAACATTTTCTTTGTAAAAATAGACGTTATTGTTAAAATATTTGCATAGTCCCCTCGGTAATAGTCCCGTATTGGTTAATTGAGTTGTGGTTCATGTGCTTATGATCTTGGGTCCTTGTATCTCAACACCGCGATTTTGTGGATTCAACATGGTATCAGAGCAAGCCAAATGACCCAACTCCTCTTGCCACCTCCACCCAATTAATATCCAGAGCCCATCTTGACTGTGAGGGGGAGTGTTAAAATATTTGGGCATAGTCCCCATTGGGCAATAGTCCCGTATTGGTTAAATGAGTTGTGGTTCATGTGCTTATGACCCTGGGCCTGTATATCTCAACACCGCGATTTTGTGGATTCAACATGGTATCAGAGCGTGGTCTTGACCTCACAGAACCGCGATTTTGTGGATTCAACAGTTACATCGCCTAAACTTTCAAAGTAAATGATGCTTCGCCAAACTTGTATTTTTATTTTTTTGGCAGAAGGCATTTAGACGTTATTGCAAGTAGCATCTAACTACTCTACCTAGATTTCTCATATCTAAAATAAACTTGATTTTTAGGTTAAGTGTTAATAGCAACGTTAAATCTATAATTAAATTTAGCCAAAACTGGGATATAATATGATATATTTAAAATGTCTTTATTTTAACATAACTTAAAATAATTAATTTATGAAAAAATATTTTCCCAGCAAATACATTTTACTTTGAAATTGTAACATATGTATATTTGTAATGTGTGGGGTTTTAAACATGTGGTGTATCTATAACTTGGGCACGTGGGGCCATTGGAGAGCTCATTGTATTCGTACGTGTGTGCTGCGGGTTTTGGCCTTGAGTTGATGCTTAGCTAACGTATTACAGCCCCTTAGCATCTCTTATGGGAAAAGAAGGTAATGCGGTGTTTGGTTGCAGTTTTTCACTTAGTTTTTCTCGCAAAATAAAAATTAAGAATGGACATCCTCCTTAATCATGTTTGGTAAGTCTCTCTAATTTTTTAAGATAAAATTTCATCTCATTATAACTTTTCTCAAAATAAAAACAAGTCTTTTCATATTTTTTTAAGAGAGACCCGACCTCTCTCTCTCTCTCTCTCTCTCTCTCTCGATCCCCTTCTCCCGGTGCTCCCTTCTCTTGGCCTCTCCTTCCTCCCTCCTCTCCCCTTCAACACGCGCTCTCTCTCCTCCCTCTGTCTTCTTCTCTTCTCTCGAAAACGACTATTGCAGAACTCATCCGACCACGCCCATGCTGCTGCGATCTGTTGGGCACACGCTGCCCTCCCTCAACGTAGGTGCCACGCCACTGCTCCAGCTCCTCCGCGACCCTCCCGTCGGTGCCGCCCTTGGTCCCTTCCCCGGTTCCCAAGGCCCCACCAGTGCCACTGTCGCGGCCAAGTTCCTCTGCTCCTCCACCAGCGCCAGCGCCGTGGCCATCTGTAGGGGTATGCCTCCACGCCGACGCTTGCCCCCGCGACTCGCCTCCCTGTCGAGGTGGGAAGAAGGAGAAGAACGAGAAATAGTGGAAGGAGAAGAAAAACTTGCTATGGGAGGAGAAGAATAGGGAAATGAAAGAAAAATAAATGAAGATTAGATGGGATGTTACAGTGGAGAAGAAGACAAATGAAGAAGAGAATAGAAAACAGCAAGCTCATTCCCTCTCTAGATTTTTAGTGAGAGAAGCTCTGGTTTCTTCCCGCCACCGTTCCTTCCTTTCTTTCCGTCCCCTCCCCGCCGGCCATGGTCGATGCGGTGGGGGAGACATCTTCTTCGCAGATCTCCCTAGCTCGTGGTGATCAGGCTGTGGATCTGCAAAATGTCTCCCGGAGATCTTTTGCTCAAATCCTTATGGATTCAAAGACTCGGCTGCAAGCTTCATTCCAAGTCAAGACGCCGGCCTTCACAGAACAAGGAGAACCTGCAGTTTATTTCTCCAAGGAAGAAATTCACATCTCTTGTGAGCATCTGCGAAATGCGGTCATAGCTAAATGCTCCTATGGTAGACCTTCTATCCCTGAGATTAAATCAGGCATTTCTCAACGCCTTCATCTGACTTTGGATTTCATCGTTAGCCGTCTGAATGCCAGACATGTTTTGATTCATCTTGGCAATGCAGAGGATTTGCTGCAAGTACTGATTCTTAAAAACCTGTATATAAAAGGTTTTCTATTCCGATTTTTTAGATGGTCTCATGATTTTCAGTTCGATTCAGACCCGTCGATAGTTCCTGTCTGGATTGGGTTTCCTTCTCTCCCGGTCAATTTCTTCCATGATGACATGCTCAGATCGATAGCAGGGAATTTTGGGAATGTACTGCGTATTCATGAATCTACCTCCGCTCTGATGGAGACTTCGGAGGCCTTGGTTTGCATTGAGATTGATTTAGCTTTGCAAAGGAAGGAGAGGATATGGATTGGTTTGGAAGAAGGTGGCTTCTGGCAAAAGATCAATTATCATAGAGTTCCTCATCTTTGCACTCACTGTCATAAAATAGGACACATGGAGAGCCAATGTAAAAAGAAACAAGGCTCAAAGCAGCCTGCTCTGCGGAAGAAGGAAGATACTACTTATCCTCAAAAAGATCTTCATCAAGAGTATAGGCCTCGGAATCTTACTTTAAATGTGGATTCTCACCCTGAAACAACTTCTAACAGGTTTTCTCCATTGGTGCATTTGATGGATGATTCGGCACATGAAGTACATAGGCAGGACTGTATTCAATCTAGGTCCTCTGACTTGACTGATAATCAGAAGGGGCTTCATGAGTGTTCTGTTCCCCCAGATAACCCAGATTTACTGGGATCGAATGGCTGCTCACTTCCTGTTTGTGGAATGGCCTGTGAGGATCTGAACAAAGTTGGATTGAAATTAAGAGAGAAATCTTCAGATTCCGACTCTCTTTACCAAAAGTCAGAACAGACACAGAACTTATTTCAGGGTCTTCCATCAGTTACAGCATGTCAAGATACTCTTATTACCACAAAGAAGAATTTGGTAGATATTTCTATCTTATCTGCAATAGAGAATTACAGAATGTTGAGCCAAGATTCAAAAACTAAGGCTTCTTCACAGGACCTGAAACCGGATGAGATCTCTGTTTTACCAGGTGTTCTGTTTAGTGATGCTCGTCTAACTAGGGCAAAAGCTAAGTTATTAGCTGCCCATGCTTTTCCTAATGTTGTTCATGATTAATTCAGCTTTGATATGGAATGTGAGGGGGATAGGAAATAATGCCACAGTTAGAAGTTTGGCACAACATATAAAGGATTATAATATTTGCATAGCTGCTATTTCTGAACCAAGAATAAACTTTAACCGTGCCATTAGTGTGGCTCGGCGAATTAAGCTACCTACAGTAGTTGGAAATAATGGAGATTCATCCAAAATCTGGCTCTTTTATCAATCTCACATTCATTTGGATATCATAGAACAGCATCCTCAATTTTTGACTGTGGCTCTTAAAGAGCATAATATGGTTTCTTTATACTTTACTGTGGTCTATGCATCATGCAATATGAATGACCGAAGATCTCTATTTGACTCCCTTATGGAATTTAATCGGGATGTTCGCATCCCCTGGATTATAGGAGGTGACTTTAATTGCATTTTGACACCTGAGGAGAAACTTGGTGGAACAATTTCTTCAATGACTGCCATGTCTGATTTCCAGGGATTTATTTCTGCTATTGGTCTAGCTGATTCCGGCTACATTGGTTCTAATTTTACTTGGACTAATAATCAGACAGGGGCATCTCATATCAGAGCTAGACTTGACAGGGTGCTACTTAACCCTCTGTGGTTCCAACTTAATCAGAATTTAACAGTCAGGCACTTAACTAGAGGTCCTTCTGATCACTCTCCAATGCTGATACAGATTGCTCCTTCCACTCCCACGCGTCTAGGGAGATTTATATATCAGCATATGTGGCATCTGCATGAGGATTTTCTGCATTTTGTGAAACAACAGTGGAATACTAGCATATATTATGATATTCATCCTTTCATCACTCTTCAGATGAAGCTGAAAAGACTGAAGGCTGCCTTGAGAGCCTGGAATAAGGATACTTTTGGTAACATTAATCAGTCCAAGGATGAAGCTAAGGCCCAGGTTGAGGTAACTCAATTAAATTTTGATGAAAATCCTACAGTGGAGAACCGCATTGCTTTGCAAAAGGCAGATGCTCATTTGCGTCAGGTATTAGCTCGTGAAGAAATCTTTTGGTTCCAAAAGTCTAGAGTACAGTGGCTGACATGTGGAGACAGAAATACTCAATTTTTTCATCAATATACCAAGATCAGGAGGCAGAAGAATTTTATTCATAAATTGAAGGTGAATGATATTTGGGTGGAAGAACAGGACAAAATTCTTGATGGTGCTGTGGATTACTTTCAGGCCCTATTAACTTCTGAAGATCATTATGTAGATGATAATATTGTATCTGTTATCCCCCGGTTGATAACCGAAGACGATAACACCCACTTATGTGCTATTCCATCAGATGAAGAAGTGAGGACAGCAGTCTTTTCCTTATCAGCTAACAGCTCTCCCGGGCCTGATGGTTACACTGGCGGTTTCTTTTCTCACTGTTGGGAGATAGTAGGGGATGATGTAGTTAAGGCTGTTCAGAGCTTCTTTCAAGGATGGGGGCTACCCCAAGGTATCACATCTACCATCCTGTGTTTGATACCAAAGATCAGGAACCCCTCTACCTTTGCTGACTTCCGTCCAATTAGCCTGTGTAATTTTGCATATAAAATTATCTCCAAGGTGATATGTGATCGTTTAAGACCTCTACTGCCCATTATCATTTCTAATGAACAAAGTGGGTTTGTCAGTGGAAGGCAAATAACAGACAATTTCTTGCTGGCAAAAGAACTGTTCATGGAGATAGATAGGCCTGTTAGAGGCCATAATATTCTTTTGAAGTTAGACATGGCAAAAGCTTATGATAGAATTGAGTGGGATTTTTTGTTCAAGGTGCTGAGATGTTTTGGTTTCTCTAATAGGTTCATTTCCTTGATTGCCCAGTTAGTTGTAAACTGCTGGTTCTCTATCTCTTTTAATGGTCAGAACCGTGGCTATTTCAAATCTTCCAGAGGTGTTCGCCAGGGAGACCCTTTAGCTCCTGCGCTTTTTATTATTGCTGAGGAGGTCTTGAGTAGAGGGATTAGTTATTTGTTCTCCAGTGGTCAGTGCAAGCATTACCATCTTCCTCGGGGAGTTCAACCCATAACTCACATTCTCTATGCTGATGACTCCATTATTTTCATGAATGGTAGTAAAACTTCAATTAAATGTCTGCTGAGTTTTTTGGAGAAATATGAGAGATCTTCTGGTCAAAAAATTAATGCAGGGAAAAGTTGCATTATGGCTGCTAAGAAGATGGCCCGCAATTCTATAGACAGAATTGTACAGTTAACAGGTTATCAGTTTAAATCAGGCAGCTTAACATATCTGGGAATTCCCCTTTTTAAGGGCACTGTTAAGAGACCCCATTTTAAGTATTTGTTGGACAAGGTGAATGACAGACTTGCGGGCTGGCAAAGTAAAGTTTTGTCTCAAGCTGGGAGGCAAACCCTCATTCGCTCAGTCCTTACTTCTATTCCCTTGTATACTGCTAGTGCCGCTTCTATTCCCTATTCCATACTCAAGCAACTTGGTAACATTTGCACAAACTTCTTTTGGCAAGGATATGAGAATGCTCATAGGAGGCATTGGCTTTCTTGGGATAAAATGTGCTATCCTCTTGACAATGGTGGTCTTGGTTTTCGCAGTCTGATGGAATCACAGCTGTGCTTTTATGTTAAACAGATTTGGCTGTCTACTCAGAGCAATTCTCTTTGGGCAAAATTTGTGAGAAGTAAATACCTTCATGGATCTCATATTTCTGATTGCAAAACCCCCTTCCCAGCGGGTATTAAAACTAAGGACTTTGATAAAGCTCGGTCCATTGTGCTGGCTAATTCCAGAATGATTGTTTTTGATGGTTCCTCTGCCAACTTTTTGAAAGACATATGGTTCAAGAATAAGACTTTGAAAGAAGTTTGCAATACTTAACAGTCTTCTGGTACTGGAAATGTGTCAGTTCAAGAAGCCTTGGCCAATCATCAGCACCCAGTGTGGCAGATTCTGGAAGATCAAACATTAAAGGTTGAAGTTCAGTCGTTTAGTATTAGATATGGACAAGACAAACAGGTCTGGTCTCTTACTAATTCAGGCAATTTCAGCATCAAGTCCACTTATAGTTTTATTAAAGAACAGTCTTCAAATCATAGTATTCTGTTTAGTAAGATTTGGAACCAGAAAATTCCCCCCGGGCGTCTCTTTTTTGCTGGAAGCTCTTTAAACATGCAGTGCCTATAGATAAACAGATTCAAAATTGTGGTATACCCCTGGCTTCAAAATGTGCTTGCTGTCTTTCTTACTCTACTGAAGATGAGGATCATTTATTTGTGCACAGTGATATTGCCAAATTCTTGTGGAATAAGTTTGCTCCCATCCTCAACACACATTGCTTGGAAACTTCTGCAATTCAGGATAGAATGATGTTAGTGGCGACTGAAGCTGCCATGAGCACTCCCAAGGGCTTTATTTCATTCCTTATTTCAGTTTTGATAATCTGGGATATCTGGAAATACAGATGCCTTGTAAAGTACGAAGGGAAAAAGGTCAGGCTTGAAACCATCTTGGACCAAATACTTGCTGATACAAAAACTATTGTGCCTCAGATCAGATTTAAACAACCTCCCAGGCTGGATCATTTATCCATATTCCGAGAATTTAAAATATCGGTCAGCAGCTATAAACCCAGTTACATTACTATTACCTGGAGGGCTCCTACTGCTGGCTATTCTCTTCACATAGATGGTGCAAGTAAAGGCAATCCAGGACTATCCGGTGGTGGGGGCTGTCTGCGAAATTGTCAAGGACAGTTAAAGCTGGCTTTTTCTTATTTTTATGGGGCTGGTTCAAATATGGTTGCTGAGGGCAGGGCTTTATTTGATGGTCTTCGATTAGCAAGATTTCATAATCTCTTGGTCACAGTTATCTTTTCTGATTCCCTTATGTTAATTGAGATGCTGCAGCGGAAGAAAGCTCCCCCATGGTCTTTGCTACCTTGGTGGGAAGAACTTCAGCAACTATTTACATCCTTTCACTGCCCTATCATGCATACATACAGAGAAGGGAACCAGCTAGCGGATTCTTTGGCTAATTACGCAGTGCTCAAGAGAAGCAATTTGGAATTCAAATCATTTAAGGAGCTGCCGATTATATCTAAAAGCTATGCTACTGCAGATGCTCAAGGCATTCCAAATTTCCGAAGGAAGCTTGTGTAGCTTGCATATTTGATATTTTTTACACTTTGTTGCCCGCCCCTTATCCCTTTGTACTCTAAGGCTTTGCCTCTTTTGTACATGATCATTACATGATATATCAATAAAATTCAGCATCTAGTGTTTGATTTGGTGGAGTGGGAACATCTCCTTCCTCTGGAATGGGGATGCACTCTCCCTTATCTACACTTGATGATTTAATTTTTTTTTAAAAAAGAGAAGAGAATAGAAGAGAAGGGGGTAATAACTAGCACCGTCGATTTTTAACTCGATCATTGTCGTCAAATAAATCTACATAAAATTTAAAAATTACGATATTTTTATCGAATAGATAGTTATATTGTTTATCAATTTTAAAATTTAAGTTAAAAATTAATATATCATAATTTTTTAAATAAAAATAATTTTTTATAAAAAATTACTCTCCAACACCCTATAACGACTATTGATTTATCAATGAAGTACGGTCATGCTTGTGAAACCCCTGTGTGTACTACAGTACGAGTCCATGCGCGCAGGGGGGGGGGGGTTGATTGACCAAAGTCAACGGTGACAGTCCCGCTTTTTGTGGGCACGTGCTTGGGACATGGACGCATGGGACTTGGAGAGCTTCCGACCCCTAATTAGCATAGTAGCCCGTCTCGCATTGAGGGAGTCCTGTGATCCTGTCCAATGTCCCAATGGGGTAAACGAGTGGAGCTGGAGATGAGTGTGACCCCATTGGTCAGTATTCAGTGTTTGTGACAGCGTTAGTGTTAGCTCTTGTCATCTCTCTCAAAGTTTATTTTGTCGTATCTATCTATTGTATGTAGGTATACATGTGATTTCCTCGTGGCCATGGAGTTATTACTACACGTACATGTGAATTGTGGCTCGTGATTTGACTCGTCGGAAGAAAGTCCACTTGCGAAACACCATCCGGGCATGGTGATGGTTGTGAATCTTTGCTTGGCATCGTGACTCGTTGGAAAATAGTGGTTGATCTTGGAATTACAT
This sequence comes from Amorphophallus konjac, assembly GCA_022559845.1. Lineage (NCBI taxonomy): Eukaryota > Viridiplantae > Streptophyta > Magnoliopsida > Alismatales > Araceae > Amorphophallus > Amorphophallus konjac. The sequence continues at coordinate 127,654 of JAHNEJ010002925.1, read as the reverse complement.
GCTTATGCATGGGTGCTTGGCTTATGATGATCGTCTCTTATTGACCGGCATGTAAATCAACTGTTAAATGAGGAATGTTAGCTGTCCGTCGTAGACGGAGAGACTTTGTATCCGTTCAAGATGAAATCAGTCCACGTGAATGTTCGAGCCCGTGCTCCATCCGGGACATGACATTGCATAGAGAAGGAGATCATCTCTCTCGTAAGAAGACAACAGTCTTTGATAGAAGATCTCCTTGATAGAGCAATGGGCAGAAATTCTAGATCTCCGGAGAAAGGGGACCAATTTTTTGTCTTGATTTCTTATAAGTTCTCCTTTTTGTCGAGAGTTCTTCTCGTAAAAGTATAAATCGAAATATAGAATCTCACACATTTTTAAAAACACTCATCTTTCGATGAGTACTTTAGTGAGAACCATGATCTCTTCAAATATACTACTGAACCCTTAATAATAGGCTAATGGCTCGGCGGTAAGTTAATACGGATTAATTGGAGTCCTGTTTTGGAAATCATTGCAGTAAATACTCCAATCATATTAGAATCCAATTTCAAATGAAGAACATACATCTCACCTTATGTGCAGTTGGATTATGAGCATGGATGAAGGAGCAAGAAAGGGGAAGAAGGAACATCCATGATCTATATATGGCCCAATGAAACACCAAATTAGATTTTGAGCATGGATTATCTCATGAGAAATTTGCACTTTTTTAAAGTCTGTAGGATTATTAAATTATAGAAATAATTCATTATCTAATAACATTTCCAAACAAAGTATAAAACAGGATCTTGTTAGATAATTTAAACCAAGTCAATTTTATTTATTTTTTATTTAACTCGAAGAAAAGAGTAGTTGGGTTGAGTTATTGGGTGCGGTGTAAAATATCATTTTTTGGGGTTCGGAAGACTCTGAATTATCCGTTAACGTGACACTCTTCTCCTTCGTGGTTTTAGACTTTTACAACTCCAAACACAAAAATTAAAATCCAAATATTTAGATTTCTCCTATAGATATTTGACAACCACCCAAAAAGAGTATTTTCTAATTTTTAGACTTAATAAAAAATTAACATTAAAAATGACGTCATAACCTTAAAGATATAATAATTTGCAGTAAACTCAACAGCACCTGTTGGGGCAGGGATTTAGAGAAACATCTTTACCTTTAAAAAATAAAAACATTTTCTTCTTAGACTAAAACATTTTGAGATTAAAATTTTATGACAAGAGATTATTAAAATAATCACAAATTATGTTCAGAGTTTTTTTACATGAAAATTATCGTTAGAGGTGAATTTATATAAAAATTATTTTTAGAAATACATTAGCAAATATATCGCTGTGTAAATCTAAATTGTGTAAAAATATCATATTTATTTGTAGATATATCATTTTTTTTGTCAAAAATTTATAAAAAATATGTTTAAATATAATTTATGCACTATTTAAATTAATCTAACGATATGCATAGCAATATATTTCTAGGAATAATTTTTTTTACAAATTCATCTATAACAATAATTTTCATGTACGAATCCCTTATGTTTATTAAGGTGAAGTTTCGCCATCATTAATACGTAGGAAGAAAGAGAGATCTAGAGAGAGAGAGAGGGGGGTCTTGAGAGAGAGTTTTTTAAAAATATTTTTGAAATATTTTTTTAGTAATTTCTATAATAATTATATAAATAATTTCGGTCATATGTTTTTAGATTTTTTACATATATAATCATGTTAAAAGTGAATTTGCATGAAAATTTATCGTCCATTTACATTTATATGTATATATATTTTCCATATTGGAAATATATATCACATCAGTTTTATGTTAAGAAGGTCGTTAAAAATCTCTAAGAAATGACGAAGAAGGAAACAAAAAATCCACATTAGTTTACCGAAAGGGCATATATGATATTAAATTAACCTAAGGAAATATGCATACAAATATAAATATCGGATAGATTTTTGCTTAAACTTAACCTAATAGGGGTACAAATGCAAATTAGTTTAAGTTTTTATTCAAGAAAAAGGACGCTCAAACTCTGGCTCGTCACGGAAAAATGGGCGATTTAAAACCGTGGGGGGAGTACCGTTGTCGTCATCCCCTGCCCTCCCCCATGCGGACGGCCGCTCGCTTGCTCGCTCGCCTTCCTTCTTGACGAATCTGCCCTCCCACCCACGGATGGATAGCCGCCGTCCTCCTCCACTGCCGGTGGAGTCCTCCAGATTGCTCCTCTGAAAACCCCGTTTTTCCCCTTCTCGTTGTCGATTCTTGGTTGCTCCCCCTACTTCGATTGCTTTGGTTTGCTGTGGTATCTGGTAATCTTTCTGTCCCGTGTGATCTTGAGTCGCTCCATGGCTCTCGCCCTCGGGGGACCGCTCGGCGCGGCGTGCCTCCCGCCGTCGTCGTCAGCTAAGGTGGGGGTTCCGGATTATGGGAGGAGAGTCGGATTCCCTCTGAGGCGCCGAGGAAGGGGTTTCAGGGCAATGGTGCAGCAGCAGACGTTCCAGGGTGCCTCGGCGACGTATGCCAAGGAGATGGAGAGGCTCTCCGCGAAGGAGTCACTTCTTCTCGCCGTGAGTGGATTTCCCCTGCTTTCGCGTGCGCGCGGGGTTGCATTCCTAGTGGCACCTTAGTTGTATGTGGTTACTTGATGTTTCACTCGTTTTGGATGATCTGGTTAGGGTTTATGGCTTTATTAGAATGTTCATTTTCGTAAATATGACGTGTGGATGAGATGGAATATCTTCTGGAATTGTTAATTGCATCGACGATTTTCTCTTTCTATTTCAATCTAAGTTTGTCTCCTTTATCGAGTCCAATTCCTTTCTCGTTTTTGGTGATTCAATGTTGTGTGCTCGTTTTAAAATGCTGCGCGTAAATTCTTCCTTTCCGCAAGATTATTCTCTTACAAGCCCCATCGAAGTCTATCCGTTTCGCCACATTTTGATGTTGTTACATACCATGCTTCGTGAACTGTTGGGGCATATCTCAAAAATCGTGATTGATCATCTTCGTTGCCGCCTTTTGGTCTTATATGTAGCCTACTTTGTCATCTACAAAAATGTTCTGTTAGCTTACCTACTTTGTTGTCAAAGTTCTTTTTCCAATTTATTGTTCATGAATCTCCTATTTCAGTTTAAGGATTCTGGGGGCTTTGAATCTTTGGTTAGTGGGAAGACAACTGAGATGCAGCGGATTGATGTGAACGAGAGGATTATTGGTCTTGAACGTCTCAATCCCACTCCTCGACCTACAACGTATGTTTTCCCCTGAATAATTAGCTAGCGCTGTAAATAGTTTGTATCTTTTGTCTTTCTGCTTGTTCTGCTGGTTCCATATATATTTTAAAAAAGGAAAAATGTCAGTTATTGAACAAATAGTAGCATTGATGGCCCTATGGAGGTTTGTCCTAGTCATGCCTTTGTATCTGATTAGAGTTAGTGGTCTTGCCATGCCATAGAAAAGGAGAGTGTAATTTGTATGGATATGAAATAAGGCTAGGAGTATACTTGTATCAAATCATGCTACATCAATGCTTTATATTGAAACATGTTGATGCAGATGCTGTAGATGGTTTTCAACTAGCTGGAAAGGTTTACACCATCAACCTATCAATGAAAGCAAAAACACTACTGATGGAAATTCAAAACACTAATCTTTTTATCTAAGTTTTTTTTCCTTGCTTGTGCTTGTTTTCTAAATGTCACTGGAATGCTTTATTCACGCATCAGTTGTACTCCTGAGATTTGGCCTTCATGGTTTTTTTTGGCTGAATCATGCATGCACACAGAAATGATCAAAGTCATGCATCACTAGTTTAAGATCCACGTTTGCCCATCAAACAATAGATTTAAAACATGGGAAAAGTAAAGAAGATAAAAAAATACTGATTCCTTTGTATCTTGAGATAGATGCACCACTTCATCTGTTGCCATAAATATGAAACCCAGTTTATTTTAATATGCCATATATGTAACAACTAAAAGAAAAGAAATGAACACAGCGATGAAAGGAATGTGAAGGAAACCACTTTCTTGCAAAGGCTTCTTCCCACTGCTCTGCAATTTCAAGGGAACTTCCTTTCTCCCTAATCCCACAAAACTGCCTTATCATTATCATTTCAGCCACTCTCGTCTATCATGTAGTCCATCTTTCCTAGTAGTCTAATACCATTCCATGGTAATTGTAGAAGATGATACCTGGACCACTCTGGGTGTTTATGAGTTCAGGCCCATGACCGGACCCATCATTTATGGGTCTGGTCATTTTCTCTTGTGCTTTTGTTTGTTAGATTCCTAGGTTCATTACAAGACCCATTAGATGGGATCCGTTTAACTTAAACTTGGTTGTTTTATCTTCCTGTAATACCCTTGGTTGTTAGAGCTGTAATAGGGGTTGTTTGGTCATGCTGTGATTAGGTTTTTCTTAATAAAAGTCATTTGGGGGTGTGCGGCCAGGAGATACAGCCGCACCCACCTTGCGATTATTTTTTCTTCTCTTCTTCTCTCATCTTCTCCCTCTTCATCTGCTGCATCGAAATTATGTGACCATGGAATTCTTCATGGTATCAGAGCAAAGCTCCTGCCAAGGGACCTATTGAAGCGTGTTTGTCTGCAGTGGGTTGATGGCTAGAAGTCTGGGTGCTCTCCTCTTCCATAGCACCATGTGCGCAGGGTTGCTGGAGCATCCAAATGCTCCTGCCCTGTACTAAGCCTGAGCACAGTTTTGGACCCTTAAAGCCTTGGAGTTCAAGGCCGGTCCTCTTGGTGGTGGCTCTGGTTCTCTTATCTAGTGGGCTCACTGTTGTCTGCCATCCTTTGTGGGTAGTCCGCCACCTGGGTTGGGGTTTTTTTCTGCCTTGCCGCCTACAACCTGTTGGAGATTAGTTCTGTGCAACACTCCCCCTGTCCTCTCTCACTTCCTTGCTGTAACAAGGTTGTGGTTGCTTGCTCCATCTGCTTGGGGCTTCCGTAGAGGGGGAGTTGCCACTCCGTGATTGCTAGTTGGTGTCAACGGCAAGTATCTCCACGATGTAGAATTCTACACAGTCTGAGGTTGCCTCCAAGTCTTCTAGAGCTGCTGATCCCTCTCTTATCAGCATGGGCAACGAGAGTATCTCTCCAGATTATGCATGTGAAGTTAAATGAACATAACTATATGGTATGGTCAGTCACAGCTGAGATATATATTACTGGTCGAGGGAAAAGTGGCTACATTAATGGAAGACTCAAGAAACCTAGTAAGGATAATCCTGGATGTGACAAATGGCATCTGGAAAATAGTGTTGTAATGTTCTGGATTATCAACTCTGTGGGAGCTGAAATCCAGCAGATGATTCTTTGACAAAAATCTGCTAGAGAGATGTGGGACCTCCTTGAAGTGATGTGTGGTCAGAAGCAAGACATGGCTCGTGTTTATCAGCTGACTAATGAGTTACATGAGCTGAAACAAGGGAGCTTGTCCGTGACGAGCTATTTTGCTACTCTGCGGAGTAAGTGGGAAGAGCTTGATTATTATCCCATTGATGATTGGGCTTGTGTGGAGGATCAGAAAAAGCATCTCAAATATGTCCAACATAATAGAGTATTCAAATTCTTGGCTGATCTTGACCCAGAATTTGAGAATCTACGTGGACAAATTCTGAGTATGGAGCCTTTTCCTTCTATAGAACAAGTGTACTACACGGTACTAAATGAAGATGGTTGCCGGAGAGCCATGAATGTTCCATAGTCAATGGGCAGTGTAAGGGAGTTTTCAGCCTTAGTAAGTGCTGGTCATAAATCAGCTAAGGGGGGCTCTGGTCAGAACAAGGATAAATCTAAAAGTGAGAGGACTTGTGGTCACTGCGGCTGGGAAAAGCATCAAGCTGAAGTTTTTGGGACTTACACCCAGAAAAGAAGCCCTTGAAGTTCAGAACTGGGAAGAAAGGGCAGCAAGCTAAAGGTCATGTGGCCGCCTCCGACCCTATGGGTGGTCAGCCTCCTCCTTCACCAGAAAGGGGATCAACTAGTTCTTCTAGAAATGCTCTTCTGGGCATGTCTTCACAGGACAATGCTCAACTTCAGAAACTCCTCTCGCAACTTGGATCTCATACCTCTACTCTTTCCTCTACCCAGTCAGGTACAGCTAGTGTTGCACTAAGTGCCTCCACCAACAAGCACCCTCTTGTTGGATTTACTGATGTTGATTGGGCTGGTTCTACGGACGATAGACGTTCTACCACTGGTTATTGTGTTTATCTTGGTAAGAACTTGGTTGCATGGTGGAGCAAGAAACAAACAGTATATGCATGGTCTAGTGCCGAAGCAGAGTACAGAGCCATGGCACATGGTCTTGCTGAACTGCTGTGGCTAAAAATTTTGTTGTAGGATCTTGGTATCGGTTTTGATCTTCCGCTGCGATTGTACTGTGATAACAAGGCAGCCATTAATATCGCCAATAATCCTGTCCAGCATGATCGAACTAAGTATATTGAACTTGATCGACACTTCATTCGTGAACGGCTTGATAGTGGGGAGTTGTGCCTACCCTACATTCGTTCTGTTGATCAAGTAGCTGATGTCTTCACCAAGGGAGTTACCAAAGCACAATTACAGTCAGTCCTGGGCAAGCTGTGCATGCGAGATATCTATGCTCAGCTCGAGGGGGAGTGTAGAAGATGATACCCGGACCACTCTGGTTGTTTATGACTTCAGGCCCATGACCGGACCCATCATTTATGGGTCCGGTCACTTTCTCTTGTGTTTTGTGTGTTAGATTTGTAGGTTCATTACAAGACCCATTAGATGGGATCTGTTTAACTTAAACCTGTAATACCCCTGGTTGTTATGAGCTGTAACAGGGGTTGTTTGGTCATGTTGTGATTAGGCTTTTTTTTAATAAAAGTCATTTGGGGCTGTGCGGCCAGGAGATACAGCCGCAACCCACCTTGTGATTATTGTTTCTTCTCTTCTTCTCTCATCTTCTCTCTTTATCTGCTGCGTCAAAATTATGTGACCATGAAATTCTTCAGTAATATATATGTTTTATTTATCTGTTTTATAGATCTGTCTTTTCTTTAATAAGAAGTTAACTGTCAAAGTACTTCGCTGGTCAGATGTTGGCTTGCTACAAAGAACATATACAGATTTCTAGCAACATGTGCCACAAAATAAGGTGGTTGCTAGTGGGTAAGGACTTCTGAATATGCCAGATATGTAGCATTTCTGCAACTAGCTGCATGAAGAGAAGTAAATACAACCATGGAAGATCAGAAGATGAAGAAGTAGAAGGGATAAGATCGATGTGGCACTGCTAGTTGTTAGCTGTTGCATCAGCAGATAGATAGAGGAAAAAAAATAAAAAGATGAAAGAAGGAGAGTAAGGAATTTGATGATGTGCTGCTTTGGGATTGCTGTGACCTGCTATGATATAGAAGAAGATGTTGGAGGTCGTTGTGGGTGGTAATGGAGATGAAAATAGGGATGTGAATAAAGTTGGATTTATCAGGATCCACTGGCCTTGACTCTGAGGTTCAAGGATGGCGGTATCGGTTTCGGTACCGGTTTCGGCCGGTACCGAAACCGATACGTACCGGTTTCGGTATCGGTTTCGGTATCGGCCGAAACCGGTTGAAACCATTCAAAAAATTAAAAAAATAGTAATTCTCTATGGTTTCGGCCGAAACTGGACGGTTTCGGACCGAAACAGATCAGTTTCGGCCGAAACCTTTAATGGTTTCGTCCGAAACCATTAAAAACTATTATTTAATAGGTTTCGGACCTGCTACAGTATTAGGGTCCGGTTTCGGATCGGTACCGGCCGAAACCGATACGTTTCGGCCGAAACGTATCGGTTTCGGCCGATACTGCCAACCATGCTGAGGTTGGACCAGGCCAATTGGGCTGAACACCTCAGATCGGCCTTAGATTGGCTGATTTGGGTGGAACACTGCTAGTCATTTGGATCCCCATTGGCTAGTTTCCTTGTCCTCATTTGGCCATTCCCAACCCCATAACTCTCCTTTCTCATTTTCCTTCACTCTTAACAACATAGTTCTGCATAAACACATATGTGCTGGTCCATTATATTGTTTCTCCTTTCTCCTTTTGTTTTATTTGTTTTATTTTAACCTCTCCCTCATACAAATACATGCAGAGAGAGGGACTTCCTGATCATAGCAGCTCTTCTCCATCAAAATAGTAGGGCTAGTACTCATTATTCTACACAACATATGAAAGGAAGGTCTACAATTGTTTTTCTCCTTTTCTTTTTTAAAAGGGGATGTGGGTTGTGCCACCAATAGTTAAGTCGGGTTCTTTTACTACTTTATTTACAGAAACTTGACCCATTATTGTCAAGGTATCGCCTAGGTGATGGAAGGCAACACCAAAACAACAGGGCATTGCAGACCATGGAGGGTAAACCTGGATTGGTGCTGGCCATTCCCGATCCAGATGCGATTGGATCGGCCAGCTCAGCCAATCTAAAGGAACTAAGCTAATCCATTAAAGGAAGCTTTAAAAAGTGTTTACAAAAATAAACAAGAGGTTTCAAGTAATCTAAAAATATAATTATAATTTAAAAAGTTTTGTGCAAATATAAAATTATGTAACGACTTTTTTATAAAGTTGATGCATCTTTCTATTAAACTTTAATAAGTCAAGTTCAGCCGATCCATATGCAATCTGGCGATTTCAGTCCATGCAGACCAGGTCAGCATCCATTTTCATTTATTTTTTTAACTTTTCTAATTGGGATTGGTCTTAGGGGCCAGAATCAGATCGCCACCCAGTGATTCCAAGTTGAATTAGCCAATTTTGATGTGGATCAGCCGATTCAGGATTGGTCACTTCTGCATTGCATGTTGTAGACAGGCAAGGTGACTAAGATCCCTCGGAGAGCATGAATAAAGGCGTGCCCCTTGGCACACCTTGCTTGCATTAATGCCTTGTTTTGGCACCTTGACCACTCTAAGAAGGAAAGGGGCTACTTTGTCTGTTTTTCTATGTAATTCTTTTACTAGATGAGGGTGTTTTGGAGATCTATCATGTGATATTTTGTGAAATCTGGAAAACCCATGCTGGAATTATTTATGTGCCTTCTCACGTCTTCCAGTTTTAAGTTTTGATAGTTCCACTTTTGCATGGAAGAGGAGAAGAGATAAAGAAGGGGAAGGACAAGTAATTTTCCCCACTTTCTATTGCTATTGTTGTTATTTTGATTAGATTCTTTTTTCTATGTTTTGATGAATTAATTTTTCATTTGCTTTGATCCATTTGGCATTTTCATCCCTATCTTTTCTCACTTTTTTTGTAAATAATAAACTGATTCAAAATTTAAATTTGTAGGTCCCATACGTTAGTTTTACATCGTGAAATTGGAGAGGAGCTACTAAGGGCATTCCCTTGCATGTTTCAAAACTTCAATTTAGTATCTCAGTCCATCTAACTACTTTGCAATAAAGATCACACCAAACAGAAAGTAAACAATAACTAGTCGGTGAGTCATCCAACATGACAATAATCATATGCTGTGTAAGTTTATGTACTATTCATAAAAATATAATACTGGATTAGGTTTTGCCTGTTCGCGTCATCTTGTCACCTAAGAAGTTGAGCAAGGTCCACAGTCTTGTATTGATGATAGAGTCCTCTAATGCTGATTGGATACTCACGAATCATGGCCCCGGAGATTATGTTGGCTGTAATCTGGCATGATCTTGTGCCACATTAGAGTATTTACTTGGAGCTGAGGCATGTTTTATTGTGGATTTAGAGCTGAGCACTGGATTAGTTCATGCACTTTATTTTGCCTATCAGGGTGAAGTTTGTTTGCATGTTTACTCACTTTTGGATATGAAGCCATAATCATATGCTCCATCATGACTGAGAAATATTTGCATAGTTTGGAGGGGAATTGGCTAGTTGAGTATCAGGTTCAGTGTAAGCATTTGCATTTCATGAGGATTTAGGAAAGCTGTGTATCAGTAAATATGCACTTTCTGTAAACATTTGGTTTTTGGAGATTTGTTGCATGGAATGCAACTTTGTGAGATGTCGCCAGGATCTCAGTCTCGGCATGGTCCCAAGAAAGACGGGTTCTTGGGATCTGCTGAGACAGGGAGGAGGAGCACCACAGAAAGGTGGTATTTTTTAATATCCAACCCCTGTAAGCAATGTTATTATATGCTGTTCTTAATAGGAAAATGTTCATAAAAACTCCTTAATAGCTATAAAGATACAATTTATAACTATACAAATATATTTTATAAAAATAAAAAGTGCTCTCTGATCTCTGTGGTCTCACGTCTCTGACCTTCTAAAGTGGATCCAAGCTATGAGATGGTAAACCTTATTTTGACAGACTATATTGGACAAGGATACTGATGCGGAATGGCTAACCTAAGTGGGTTCGACTACACGACTAACGAGATCAGCAATACACTACAATAGATCGACAAATAAACCATCATGCACACGAACTCTGAGAGAAATAACATGTGAAAATAACAGGAGCTATGCTCTAGAAAGTCGTCCCTCGCAACGAGAAGCGTCGGACCGAACGATAGGTAGGACTACCACGACCTAGGGTTTCAAGCACACACAACGATGTCAAATCGGCACTCAGGTGGTACGCTCACAAGCACACAATTCGACAGTGAATAATAATATATCGAGCTAGGAAGTTCTACACACTCAACGATGGTAGAAATAACCAAATACGAAACGAGCAAGAGTTGAGCAGATTATCAACACTAACCGACTCGTTGAAGAGCAAGGCACATAGGCAAGCCTATGTAGACCCAGGGAACGTACTCATAGCGTCGAATGTCGAGCCGAACCTGAAGGGGCGGTCGGTGATGGCTGAGGGTTCTATGGCTGTGACAGGCGGTTGGGGCGGCGATTGCCATTGCTGGAAGGGGGCTGGCACGTGGCTGTAGGCGATAAGAACCGGGCTGCTAATGGTGGCGGATGGCTAGGTGGGCGGCCCAAGGCGTCAGCGGAGGGCCGCTACAGGCCGTGGAGGCCAGTAGGGCTAGAGGTTGGCGCGTGGGTGTGGGGAAACACCTAGTGCTACTTAGGCGTCGCCGGGAGTTGTCGACGTTTGCAGGCGGCGCATACTGTGGGGCTGTCGGGGCAACCGGGTGAACAGGGGCCGCAATGGATGGCGTCTGCAGCGCGGGGCGCTGGGAAAGTTGTAAGTGGCTTGGTCGCAGCGGGAAGAAAGAGGAAGGAAGCGAGGGCGGTCGTCGGCCCCATCGACAGGGCGACCGAGCTCGGGGTGGCAGCAGTGGTGGTGCGGTGGCCCTCCTTTGGTGCCGCAGAGCATGGCCGAAAAGACGGCCGTTGTCGCGGGGGTGAACGGAGGTTGGCGAGGACGGCTGCGGGTGAAGGGGGTGACGACGATGGGATCCTGTCGGTGCGACGGCGGTTGGCGAGAAAGGATACCAGAGGCGGCAACCTGGCTGGGTTTGTAGGGTGGTAGGCGTTGGGTGCTGGCTAGGGTTGCAGTGGGGATCTTGAATGCGGCGGGAGGAAGAAGAGGAAGAAGAAGTGGTTGAAGGGGGTTGTCGGGTGCAAGGGAGGAAAGGGAGGGGGAAGATGCAGGGGTAGATTCGAGAGAGGGAGGGAGAACCAAGGGCTTCACACTTGAGGGCTTCACGCCCCACTTTAGGGCTTCACACCCCATAGGGAGAAGTTGGTAGCTCTTTCAAATTCTTAATCATTCAACTTCATTAATTCAAAAAAATTGAGATTACATACTTATTTATAGAGGATGGAACCCCAATGGCCCTCCTCTCAAACCCTATGACCAAAATAACCCTAGAACCAAAAAAAATAGTGTGAAAATCACACTAAAAATACAGAAAAATAGAAAAGACCATTGATGGACCACTAATGGACCTCTCAACTAATAAAAAGAAAGTGCATCAATCTACTAATGGACCATCATCAAGCCAAAGATGTCGGTGTCACTGCTGAAGGCCTCCGACGACGGTAAACGCGGGTTAGGTCGAATCGGATCCGCATGCGGGTGTCCTCCAATCCTCCTCGCCTGGGAGGAACTCGACCCCGTCGAGTAGGGGTCCTGGCCGCTCTGGTATTACTCCAAGAGGTCAGGGTCAATCTATTGTAACTCCTCACATGTGATCCACGTGTCCTCAGTAGGTGGCCGTCCTCTCCTACGAACCAAGTAGCACTGAAAATCTCTACTTCGTGAGGTAATAACATGCTCATCAAGTATCTAGTCAATCTGCTCACACCGTATTGTAACAGAGATTGCAGGTTGACACTCAAGGGTGGGGTCACTCACAAGGGGGGAAGAAGGCTCGAAAAGATCACTGGGGATCACTGTTAAGTCTTGATAAGCCACCAGATCTGAGACATTGAATGTGGAACTAATACTATAGTCTGGTGGTAGATCTACAACACACGCATTGGGCCCGACGCACTTCAACTCCTTGAATCAACTTGCTCCCCGAGCTTGTAGCTTCTTCATGGTCCTCAATGGAAACCGCTCAGGTGAAACCCTGATCATCCCGTAGTCGCCCCCCTGGAACTCTTGTACTCTACGGTGTGCATTTGCCAATTTCTTGTAGTTTTCATTACTGATCTCAATATGACGACGGATGCTATCATGCAAACTCCTAATATGCTCAGCTGGCGACTCGACTGACTTTGAAACATGGGCCTGAATGGGCATGGGGACAAGATCGATGGGTCTCCTAGGTCTATAGCCAATAACTATCTCAAAGGGACTCATGTCGATTGACCTATTAACCGAGTTGTTGTACGCAAACTCTGTTAAAGGTAAGATCATATCCCAACCACGCTCATGCTCTCTAACTAGACATCGTAAAAGATCACCCAACTCCTATTAATTACTTCAGTCTGCCCATCGGTCTAGGGGTGATAAGCTGTAGAGAACTTGAGCTTCGTGCCCATAAGGTGCCATAGGGTCTTCCAAAAATACTTGTCAAATCGCACATCCCTGTCGAAGACAATAGTCTTGGGTAGTCCATGCAGACAAACAATCTTAGCTAGAAAGAGGAGGGCTACCTTCGACGCATCGAATGTCCTAGCACAGGGGATGAAGTGAGCCATCTTGGAGAACCTATCAACAACCACTATGATAGAATTGTGTTGGCAGACCGTACATGGCAACCTCAGAACAAAACCCATACTAATATCATGCCACAGACGATTTGGCACAGGGAAGGGAGTTTACAAACCGGTGCTTTGCTTTCGTTGCTTAGCCGTAGCGCAAGTGCAGCACTGAGCCACAATATAGGCCACATCGCACTTCAGGCTGGGCCTAAAGAATCGGTACTCAACCAACTCGATGGTTTTGTTCTGACCGAAGTGGCCAGCGAGACCTCCTGTATGAACCTCCCATATCAAAAACTCACGGACAGAGATCCACAGAACACATAATCTATCTCCACGAAAAAGATAACCCTCCTAAAAGATGTAATCACTATACTCTTGGGAGGGTCCTGACTCGAGCACTGCATGGATTATACCAAAATCTGGGAAATCAGGATACTCCTGAAGTCTCTCAAACCCTATAATCGTCATGTGAACAACAAATAAGAGGGAGGATCAATGGCTCAATGCGTCTGTTACATGATTCTCCACACCTGCTTGATGACTGAGGACGAATGTATAGCCCTGAAGATATTCTACCCATCGACTGTGTAGGGGGTTGAGCTTCTTCGGAGCATGGAGAAATCTGAGGGCCTCATGGTCCGAGTATAATACAAACTCCTGCGGTAGTAGATAATTCCTCTAATGCCTCAAAGCCTGCACTACCGCGTAAAACTCCTTGTCATAGGTGGAGTAGTTCAGCTTCGCATCATTCAATTTCTCACTGAAGTATGCAATGGGGTGACTCATGACTTAACACTCCACCTATGCCGACACTAGAAGCATCACGCGAGACCTCAAACACCTTCGAAAAATCGGGCAGCTGAAGTACAAGTGCCCGAGTCATCATTTCCTTGATGTCACGAAAGGCCGAAACAGTGGCCTCTGTCCACACAAAGGCTCCCTTCCGAATATAGTCTGTGATCGGAGCTGTAATTGTGCTGAACTTACATATGAATCAATGGTAGAAGGTAGCCAAGCCATGGAAGCTACGCACATCATGGATGGTCAGTGGCTTTGGCCACTCTATGATCGTCACTAACCTTCTTCGGGTCAGTAGAGAAACCCTCACTGGACATAATGAACCCTAAGAATGTAACATATCATGAAGGTACGTTTCTTGAGATTGCCATACAAGCTATTTCGACGAAGGGTGAGACACATCTGGCGCAGGTCAGTAGAGACACCCTCACTGGACATAATGAACCCTAAGAATGTAACATATCATGAAGGTACGTTTCTTGAGATTGCCATACAAGCTCTTACGACGAAGGGTGAGACACATCTGGCACAGGTGGTTCACAAGATCAACTCTAGAACGGCTGTAGATAAGGATGTCATCAAAATATATGACCAAAAACACCTCAATGAATGGTCGTAGCACTTGGGTCATCAGCCGCATGAAAGTACTAGGGGCGTTGGACAGCCCAAAGGGCATGACCAACCACTAACAATGCCCGTCCTTCGTCTTGAAGGTCGTCTTCCATTCATCTCTAGTGTGGATCTTGACTTGGTAATAACTACTCTTCAGATCAATCTTTGAGAACACTGTGACTCCCGCTAGCATATCTAACATGTCATCCAAGTAGGGAATAGGAAAATGGTACTTTACCATGATGCGATTAATCGCACGACTATCTATGCACATCTTCCAAATGCCATCTTTCTTTGGAGCTAGTAGTGCAGGAACGACGCAAGGGCTCATACTCTATCACATAGCCTCTCCTCAGATGTTCCTCAATCTGCTTCTGTCACTCGGCATGCTCAGCCGGGTTCATACGATAGTGTGGCATGTTGGGTAATGTGGATCCCAGAATTAGATCAATGCGTGTTGGATGTCATGCATCGGTGGCAGCCCATCCGGAAGGTCCTCGGGGAAAACATATCCAAACTCCTGGAGGAGTGAGGCAACCTCAGCAGGGTGCTCGCTCGATGCCTCCTTAGTGACATCATCTGTAGTCCCGAGCGGTAATCAGCTATAAGGTCCTAGAAGTCGGGGCGTCCAAAATAGAAACACAAGATGTAGGGGTGCTACTAGACTGGGGAGTTCTAGAGGTGGAAGTGGTGCCATGCTGTGTAGTTCTGAGTATAACAATGGCGTGTGGCTGAGATGAGCCAGTAGCAGTAGTGGCACTAGGTGGGGTGGTCTCCTGCGGAGTAGAAACTCGTGGTCGGGAGGGATGAACAGTGATGCTGTAACGACCCGAGAATCCGATTACCGGGAAAGACCCGATAACCCGAGACTCGAATCGCCGCCCAAGAGCCGGGAGGGCTCGGAAGGGCTAAAAGGAGTGTGGAGGCACAAAGAAATAGGAAATAAAGCAGGACAATTCAATAATTAACAGAAATAAATAAACAACTACTGCTACAACAGAGTCCAGTCCAACAGAAAGTACAGTCTAAAGCAGTAAAGCGTATCACATGTCGAGTGATCACTCGACCCGGCGAGCTGACAACTGAGAACACCTGAACCGCGAACCACGAGGAAGAACCGCCACACCTGAAAAGCAGGGGTGAGCCTCCTGTCACTAGCCCAGTAGGGATCTCGCGGAACCCCAACTGAGAACAACGGCGACACGGAAAGCTGTAACCACAAGTGCAACAGTAAACCCGGTGGTCGGTCAAAACTCGGCACTACAACTACTCCTACTGTACCGGTCAAGCAGAAAGAGAAATCCCTATCTCACAGTCGGGAACCGGACCATATTAGCATCACTTACCGAAGTAAAACCTACGACAACCCCGCCGTAGAGGCCTGTCTCCCGGGACACGGCCAACCTGGACACGTTGTCTAAGGTGCAACCCCGACCATCCGGTCGTGGGTACCGCACAACAAGACGCCACCTCGGTAAAGCCACTAGCACTAGTCTCACGGCACGAAAATCGACACGTGCCACGGCGAAACAACCGGAACTCAACGGTCAACACGACCAAAAACCCGAAGGTCGAAGTCACTGAAGCTGACAGTCTGTCACTCTCTGTCCAGAACAGGAGTACCTCCCACTAGAAGTAATGCCGAATGCGTCCATTGACGTCTTAGTCCGCGCCTCAGGTGTCTCCCTCCGGCCCAGCGAGAACTGAGACACCGTACAAGTAACCACAAATAAGTGACTAGCTGGGGTCACGCTCGTCAGCGCGTGTCCACTGCCCCCAACCACGTGTGCACACACAGACCATGCGTCCTAGGTCTGGCCTCTGACTGGTTTTCCCCTTAGTCGGACTCTGGCTACAGGCGTGGGGCCCAACGGAAACCAGTCTAAAAATCGTCCTCAGGGTAAGCCCGTACACCTACTCCCAGGTGAGACCAGCACACGCGTACTGGTAGGCTACGACTAGTGGAGGGTCACTGCAGGAGTAGACTCTCAAGTCAACGGAAAACAACGTCCGAACTCGACGAAGTACGGGGACCGTCTCACGTACCAGCACCGTCGCACGGTGACCACGGTCGGAGGAGAAACGGGACTCACAGTCCACGGGCCATGCACCCGGTCACACATAAACGCAGAAGCACGGTTCCCAAGGTAGCTCACAGGCCGCCAAACCGAATCCCACTCTCAGGGAAAAGCGGGAACCCTCCAGCCCCAAACTTGACAATTGGACTCGCAGCCCAAGGCCTCACACAAGACCCACTCGGAAATCGCTTTCCGGAGAAACCGACGACGCACGGGGAACTCTCACCGCACGCACACCGACACACGGTGACACGAGTCGAGAATGCTACAACCCGGGACCACACCGTACCACGGCACCTGGCCCCGACGAAGTGCACATCATCCGTCAGGCCACGGGTCGGCACGTGGATCGAGAACCACACACCCGAGACTCGAATTGGTCAAAACGGAAACACCGGGTTAGACTGGCACATGGGCGGTTCATCCTGGGCCGCTCAAGGGAAGTGCGGCTGGGAACGAGCCGCTCGAGAGATATGCGGCCAGGAAGGAGCCGCACAAGTGCACTAATCGGACTAACGCCAAAGAGAGGATAGGCGGTTAGGGCTGAGCCGCCCAAAGGGATGTGCGGCCAAGGGTCACCCGCACAACCCAACCGACCTACTACAGTGTCGGTCAAAACGGTTTTGACCAAACCGCACAACCCGACCGACACAAAATTGTTGACCAAGGGTCAATTGGGACACGCGGTCAGCTCCTGGCCGCTCATCCCAACGGAAAGACAGACGGCTGGGGACCTGCCGCCCATGGGGGGACAGGCGGACCATCCCTGGCCGCCCATCACATGAGCGGTCTATCGTCCGACCGCTCAACCCCAAAACCAGAACGAGAAAAATGGACCAAAGCCAACTGCCCATACCATGGACGGGCCCTGGTTCGACCGCCCAACCGTCACGGCGGGTAAACCCAGGGGGTCGCCCGATCGCGGCCTTTCCACGTCCCGTTCGTGCCGAAACGAAGGGGATACAGCCACAACCACCCTGGCAATCACATGGACTCCGACCGGAGTCAAATCGACGCACGAATCGCGAGAAACGGGCGATTCTACCGAAGTTACTCAAAAAGGGTTTCCGAGCTTCCCGGAGCTCTACCGGTCCAATGGGACCACCAATCGAGACGAAATCAGGGGGGGAAGAACGCTCTCGCCCCAAGGAATCCGTTGACAGTAACCGATCTGGAAACCGTCGCCGTTTTCCGACGGATCCTATGAACTCCACGAAAACTACCATTTAGCCTAAACGACTCCAAACGCACCCGTTTCTGCACCGAACGATGTGCAATGGCAGGGAAAACGAGTAGGACGCAGTAGTGTTCCGTCACCCTACCTCCACCGAAGAAACCGCGCGCCGAAGCGACTAATCCATGCCGAAAACCGCCTGGAACACGAACAACGCCAACTCGGAATCCACCGAGGGATCGCGCCCGCTGCCGCCTCGATCCTCGCCCATCCTTGCCCGCATCCTCGCCCGCGCCGCCTCCACCTCGCCCCCGCCTTGCTCCGTCGGCCGCCGGAGAAGAGAGGGGAGAAGGAGAGCGTGAGAGAAGAGAGAGGGAGAGTGAGTGAGAAATGAGAGGGGGTGAGAGAAAAAGGGGTATATATAGAAAAATCCGGAAATTTCGGAAAATACCAAAAAATAGGAAATCACATCCTTGCGATCCTCGGAATGCACCGATCGCGATGGTACCACCCGTGCCCAGGTGAACGACTCGGTTCACCCGTAACGGAGTTCCGCAGGATTTGCCGAAACCCGCACGCGAAAATCGGAAAACACGCGGAAAAAGTCGCGGAACGCACTCCGGCCTCCGAAACAGCTCCGGATCGCGTCGATCCGAACACGAAAGATGTCCGAAACATCACCTCGGACACAACGGAGCCAGATTCACCGGAAACGCAGATCCGGGACCCGAGAAGAGGGATCTGAAAAATCCGGGGCATTACATCCCTCTCCCCTTAAAGGAATTTCGTCCTCGAAATTTAGGACAAGCACGGGAGCAGGGGTAGAATGCCGTAACACACTGACAACACCATCAGAACCCCAGCGCAGAAAACCACGATTCACACGAAAGCTCCAGACCTGAGGGACACAGTTAGACTATAAGCACGAACAACACCTCGCTCTACGCGCCGAACACACCGGCCATCAGAGCAGGCACACACAAAGAACACAGCCCAGCGTCACCTCAGTCACAGCGCAACAAAACACGGCACCGCAGCCACCAGCACGCCCATCGGGGAGACACAGTCCCCGACACGAGAAACAGTTGCCAATGCAACCCATGGCCGGCAGACGACCCAGACGCTAGTTTCGCAAACCCGCCGACTGGTCTCACGCCCGACACAAAGGAACAAACAAAACCGAGCTCTCACTAGCTTACGCGGTTACCTAAGCAGACCGCAACCACCACAACGGTTCAGCGCCGAACATGAGCCACAAACGTCGTCAGCAACGCCTGACGGTGGAAGACCACGCACGGGCCGCCATACACTCGTCAACGGGAAACCTCCACCGGCACAGCAGGCACGATCCAATCGCGACAGGCCATCCGCTGACACTCCACAGACTGACATTGCGGCTCGAGCCAAATCTCGCTCGAACACGGCATCCAATCTCGAACCTCCTGCCAACACTTCCCACTCAGGGGAGCACGGCAGAACCACGGGACAAGGATCTCCCCACGGTCCCCACGGCACTTGACGCAGACTTACCGGGACCACCACACCAACGACGAAATCTCAACGGAGACCCTCGCACACAGGCACCGCCCTTCGAACTGAACTCATCTTAAAACAACCTCAAAGGATGCCTGCGAACTCAGTTCCCACTCTTACCACAGAGCCACTGAGCACCACCGGAACCGCAGCAACCTGGTCGACAACGACACTACCAGCGGACACGGGTTCCCAAGCAAAGCACAACTTACCACGGTCGGTCACTCGGCCAACCCGCAAGCCGCTCTCAGCAACCAACCAGTCCCACAATGTGTCAGAGATCACTTCTCTCAGCGCGGTCTCACCCAAGAACGCGATCTCTAACACAGAAACAGGGTACTCATGCTGCACACGAGCCAACATATTTCCCCCAGGGACACCAACTACCAGCGCCAAGAACCACGATATCTCAAGCAACGGCACGACAACAACACGTCTCACACCGAGGAACCAATCCTCCAATGCTCAACGCAAACTCAGGAATCCGCCCGTAGCAACCAACGTTACAATCCTAAACCAGTGGGTCATAAGTCCACCAGGCTTCCGCTGCGCACTCTGATCCACGCGCGCACAGTCAAGAATGCGAACACCGCCCAACCAACACTCGTCCTTCCGGAACAGCGCCAACACCCTTACACGACAAGGGAATGGGCACAACTTCTCACAGGCAACCACCTGGCCAAGACAAGGAGCACGTCTCACACGGACTTCATGGCACACAAGGCCAACCAATCCGGACACACAATGCAAGACGACGAACCTTAGCCAAACTCAATCTCTCCAACCAACGGAGAAACCGACGTACATCCGACCAACGGAAGAACTCCACGCCCGACCTGATCTCGAATCTCCCGCACGCTGGAAACAACACCATCCAGCACCAAGGAAAATCATCGCTTCCATCAGGTCAGCGCCTCCGACACACCCATTCGCACACAAGGGCGCATGAGCAAGACTTACTAGGACACCACAGCCCAATCTTGCCTCGAAATCCGCAGAATAATCGAGACCGACACGTCATTTCTGACGTAACAGAGCACGACAAGAACATCAGACTCGACGAAACAGTAGCTCACCGAGAAGATCCTCCGCTCACCCGAGCGCACCACTCGGTCAGAGCGCCCGCTCTGCCACCTTAAACTAGGATCTAAACACCTCAGGGGCTGGACAATCCTCAAGCTGGAGTGGCCAAAACCGACAGCAGCTCCCTCAGAGCACGCTCACGGCCACCTAACCACGAACAATCTGCACCAGCCACCTGACCACGCTGCAGATACCTCGAACGCAGCACCGCGAGCTCACGCCTGCCAGCAACCTCTGCCCAACGCAGCACAACCAGGGCCACCACTGATGATGGAGAAGGCTCTCGACCTCGATCCTTAGACCCCGTGCTGGCATGAAAGCTGCGAACAACAACCACCTTCACAGCGCCGCACAGCGCACTCAAGCTCTCAAGCGAGAAACTAGGCGGAAGGCGAACACAAAACCTTAAGCCAGCTGCCGACTGTACTGGACCAGATGGACTCTGATCACTGCAATATTTCAAAATCCTATGTACGTCCACAACCACCGCTCTGATACCATCTGTAACGACCCGAGAATCCGATTACCGAGAAAGACCCGATAACCCGAGACTCGAACCGCCGCCCACGAGCCGGGAGGGCTCGGAAGGGCTAAAAGGAGTGTGGAGGCACAAAGAAATAGGAAATAAAGCAGGAAAATTCAACAATTAACAGAAATAAATAAACAACTACTGCTACAACAGAGTCCAGTCCAGCAGAAAGTACAGTCTAAAGCAGTAAAGCGTACCACATGCCGAGTGAACACTCGGCCCGACGAGCTGGCAACTGAGAACACCTGAACCGCATCCTCGAACCACGAGGAAGAACCGCCACACCTGAAAAGCAGGGGTGGGCCTCCCGTCACTGGCCCAGTAGGGATCCCGCGGAACCCCAACTGAGAACAACGGCGGCACGGAAAGCTGTAACCACAAGTGCAACAGTAACAGCAGGAACAGTAAACCCGGTGGCCGGTCAAAACTCGGCACTACAACTACTCCTACTGTACCGGTCAAGCAGAAAGAGAGATCCCGATCTCACAGTCGGGAACCGGACCATACTAGCATCACTTACCGAAGTAAAACCTACGGCAACCCCGCCGTAGAGGCCTGTCTCCCGGGACACGACCAACCTGGACACGCTGTCCAAACTGCAACCCTGACCATCTGGTCGCGGGTACCGCACAACAAGACGTCACCTCGGTAAAGCCACTAGCACTAGTCTCACGGCGCGAAAATCGACACACGTGCCACGGCGAAACAACCGGAACTCAACGGTCAACACGACCAAAAACCCGAAGGTCGAAGTCACTGAAGCTGACAGTCTGTCACTCTCTGTCCAGAACAGGAGTACCTCCCACTAGAAGCAAGGCCGAATGCGTCCACTGACGTCTTAGTTCGCGCCTCAGGTGTCTCCCTCCGGCCCAGCGAGAACTGAGACACCGTACAAGTAACCACAAACAAGTGACTAGCTGGGGTCACGTTCGTCAGCGCATGTCCACTGCCCCCAACCACGTGTGCACACACAGACCATGCGTCCTAGGTCTGGCCTCTGACTGGTTTTCCCCTTAGCCGGACTCTGGCTACAGACGTGGGGCCCGACGGAAACCAGTCTAAAAATCGTCCTCAGGGTAAGCCTGTACACCTACTCCCAGGTGAGACCAGCACACGCGTACTGGTAGGCTACGACTAGTGGAGGGTCACTGAAGGAGTAGACTCTCAAGTCAACGGAAAACAACGTCCGAACCCGACGAAGTACGGGGACCGTCTCACGTACCAGCACTGTCGCACGGTGACCACGGTCGGAGGAGAAACGGGACTCACAGTCCACGGGCCACGCACCCGGCCACGCAGAAACGCAGAAGCACGGTTCCCAAGGCAGCTCACAGGCCGCCAAACCGAATCCCACTCTCAGGGAAAAGCGGGAACCCTCCAGCCCTAGACTGGACAACTGGGCTCGTAGCCCAAGGCCTCACACAAGACCCACTCGGAAATCGCTTTCCGGAGAAACCGACGACGCACGGGGAACTCTCACCGTACGCACACAGACACACGGTGACACGAGTCGAGAACGCTACAACCCGGGACCACACCGTACCACGACACCTGGCCCGACGAAGTGCACAGCATTCGTCAGGCCACGGGTCGGCACGTGGATCGAGAACCACACACCCGGGACTCGAATTGGTCAAAACGGAAACACCGGGTTAGACTGGCACATGGGCGGTTCATCCTGGGCCGCTCAAGGGAAGTGCGACTGGGAACGAGCCGCTCGAGAGATATGCGGCCAGGAAGGAGCCGCACAAGTGCACTAATCGGACTAATGCCAAAGAGAGGATAGGCGGTTAGGGCTGAGCCGCCCAAAGGGATGTGCGGCCAAGGGTCACCCACACAACCCAACCGACCTACTACAGTGTCGGTCAAAACGGTTTTGACTAAACCGCACAACCCGACCGACACAAAATTGTTGACCAAGGGTCAATTGGGACACGCGGTCAGCTCCTGGCCGCTCATCCCAACGGAAAGACAGACGGCTGGGGACCAGCCGCCCATGGGGGGATAGGTGGACCATCCCTGGCCGCCCATCACATGAGCGGTCTATCGTCCGACCGCTCAACCCCAAAACCAGAACGAGAAAAACGGACCAAAGCCAACCGCCCATACCATGGACGGGCCCTGGTCGACGGCGGGTAAACCCAGGGGGTCGCCCGATCGCGGCCTTTCCACGCCCCGTTCGTGCCGAAACGAAGGGGATACAACCACAACTACCTTGGCAATCACATGGACTCCGACCGGAGTCAAATCGACGCACGAATCGCGAGAAACGGGCGATTCTACCGAAGTTACTCAAAAAGGGTTTCCGAGCTTCCCGGAGCCCTACCGGTCCAATGGGACCACCATTCGAGACGAAATCAGGGGGGGGGAAGAACGCTCTCGCCCCAAGGAATCCGTTGACAGTAACCGATCTGGAAACCGTCGCCGTTTTTCGATGGACCCTACGAACTCAACGAAAACTACAATTTAGCCTAAACGACTCCAAATTCACCCGTTTTCGCACCGAACGACGTGCAATGGCAGGGAAAACGAGTAGGACGCAGTAGTGTTCCGTCACCCTACCTCCACCGAAGAAACCGCGCGCCGAAGCGACTAATCCACGCCGAAAACCGCCCGGAACACGAACGATGCCAACTCGGAATCCACCGAGGGATCGCACCCGCTATCGCCTCGATCCTCGCCCATCCTCGCCCGCATCCTCGCCCGCGTCGCCTCCACCTCGCCCCCGCCTCGCTCCGTCGGCCGCCGGAGAAGAGAGGGGAGAAGGAGAGCGTGAGAGAAGAGAGAGGGAGAGTGAGTGAGAAATGAGAGGGGGTGAGAGAAAAAGGGGTTTATATAGTAAAATTCGGAAATTCCGGAAAATACCAAAAATAGGAAATCACATCCTCGCGATCCTCGGAATGCACCGATCGCGATGGTACCACCCGTGCCCAGGTGAACGACCCGGTTCACCCGCAACGGAGTTCCACAAGATTTGTCGAAACCCGCACGCAAAAATCGGAAAACACGCGGAAAAAGCCGCGGAACGCACTCCGGTCTCCGAAACAGCTCCCGATCGCGTCGATCCGAACACGAAAGATGTCCGAAACATCACCTCGGACACAACGGAGCCAGATTCATCGGAAACGCAGATCCAGGACCCGAGAAGAGGGATCTGAAAAATCCGGGGCATTACAGATGCGTTGACCGCCATGCTCGAAGACACATGTGTTGGATCGGCCGTAGAGGGTCGCATCCACATCAAAAATCCATGGTCCCGACCTCCTTAGGTAAGACATTGCACCAAATCTGATCCTCATATGGGTGGAAATGTCGGTATGATACATTTCGACCGAATGGGAATAGAAGTCGCGTCCACCTAGGGCACATGGTAGGGGTGAGGGTGATCAACATATGTCAATCCAAGGCGTGTGACTGTACCAGTGGAGATTGCATTAATGCAATTTCACTATTAATGATGGCCTTGCTCGCCTTACCAGCCAGGCAGCTGTAGGTGTGGAAGATAGTGCGGCGCCAATCGTTGCTCTCTTTCGGCTGGGTCAGAATGCAGAGAACGATCCCAAGCTTGCCATCACTTGGCACATTCTTAATGCCAGTGGCTCGGATATAGTCGACTACACCCTCCTCCAACTGAAACTCGTCAACCATGTCAACTCTAGCCTCATAACTCGTGTCCACTGGGGCTAGCGGAGGATCCTCCTGATTAGCACTCTCGATGGCTAGGGTCCTTGTGGGACAAGAACAAGCGTAGTGCCCTAGCCCTTGATATCGGTAACAGTGGTTACAAGAACCGCCATCTTGAGGCAAATCTCCTACCATAGGGGCCTTCCCCCTATCATCTTGCCTAAACATGTGGTGCACCAATCTGGGGGTGAGTGAGAGGGGCAGGTAAAGCATGTGCAACATCTCTCTAGGAAAAGTCCCTAGGACGAGGGGGTGGGTCCTGGCGAGGGGCCTTGAGGAGTCTGATGGCAGGACTCCTTTGGGATGGTCCGGGGGTGGCGCATTGGTCAAGGGGACGTTGATATGTGGGTCTTCCCCGAGGGGAAGTGTTCCTCCCAATTTCGAACTGCTCCATCTCATGCACGACCTTATAAGCGTGCTCAATGGTCGTCACACGTTGACGGAACAGTTCATGCTGATAAACCCGACGAGGTCCATTCGAAATCGGGAAAGGGTCAGTGAGCCCTCCTCACGAGCTCCACACCTCAACAGGTACTTGTCAAACTCATTAATATATTCAGATATGGATCGAGTACCTTGGGTAATATTCTGCCACCTATCAATCAGCCGGTGTCGGTACGTCGCAGGGACGTACTTCTCCCGAAGTCTTAACTTCATCTTCTCCCATGAATCAATAGACTCCTCAAACCTTTGCATTTGAAGGACCTCAACATTAGACCAGAAAATCTGAGCTCGGCTCATCGACTTCATTTTGGTGAAACATGCTCGCCTGAAGTTAGACATCCACATCCAATCAAAGTAGCGGTTCATACCGACTTCCCAATCGAGGTAAACTTATAGCTCCAAGGAACTATCAAAACTGGGAGCCTCGGTATGACTATTCTGAATATCCTGGACCCGATCTCCATACGCTCTCCGCTCATCATCAAACTCATGATCAGGCCTCTCCTATCAAACCTCCTATATCTCCGGGCGGTTGGAGCCCTAAGAATCTCATCTAACTCCCTAAAAGACTCCCTATCAAACTCCTCATCACGATCACGCCGAACGTCGGCATGAGTAGCTCTAAGAGCGGGTTGGGGATGAGGACGAAGAGGGTGCGGGTCATGGCGATCCACTGCCCCATCATGCTCTTGATCCTAGATGACTCCCTCCAAGGCAATGATGCAACCAACCATCCCCTGGACAATGCGGTCGGACTCCGTGACCCTCTCCCCTACGTCGACCAGGCGCTGGTCCATCCTCTCTACTCGAGCCATGAGTCTGTGCACTAACTCTGCCAAGTCGGGATGTCTCGGAAGGTCCTCATGTGAACCTGACATGTTCGGATGTTAAGCTGACATGTCTGGGTGTGAACCTGACATCGATGCTGACAAGTGGTACTGAGCACCGCTATGTGTGGGCATGTGACACTAGACTAGACTAGCTAAGATGCGCCAATCACCATGTGATATGGTATGGATGCAAATGATTTTGTTTGTTTGTTTGTTTTCATAAGTACAACACAAAGGATCTAACAATGAATGCAAGATATGGAATGACAATGTGATGACTACCCTAGACTACTAAACCTGACTTTGATACCAAAAATGATGTGGAGCGGCTAACTTAAGCGAGTCTGACTAGGCGACTTACTAGATCAACAATATGCTACAATAGATCGACAAATAAACCGTCACATACATGAACTCCAAGAGAAATAACACGTGAAAATAATAAGAGCTACACTCTAGAAAGCCGTCCCTCGCAGTGAGAAACGTCGGACCAAACAGTAGGTAGGACTACCACGATCTAGGGTATCAAGCACACACACATCGACGTCAAATCGGCGCTCTCAGGTGGTATGCTCACAAGCACACAATCTGACATTGAATAATAATAGATCGAGCTAGGAAGTCCCACACACCCAACGGCGGCAGAAATAACCAAATACAAAACGAGCAAGAGTTGAGTGGACTATCAACACTAACCAACTTGTTGAAGACCGAGGTACACGGGCAAGTCCACGTAGACCCAGGGAACGTACTCTCGACGTCGAATGTCGAGCCAAACCTGAAGGGGCGACCGGTGGTGGCCGACGGTTCTATGGCTGTGATAGGCAGCTGGGGCGGCGACTGTCGCTGTTGGCAGGGGGCTGGCACGTGGCGCTATACGATCGAAACCGGGACAACTGATGGTGGCGGACGGCCAGGTGGGAGGCCAGGGCGCCAGTGGAGGGCCAGTCCAGGATGTGGAGGCCAGCAGGGGTAGAGGCTGGCGCGTGGGTGTGGGGAAACGCCTAGTGCTACTCGGGTGTCGCCGAGAACTGCTGGCGCATGCAGGCGGTGTAGACGGGGGGGGGGGGGTAGCCAGGTGAATAGGGGTCGTAGTGATTGGCGTCCGTAGTGTGGGGCGTTGGGAAAGTTGCAAGTGGCCTGGTTGCGTAGGGAAGGAAGAGAGGGCGGTTGTCGGCCCCCCCGATAGGGCGACCGGGCTTGAGGTGGTGCGTGTGGGTAGTGGCAGTGGTGGTGCGGCGGCCCTCCTCTGGTGCCGTAAAGGACGGCCGGTAAGACGGCCGTTGTCGTGGGGGTGAACGGAGGTTGGCCTGTACGGCGGTGCGTAAAGGGGGCGGCGACGGTAGGATCCTACCAGTGCGACGGTGGTCAGTGGGAAAGGAGACCAGAGTTGGCGGCTTGGGCGGGTTTGCAGGGTGGTAGGCGTTGGGGGGTTGCGGGCTTGGGTTGCAGTGTGGGTGTTGAGTGCAGCGGGTGGAAGAAGAAGAGGTTGAAGGGGGTTGTTGGCCGCAGGGGAGGAAAGGGAGGGGGAAGACGCAGAGGGAGATTTGAGAGAGGGAGAGAGAACCAAGGGCTTCACACCCTAGGGCTTCGCGCCCCCCACCCTAGGGCTTCACACCCCATAGAGAGAAGTTGGCGGCTCTTTCCGTAATCATCCTTCATTAATTCAAAAAAAATTTAGACATGCTTATTTATAGAGGATGGAACCCTATTGATCCTCCTCTTAAATCCTATGACCAAAATAACCCTAGGACCAAAAAAAATAGTGCAAAAAATACAGATAATAGAAAAGACCACTAATTGGTCACTAATGGGCCTCTCAACTAATAAAAGGAAAGTACATCAATCCACTAATGGACCATTACCAAGCCAAAGAGATGCTAGTGTCGCTGCTAAAGGTCTCCGACGACAGTAAACGTGGGTCGGGTCGAACCGGATCTGCGCGCGGGTGTCCTCACCAGACACTCTTCTTTATCTCCTCCTCAATTTATATGTATTATCATCTTAATGTTAATAGGATTCTTTTGCTACCTTTCAAACATATGGAATTTACAGGGGACAGTAAAGAGATCCTTGGATGTCTTAGTCAGCTGTGTACTCATACACTGGTACGTCTAATGGCCAGTGGTTTTTCCTAGGGAATGAGGATATATAGCCATGTAGTTCCCAAGAGGTATGCTGGTACACACTATAGAGTATGCTTGTTTGCTTTATTTGCCCACTCAAGTGTGAGCATGTAGGACCCAGTTGATTTAGTGATGTACATTTTCCCGTGGAATGTCAATGCAGAATCAACCGATCACGATCTGCATCAGTCGATTCAGATCGGAATCGACGGGGGGCAATCTGATTTTTGGCCCTAACCCAATTCCAACTTGAAATTTAAAAAAATGAAAAATTATTAAAAAATATTTGACTAGGTCCGAATTCACCCAAAATCAACCGATTCTTCCATGCATCGGACGATCCTAACGTATTAGGGTATAAACTAGATTGAAATGTTTTTTCATTATTTCTGTTTGTGTAAGTACCTTTTTTGTTTATAAATATACTTTTTATGTATTTAAAACTCCTTTTAATTATGTCAATACTGTTAAAACTTTTTTGTGTGGATTGGAACGGGTCCTTTCGATCAGCCGATCCGATCTGATCCAGATTGGGATTGGGCATACCTGATCTAGGTCCCCGATCTGATTCTGCATTCTTTGCATTTTTTCTTTGCCACTGTAAGTCCATGGAGCTCTAGAGCATGGTACTAAAAACCGGCCAATCTGGTCCATTTCTAATTGGGTGGAAACTGGCTGGAACTGCCCTTGCAACTGGAGCCAGAACCGGGCCCAACCGATTCTGGTTGCAGAAACAGTTTTTAAAACCTTGCTCTGGAGAGAGAGTTGTCTGCTCTCCTCTATTTCTATTGCAATTATTGATTATTGTCTTGAAATTATTAGTGTGCAATTACTTTCTTGTCATTTTCCCCCCCATTTGGGAACACATTATTATTCTGGTGGCTAATAAATTTGCATTCTTGTTTTATGGTACCCAGGTCACCTTTTTTGGAGGGTCGATGGAATTTCGAGTGGTTCAGTGCTGGTAGTCCAGGATTAATTGCTGCAAAGTTGCTTTTTGAGTATGCAACTCTACTCCAATGTCGCTGCCCTTAACATTCTTGGTGAACGTGGTTATTTATATAAAAATTCACATGTGGAATTGGTGTTTGTTGTCCTTTAATCTTTGTTATGGACTCCATGAGTTTCAAGTCATAAGTTGAGGAAAATATTCAAGATTAGTTCTCAAAGTATTCTGAAACCCATTCTCTTTGTATGCACACTAAACCTAGGGTGTCTATCCAACATTGTTGATCTGCTTTCTGAGAAAATTCTACTTATACTTAAAATTGGCAGCTACCTAGTTGTTGCTCATAGGAACTTAGAAGGGTTTTTTTGCATATAAACCATTGTTAGAGTAAAAATAGCACATATATCATTCCTGGAAATGTATTAGAAGGCATATCATTACTTTTACCTAAAACTTGCAAAAATGCTATTGCGGTTAACTAGTGTCGACGGAGAGATGAATTTTCTATAAAGATCCGATTATTCTTGTTAGTTGGTCATGAAATGATCAAAATACCTCTCCCCTCTTTTGTGTGTTTGTGTGTGTGTGTGTGTGTGAGAGAGAGAGAGAGAGAGAGTGAGAGTTGTGTGTGTGTGTGTGTGAGAGAGAGATAGAGAGAGAGAGTTGTGTGTGTGTGTGTGAGAGAGAGAGAGAGAGAGAGAGATGGATCTGAGGTGGAGCACCTAGAGCGCGCCGGAGAAGATGAGCTGCAGGGAGAGGCCGTACTCTAGGGCATTGCCTGAGAGGTTGAGCTCCGCTAGCGCCCGCAAGTGCGAGGTGCGGGTGGGGTTTGGCTAGCGACGGAGTTGTCGGACACGTTGAGGATGGCGAGGGACCTGGCGGCGGCGGGGATGCAGGGGAGCGTGTTGAAGAGGGTGTCCGTGGTGAGGTCGAGCTTTTTGAGCAGAGAGAAGCCGCCGATCCTTCTGGGGAGGGGCCTGCCCACCTCGGGGTTCCTAGCAACAACGTGCTTCTAGAGGCGGTGGAGGTCCCCAGGCTTCGTGGGCAATGGGCTGTGGAACTATTTCCTGGCGAGGTCCAACTTCCGGAGGGGCGGAGGCGGCCGAAGCAGGTGGGGATGGGGTCGGCGGGGGCATTGTTGGAGAGGACCAGTGACTCCAGGAGCGGGAGGTGGCAGAAGCCAGGGAGGACAGGGCTGGAGAGGCTGAGCGTGGGGAGTTCGACCCGGACGATGCACCCGGTGCAGTTCTCACAGGCGAACCCTGTCCAGTTGGTGCGACGTCGCCATTGGCTCTCGAGCTGGCGGCGGTCGGTCATTGTCGGGTGGGGAAGAAGAAGAGTGAAGAGAGGATGGGGAGGGTGGGGTGATAGTAGGAGGGTGGGGCTCTCAGTGGGGGGTACGGCTGGAAGCCGGCACTGGTGGGGGTATGGCTACAAACAGGCCATTCTCTCTCTCTCTCTCACACGCACCCACACCACCCACCCACCCATGACACACACAGAGAGGAAACTGGTGTTGGAGGGGGGAAACCCACTATGGCACTCTCCCTCTCCTTGCTCTCTTCCCCCATCCCCACTGAGCTCCCTCTAACCCTAAGGGCATTATGGTCTTTTTCTAAGTCTAGCTAAAGCTAACTATGGTTAAGTTTGCGGGTGGTAATGGGGGGTTACGGCATTTTTTGCAAGTGCTTGCTAATACGTTTCCAGGAATGATATCTGTGCCATTTCTGCTCTAACAATAGTTTATATGCAAAAACCCAACTTAGAATTCTGCAAGGGGAATTTTGATAGCTGTTCACAAAGCTTCTCAAATTATTGGAATTTGTGACGATCCTGGTGAACTCAGTTTGATTGAAGAAGGAAATTAATTGATTGATTGGCATTCTTATGTTCTTTGACAAGGTGGCTGTTCAGGGTCCTTTTCTTTTGTAGTCATGCTCTTGTTTTTAGTATCTGCGTTAGCCTTCGATCTTGACTGCTTTGATGTTTTCTGCACTGTTTAACTGCTTATACACATGAAAGTCAAATGAGAGGCAGCTCATCCTATTGATAAACCCTGGTGCACGCTGATGTTAACTTAACAGGAGATTCCCTACAACTTTTGCAAATTTAGTGGGTTTGAACATGCTGCTCAAGGATGGTTACTCTAAAGTCACAGCAAGTATGAAGTTTCTAAACTCGGTACGTTCTTTATGAGTGACCAATGTAGAGACAATTTTCGTCGGTTTACCTAAGCATTGTTCTTCTCTATGGGTGTTCTTAACATCTGTTTTGTCATAGTAAGTGAACTCTATCTTAACCATATGTATCACATCTTTGTAAAAGTATACCATAGAGGCTCTAGAATTGTTTTACTAGCAAAAAGGAAAACATTATTTTGACATATGTGGCATGCCCTTCTGGTATGCTGTTCCTCGGGGATGGGAGAGTTGGATAAGCAGTTCATGAACAACTGTGAGGTTGCAGTATCAAATCCCACCAGTGGACATAAATGCTGGGCGGGTACCAACCCGTGGTTTATATGAGTTCTGCCCTCACAGACTGGCCTCACGGAGTTGATCTTATCTTCTTTCCTTTCACTTCCTAACTCTTTCTTCTTTCTCACTCCCCTTTCTCTTCTTTCAATTTTTTTGCCTTCCCTTATTTTCTTGATCTGGCAATCTAAGTGGAATCAGCCAGCTTCTAGAAATTTCATCATGTCAAAATGAATATACTTGTTTATACTATGACATCCTTCTGGTCTATTGTTCAGTTTTTCATTCGTCTTTGCATGATATAGTGGGTTTTTTACTTGCTATCTAACTATAGCTGGGAATTTGACAAATCCTAAAAAGGCACTTCCCATATTCAAGTAGTTTTTCTACCTGGTGGAATAAGTATTGATGGGACAATTATGTGGATAGTTTATGCCTTCATAAATAGATGATCAAATGCATCATTTGTGCCTTTGTAATGTTGTTCACATAGTCAGGCTGTATTTAACTTTTTCAATTTGTGAGAAAATTTGAACAGTTGTGCACAAATAGTCAGGTTATATATTTAACATTTTCAATTTCTAGGAAAATTTGAACAATTGTTAAGTTTGGAGCACAAGTGTATAGAATGTTGGCCATGAGCATTTTTCTAAACGGACTAATGTGAACTAGAACTTGTCAGCAAACTTTCTTGCCATCAAGAATATTCACATTTGGCGTGGCCTACTTAGGAAGGGTAGCCCTTGATTTTCTAGAGAGCTGGGACTATAGGAATTCTCCCTGATTCCCTTGAGAAAAAAATGTTGTAAATAAATATTGTTGTGCAACATTTTTAATGTTGTAAAAATTAGATTTAGCAAATTCAGTATGATGTAGGGGCGGAGACAATAGAATTCCATCCAGGAATCTTCATAAGACGTTTGGTTTTCCTTGCCATCGATTAGTTTTCTGTGGTCTGTAGCAGGACTATCTCCTCTCTGAGAAAGTTGCTTGCCAAAACTGCAGCTTCATTTCAGACAAATGACTTGGATGGAACATTGCCTTCCTGAAGCTAATTCCTGAAACAAATTCATTTTACATTTAGATGCAATAATGAAATGTACCTGTTGGATTTCTTCTCTAAATAATCACACTCTTATGTTCATATTGGCAACTTATCAGTATCTGAAGCTTGCTTTCTGTGGTCTGCAGATAAAAGGCAATTTCCTTCTAACTACCAAGCTGTCAGTAGAAGGGCCTATTCGAATGAAAGAAGAGTATGTTGAAGGGGTTTTTGAGCCACCTACAATAAGTGATGAATCAATACCAGAACAATTAAAAGGACCACTTGGACAGGCAGCTGGTTCCCTGAATCAACTTCCAGTTCCTATTAAGGATGCCTTTGCAAATGGACTGAGAATTCCACTAAGTAAGCAAGCTTGTTACCTTCCTTGATGCCAATCCAGTTATTTTTCATTGCTCAGTTGTTATTACTAGTGTGTATTTGATTTTTGTAATCATTTATGTGACTGCTAGGTAATCTGTGATTGCTTTGGCCAATCCACAATGAGAGAATAGTTGGATTTTATTTCATACTTAGTGACAGTACTTTCTTTGAAGGTCTCTGCTGCAGTGGCAGAGACAGTTCACTGAAAACCCATAAAACCCAGTCTGGACCACAGCCCATCGGTTTACTGGCAGAACTAGGACTAAATGAGATGAAAGCGTGGGGTTGAAATGGCCAGCTGTCCTCTCTTGGTTGACCAACCCATTTGCGTGTGATGTTGAAACAAAACAATATCAAGAAAGGAGAGAAGGATACCATATAGTAGTCAATGAGAACCTAAACAAAAAAGATATTTCACAGATGAATAGAGAAAAAAAAACCTCCTGTGCAACTTGGGTGTTCCTCTCAATTATGATAGATTTTATAGATATTCCCAAGCAAGTTATTTGAGTTGGCCTTCTTACAGAATTAAATTATTTTAGCTTTTCGGATACCACTCTAAAATTTTTACTAGTATTGCGGCATTGTAGGAGGTGATGCCTTGATGCTCTCAGCTTCCTAGAAAGTAACATCTTTTGCTAGTCTTGATCATTAATAGCCACAGAAAGATGCATCGACACCCATTTGGGTCTTTTTTTGTTCCATCCCGTGTCAACCAACCCAAGAAAAAGAGATTTTTCTATTTTGCTTCCTTTGATTTTGATTTACTAAAGGTGTTTCTTTGAACTATCAAACTTTGCTTATCTTTTATGGCATGCATTATTCTAAATCTTTTGGTAAGGAATAAGGAGTATGATGTTTCTCAGTTGCAAACATCTGAAGGTCAATTATTAACTTTTATATGGTTATTTATTTCATTCCTCCACATCCATTGTGTCTTGAGAATAAGAGATTCTATTTTTTTCCAGGTGGGACCTTCCAGAGACTTTTTATGATTTCCTACCTTGATGAAGAAATACTGGTAATTATCTAATGGAATATATGTTGAAATACTTCATAGTAGCTTACCTGTAGGGCCTTGCAGTGACATACAGTTGCTCAATCAACTCTGTGGAATAACAAACTTTATAAGCATCAACTGATGGACATTGTTGTGCTTCTCTAGGATGCATTTGAATTGTCCACATGAATTTTGAAGCTTGGATTACCATTAGACTTCAAAGAGTTTGCTTGAACTTCAATATTTAGATGTAACCACAAATTTTAGGTCAATTAACTGGCTTTTCAGTGGGCATCTGGCATTTTATCAATATGTAGTTGTTTATTTATTTTAAAGTTTCCTTGGATCCATCCTTGCTTATTGAAAAATACTGGAAACTTTTGCTGATTAATGTTTTGAGATAATAGTAAAAATAACCCTCTTATGTGCATAGTTGCAGAATTACCCTTCTTATTTTAATATTATTTTTACTAACCTTGCTACATTGCAGCACTTGCAAAAATACCTCTGTGGTTACCTCAATTCAAGATGCAAAGGATATTCCATTTCCATTTTTCCATCCATAAAATTGCATGTTTGGACAAAAATGTCCCTGTAGAAAAGTGTTATTTTGATCCACACATTGTGCCAAGGAGAGAGAGGGAGAGGTAAGGTGATAGATAGGTGTAGAGAGAAAGAGTTTAGGAGGGAGTAGGGGCATTTTTGTCTTTATTCAATTTTGGTTCAACCCAGTGTATGAAGGGTCAAAGGTCCGACCAACCTACATGTGCTAGGCTGCATGGACGAGATCCAGGGGTTAGCAATTATGCAAGTAACAAGGTTATTTTGGTAACTAAGCCTAATATTTCTACCGTCTGAAAACACCTAAAAATGTACTTCAATTTTAAAAAGACTTTGGAAATTTATTTATGGATTTTATGCATATAAACTATTTTTATAAGTGAAATTGCAAAATATCATTCCTAGAAATGTATTAGCACACATTAATTTTGTCAAAATGTACAAAGTGCTATCACTGTCACCCTATGTAGTCAGAGGCGTGAGGCGACCGATGCCTCAAACGCCTAGGCGATGGCCTAGGTGTTTGAGGCATTTTATTAATATATATATAATTAAAAAATATAAATATTTGTTTAAATATCACAAAATACATACATACAATCAAGATTTTCAATAATATTAACAACAATCAATATTTGAGGCGAAAATACATAGGGTAAGTTATCAATCAAGATCTTCTGAGACTAGCCCTCTTGGGAGTGAGGCGTTTGAGGTGAAAGCGAGGTGGTTTGGGGCCGCCTCGCCTCAAAAACTTCTAGGTGAGCGGCTAGACGCGCTTTTGATAACATAGCTGTCACCAGCCGTTACCATTTGTCCATTTAGCTATAGTTACTTTTAACTATAGTGGTAAAAAGATGAAAATGTTCCCCACTCTCTTCCATGCGTTGCCGGTGTCAGAGGGGGAAAACCCCTCCAACGCTCCCCCCTCTCTCTCTCTCCCCAACACTCCCCTCCACCCCCCCTTGGGTGGGCCATGTGGTCTTACTTCTCAATCATGTTGTCAAGGTCCTCGTCAGTGGTGACAAAGATGGAGTCGAGGTCCTTGTATGGGAGCTGGTACTTGAGGGAGAAGGGTCGTTTGCCGAGTAGGGAGTGGGAGAGGCGGGCATGGAGGTCGGCGAGGGTGGTGTGGTGGTCAATCACCATGATCTGGGTCTCGCCGCCGAGAGGGCCCTGTCATAGGGGTGGGCCATGATC
This sequence comes from Amorphophallus konjac, assembly GCA_022559845.1. NCBI lineage: Eukaryota > Viridiplantae > Streptophyta > Magnoliopsida > Alismatales > Araceae > Amorphophallus > Amorphophallus konjac. The sequence goes on along the minus strand of JAHNEJ010002925.1, from coordinate 92,065 downwards.
TACCTGCCATAGCTGCACATAAGGTGCAGCTTGGAGGCAGTAGGGGGAAGGGGTGAAGGGCTTGACCCAGGACTCGGCACCACAGGAGCACGGTGACAGCAAGCCAATGCAGTCGGTGTAAGACCCCAGCTCGCTGCTGCCCAGGGGAGCTGTCTCCATGGCTGCTCTGCCTCTGCTCTTCCTTCTCTCTCTCTCTCTCTCTCTCTCTGGGGATTCGAAGGGGGTGCTGTCGCGGACCAGAGCTCATCCTCGGAAGTCTGGAAGATGCCCAGGGTGATGATGCTGATGGTGAATTGGATGAGCGAGGTGAGCCTGCTGCCATGGCTGGCGGCGTGGGACCAGTCTGAGGTGGCGGGGTCAAAGGTCCAATTCGAGATCAAGTGGGCCGAGGGTGCAGGAGGCTGTGCAGCTGAGGGTGCTGGCGCCGGATGGGATTTCCCTCAGGCAACCTTTGTCTCGCTCTCTCATTTCTCTCTTTTTTAATGGTGGGGGCTTGGGGGCTGTGAGAAGGGTATTTTGGTCATAAGAAGCTAAAATAATCGGTATAATGGAATCTGAGGAATATTCGTCTCTTTGTAGACGGAAGTTAACTAGAGTGGCATTTCTATAACATTTTGACAAAATTAATGATTTGTGTGCTAATAGGTTTCCAAGAATGATATTTTTGCAATTTCACTTATAAGGATTGTTTATATGCAAGAAACCTATTTATTTTCATTTGTTCACTCATTGTAGTTTTCCTTTTTCTTCTCTTTCTTCTGGGGAAAGTGTACATGTACTTAGAGGCATCATCACTGTTTTAATGCTTTCTTCCATAGCATGGGGTTGGCCCTGCTTATCATATACCCTGGTGACATGCATCTTAAGTTTTTTGTTTGCTACTTTTTACTTCTCATTTGAGGGCTTATTTTTCATGAACCTTAATCATCATATACCCTGATGACATGCATCTTAAGTTTTTGTTTGCTACTTTTTTCTTCTCATTTGAGGGCTTATTTTTCATGACAAAGTGATTCTTCCTCACACGAGAAAAAAGTTGGCCCCTTCCGCTGGTGCCATCCTTTGATTTAGTGTTTTATTGAGACTTTTAAGTACGGACACCTGTTGTCAGTTTTATCATTGAACCTTTTCGAGGGGTATTAATTCTGACAAATCAAAGTTCACTAATAAGTACAGTGAATAGGCGGTCGCCAAGGCGGGCCAACCGTGACCCGTCCGAACCGGATCCGACCTGGTTATGTATGTTTAACTTTTTTTTTTATAATTTTCTTGATGTTATTATATTCTTTTGTAATTTTTCTGAATTTTTTACATTTACTTTTGAATCTTTTGCATTTACTTTTGAAAATTTTGTAATTTTTTGATACAATTTAATTTTCTATAATTGTCACATAATTTAATTACAGCAATTTCTTCATGTAATTTATTTTTTTGTATTTTTCACATTTTATTCTTGATTTATATATTGGAGGATATATATTTTAGATTTTTTTAATTAGTGGCCGAAGTGTCGCCTAGGCGACGCCTAAGTGGACGCCTTGTCGCCTAAGCGCTTAGAGACCTCCGTGAACGCCTTGGGTCGCCTTGTCGCCTTGACAACTGAATATTCATGAATCTGGTATTTATCTTTTCTGGCAGAGCTCAAAAATACTAAACATGGGCAATCATAGAAGATGTTGGTAATTTGAGAGTTTATATGTAATCTATCATGTTGTTAATTGCTTCTTATTTCTTCTCCCCCTTTTGGAGTCTGCATGTGAGCATTAGCTTTATTTGGCCTAAACTTGACCTGCATCCTATTAACAGTGATTTGATTTGTTGTAAGTAATACTTATAAAATGATGGAGAATTCCCAACTAATGTGGACTATAAATTCAAAGCCACTGCACCAGTAGTAGAATAGCACAAGAAGAATCACACTGCAACAGGTCACCCAACAGACTCAAAACCCAGGCAAAAACCAGCTTTTGCAGCTGACTGCCCATTGGCCACCATGAGTTCATTCATCCAATGAAGAAATTATGGCTTTTTTCTTTTTAGTCCCTACAATTAAGGGTATTTTTATTTTAGTCCCTCAAATACAATTATTATTATTTTTAGTCCCTCAAATCTTCTAACTCCTACCAAAAAACCCTTGTAGTTTGAAAACATTAAGAAAAGAGAATATATTGAAGCATATTCCATCCCTAGTGCAACGGAGCATTGAAAATTTCAAAAATACCCCTACTCTCACCTCCTCTCTCTCTCTCGACAGGAAGGAGAGAGTTCGCCTGCCAGCTTGAGGGAGGGGAGCACCGGAAGGGAGGAGGGGAGGTCGCCGGTTGTCGGGTGGGGGGTGCGCGTCTTAGAGAGAGAGAGAGTTAGAGAGAGAGAGAGAGCGAGAGAGAGAGGGCTGCCGGAAGGGGATTTCCCTCTTCGGCATGGGCACTGGCCACCCACCTCCGACGGTGATAGAAAGAGAGAGAGAGGTGAGAGGTGAGAGGTGAGAGGTGAGAGGTGAGAGAGAGAGTGTGTGTGTGCAGGAAGGTCCCCCTCCGGCGGCGATAGAAAGATGGAGAGGGAGAGAGAGGGAGGGGATGGGGTGAGAGAGAGAGAGCAAGGAGGGGGACGCCGGAGGCGTCTCCCCTCCGACGGTGACAGAAAGAGAGAGAGTGCAGTGAGGGGGACGCCAGAGGCGTCTCCCCCTCGGGCGGTGACACAGAGAGGGAGAGTGAGAGGGAGGGGGAGAGAGAGAGAGAGAGGGGACCCGTCCTGCCACCACCTGGCACACCAGCATCGCCCGACGCATGTACATGAACTCAAACTCGCGCTCCAGCTCCTCCGACAAGGAGGCGTCAGCCCCCTAGCCGGTGCCGTGCATGGCGACGCCGTCGGCGTCCTTGCTCTACGGGAGGCCGGGCCTGGAGAAGAAGAGGTGCCAGAGGTAGGAGAGAGGACGAGGTGAGAGAGAGAGAGAGGAGACGAGGTGAGAGAGAGAACGACAGAGAGTGCGAGAGATGAAAGAGCTTTGTGTGGGAGCGACTTCAAAAAAAAATTGCTCTCACACGAAGCGCTTTTCTCTCTGCCTTCCTCTCTCTCACAACACACTCTCTCACCAAAGTCGCTCTAACACAGAGCACTTCCTCTCTCGCTCTCTTTGCCTTCCTCTCTCTCTCTCATAATACACACACTCTCTCTCTCACCCCATCCCCTCCCTTTCTGTCACCGCCGGAGGAGAGACGCCTCCAGCATCCCCCCTCCCTGCACTCTCTCTCTCTCCCCACTCCTCCCTCTCTCTCTCCCTCTCCCTCTTTCTATTACTGGCAAAGGGGGACCTCCCTGCACACACACACACTCACACTCTCTCTCTCTCACCCCATCCCCTCCCTCTCTCTCCCTCTCCCTCTCCCTATCACCGCCGGAGGGGGATCTCCCTGCACATACACACACTCTCTCACCCCGTCATCGCAGAGTACGAAAGCTAAAAAGGTTGGCGGTATTATTTTATGAACGAGAAATGCAAGGTTCACCGTCTGTTGTGAATCCCATTGTACCTGATGTATAGATGAGTTGGTTGCATGCTTGGAACTGCCAAATATTTTATTTTGTCTTCATTAAAATATGCTTGATCTGTCAGAAATGTATGTTCCTCATCAGATATTTGGTTTAATACTATTACCATTTTCCAATGGCTGACTTGCCCAATGTCTATCTGGCAGGTCCTTTCTTCCATAATATTTTATTAGAGAATTATTACCTTTGCGGGTAGACTTTTCCATGCCTCTCATCTCTTAGGACTGACCCTCAGCCCATTAAATATGCAGAAACTCTAGTTGCTTGGACATCTGAATCATGACGCTGTTTCATCGAACGAAATTAAAGAGGTAAAGATCTGAGGTTTTTCCCCATCAAAATCGTCCAGGAAGACCAACTTGTGCGGGACTGTGACATACATAGCTGAGCAGTTACTAGTGCTGGGCCCCGGGAAAATGGGCAATTGGGGATTTGATTTAGGGGGTTGTCCTCTGGATTTAAACAATCTTCTCTGCTGTTGATGGCGACTTCAACTCAATCTTCTTCCTACGTGCTTTAAACCCGTTTCCCCTTTGGTCTGGGTGGAGAAGGGATCTATGAACGTCGAGCCCCAAGAGATTTTATGAAATTAAGAGTTTTGTATATCTTAATACCATCGACGTTATCAATTTTTTTTCAACAATGTTATAACCATTGTTAGCTCATCGTAAATTAACCAATTAATGTCTTAGGACCCCCCTTGTGGCAACCACAACCAACCATCTCGTTTGGAGTCATTCTAGATGACCCAAAATCACCTGTCCCGAACACTTTACAATGAGATTTTGCGGAGGCAAATCCAATAGACGGGAGCTGACTTGCTTGGTAACCTTTTAAGACAGATCATATCTTAGCAGTTTGTGCAGGGAGGTCCCCCTTTGCCGGTGATAGAAAGAGGGAGAGGGAGGAGATGGGGAGAGAGAGAGAGAGAGAGAGCAGGGAGGGGGGATGCTGGAGGCGTCTCCCCTCCGGCGGTGACAGAAAGGGAGGGGATGGGGTGAGAGAGAGTGTGTATTATGATAGAGAGAGGAAGGCAAAGAGAGCGAGAGCGAGAGAGGAAGTGCTCCGTGTAAGAGCGACTTTGGTGAGAGTGTGTTGTGAGAGAGAGGAAGGCCGAGAGAAAAGTGCTCCGTGTGGGAGCGACTTTTTTGAAGTTGCTCCCACACAAAGCTCTTTCATCTCTCGCTCTCTCTGTCTTTCACTCTCAATGTCGCTCCCACACAAAGCTCTTTCATCTCTCGCTCTCTCTGTCTTTCTCTCTCTCTCCCCTCGTCTCTCCCACACAAAGCTCTTTCATCTCTCGCTCTCTCTGTCTTTCTCTCTCTCTCACCTCGTCTCCCCCCTCTCTCTCTCACCCCATCCTCTCTCCTACCTCCGGCACCTCTTCTCCTTCTCCAAGCCCGGCCTCCCGCAGAGCAAGGACGCCGACGGCGTCGCCACGCACGGCACCGGCTAGGGGGCTGATGCCTCCCTGTCAGAGGAGCTGGAGCGCAAGTTTGAGTTCATGTACATCCGTCGGGCGATGCTGGTGTGCCGGATGGTGGCAGGGCGGGTCCCCTCTCTCTCTCTCTCTCCCCCTCCCTCTTACTCTCCCTCTCTTTGTGTCACTGTCCGAGGGGGAGACGCCTCTGGCGTCGCCCCTCACTGCACTCTCTCTCTCACCCCATCCCCTCCCTCTCTTTCTGTCACCGCCGGAGGGGAGACGCCTCCGGCGTCGCCCTCCCTGCTCTCTCTCTCTCTCTCTTTCTCACCCCATCCCCTCCCTCTCTCTCCCTCTCCCTCTTCCTATCACCGCCGGAGGGGGATCTCCCTGCACACACACACACTCTCTCACCCCGTCCTCTCTCTCTATCTCACCGCCGGAGTGGGTACTGTAGCTTTTTCATGTGAAGTACTGCTCCTGTATTTCAAAGATTTTTGGTTACTACAAGTCGTTGATTTTGTTGCATGTCTCCTCTATAACTATGCACTAAGCAAAATCTAGAGTTCTTTTTAACCATCCTCCCATGATGAACCCTCTTTTCCTGGTTTTCTAGTCCAGTTTGTTCTCTTTTGCCTCTGTTTTTCTGTGTATGTTCAATGTTGTTTTAAGTATGTTTTTTTTAAAACCTTTTTCCTTGGCTAAAAATTATTCTGAAAAAAATAAAATTTCATTGTTAGAAGTTGCTAGGAAAGGTCAAACCGTGTGTGGTTTCCTGTTAAATCTCAGCTGTTGATAAGAGAGGATGGGAGAGATCTAGAGAGACTGAGAGGAAAAGTTGGTTCTTTTTCCCAAAAAAAGGTTCTATTGCCTCTGGAGATGGGAAATTTTTTGAGGTAATTTTCGAGCCCAAGGAATAAAAAGCTTTCTATAACCAAGGTTTACCGGACCGGCGTACCACATCTCGCTGGTTTCGGCTAGGTACGATCTGGTATGGTACTGTATGCCACCTGACTGAGGACTGACACTGGATTGAGAACAGTTTTTTGGGGGGTTAAAATTTATTTTTTCATAAAAATGATTTTTAGAAATTAAAAAGACTCCTGATCGCACTGTACCAATGTGTGCCGGTTTTCTATTGGCACGATCCAGCACAGCCGGTATGCACTGGTATAGTGCAATCCGGCAAACCATGTCTATTACTGCATTTTCCTAAATTTCTAACTTTGGAAAAACAACTTTTCCCATAAAGTAGACTTTCATCTTATTTTTTGGAATCCCCAGCCTAGTCTTAAAGATTTTTCAATGCTGAACCTATTCCCCCTCCCAATGTCGGACTTGAGACTGTCATTTTATCACTTTGCCTCTTTCTATAAGCCAAACACTTCAGTACTGGTGTTAGGTTTAATTTCCTGCTGATTCGTGTGTAGCACCTAATTGTCAAAATCTGAATGGGCAAAAGACTGAGTAGCAGTCAAGCTTCTGGTTTCACCACTGTGGATGTGGTACGGTGGTAGGTACTTCAATGTATTTGTATTTACTCTTATGGCTGTGGTAGATATTTCAGTCACGTATTCTTTTTTATTTTTGGTGGGTCCCACAAATAGACTTTTGTTTTTGTGTAGGGAATTGGTTAACCAATTCTTTCTTCGGGTAAGTTTTCGATGCCTGCCCTTGTAAAATAGGTATCACGTGCTGATGGCCCTGGTGTTCCCAGGAATTTTCTTTACTTCCGATGCCGTTTGCTACCCCACAGACCCCCACCCCATAAATCTTTGGATGTAGTCTTCAGCAAACAGTCAAGGCTGGTATGTAAGAGCAGAGTTTCGTAAACTCCATGACTGAACTCTGGGTGGCATCTTAACCTGTAATATCACTACACTATATGTCGACAGCATACTAAGTGGTTTACGTGCTTCCTTCTTGCCATCATCAACACAGTCCACTAGTTTTGTGGATGATTCATCTTCCAAGCGCATGAGGCCTACGAATTTAGTTTTTCATCTTCCATTTCCAAGTCCTGATGGTGTTTTTTTCCCTCGTAGTATCCACCTTCATTTTCAGATGGCAATTTCGTTTGCTCTGAAAGCTGTTACTGATCGCATTTGACTGCTTGCAGATAATAAGAGATGTTTCCGGTTCGCCGGACGTTCTGACGAGGATGGAGGGTCCTCCAGAGCCCTTGGCTGTGGACTCCATCGCAGAGTACGAAAGCTAAAAAAGTTGGCGGTATTATTTTATGAACGAGAAATGCAAGGTTCACCGTCTGTTGTGAATCCCATTGTACCTGATGTATAGATGAGTTGGTTGCATGCTTGGAACTGCCAAATATTTTATTTTGTCTTCATTAAAATATGCTTGATCTCTCAGAAATGTATGTTCCTCATCAGGTATTTGGTTTAATACTATTTACCATTTTCCAATGGCTGACTTGCCCAATGTCTATCTGGCAGGTCCTTTCTTCCATAGTATCTTATTAGAGAATTATTACCTTTGCGGGTAGACTTTTCCATGCCTCTCATCTCTTAGGACTGACCCTCAGCCCATTAAATATGCAGAAAGTCTAGTTGCTTGGACATCCGAATCATGACGCTGTTTCATCGAACGAAATTAAAGAGGTGAAGATCTGAGGGTTTTCCCATCAAAATCGTCCAGGACGACCAACTTGTGCGGCACTGTGACATACATAGCTGAGCAGTTACTAGTGCTGGGCCCGGGGGAAAGTGGGCAATTGGGGATTTGATTTGGGGGGTTGTCCTCCGGATTTAAACAATCTTCTCTGCTGTTGATGGCGACTTCAACTCAATCTTCCTCCTACGTGCTTTAAACCCGTTTCCCCTTTGGTCTGGGTGGAGAAGGGATCTATGAACGTCGAGCCCAAGAAATTTCATGAAATTAAGAACTTTGTATATCCTAATCCCATCGACGTGATCAATTTTTTTTCCAACAATGTTATAACCATTGTTAGCTCACCCTAAACTAACCATTTAGGGCGTCTTTGTTAACTGATCACGGTTAATGCAAGTAACCTCTCAGGGTCGTTTACACTAACCGACTCCGGTTAACGCACTTGTGAGTGAGAGAGCGATGGAATTCACCGCACCGCTCTCTCTCTCATCAAGTGTGCTAACTTAATCGGTTAGCAAAGGCGCCCTCAATGTCTTAGGACCCCCCCTCCCCCTTTGGCAACCACAACCAACCGTCTTGTTTGGAGTCATTATAGATGACCCAAAATCGCCTGTCCCGAACACTTTACAATGAGATTTTGCGGAGGCAAATCCAATAGACGGGAGTTGACTTGCTCGGCAACCTTTTAAGACAGATCATATCTTTAGCAGTTTGGCAGGCCCCGTCTAATCTAATTTTTATCAACTACCCGTGGGGCCATCCGATAAAAAGAAATGACAAAACTCTCTCTGTTTGACATGGATTCTTCTTGGTTTATAGGACAAACAGAGCACCAAACTGGGAGAAAAACAAATGTAACAAAGAGAGCAGGAAGAAGAAGAGGATTGTACCCATCACATAGAAAAAATATCATGAAGTTGGTACGAAAGCAACCAGGGCCGCGTCCACACCGACATGGAAGAAGGCCACGGCCATGGCTTGGTGCCTGCAACACTGTGATACCCAATCGAAAATGAAACCCGTGTAAGAAAATCTTGATGCCAACTGATTGAAGGATTAGACGTGCAGGGGAAGCAAGCAATCTACTCGTCTCTTCTTTCTTTTATAGAAGTGAGCAATCTACTAGGTGATCCTTGGTCCACACCCCCCCCTCCCTGCACACCACGTACTTTTTTAAATATGTTTTGTTTTAATCTCATCCAATCTTCACGCGGAAATGGTTGGCGTTAAGCTATCTCGGGTGGGTCTTATTCGGCTAACCTTTGTTTGCCCAGCCGCCTCATTTTGTCTCCTCAACCTTGGAAAAACCCTCACCCTCACATAAGGGAGTAGCTTACCGTAAGGGACAAACAAAACCCTGCAGAAGCTGTTCGCATTTCCACGACATTACATTGTCCGCAGCAGTACTCTAATCCTTCTGTCCGGCCCCTCTCTGTCCTTGACGTTGATAGGCCAACTTGCAAAAGGAATACACAGGGGAGAGAGAGAGAGAGAGAGAGAGAGATGACTTGGGGCCATTTTGATAACCAGAAGTTGACTTACACTTGGATTGTTTTTGGAATAACTCATTCTCACCGGAATAACTCCATGTTATCAAAAGTGAATAAACAGAATAAGCCGATGCCCTATTTGAGTGCAATCTGTCTGGTCACAGACGTGGCCCTCGGAGAAAGGACGTCGACAGGAAGCCATGATCCCAAAGCGAAAAGAGACAAAATCCCAAACAACAACAAAAGAATCTCAAAAAGGAGACAACATCAGAGGGTCCGATTTCTTGTTTCATCAAGCCCAAACCTCTTTGTCTTAACCTTGTTCTCAATGTAGCTTTTCAGAACCCTTTTTTTTTTATATTACAAACTACAAAGCCAAAAGTCCCACCTTTCCGGTGTCATCAAGCCCCACCATTCTGTCTCACTCCAAATTAACCCAATATCCATGTTTTCTCAAAAGAAGAAAAAAAAGAGAGGAAAAACTAATTAATATCGATGTAGCTTTTCAGAGCTTCCCATGTTTTGAGAGGTATGGGGAAGCACATTAGCTGCAACAAAAGATCATGTGGGTATATCACAGTGTTGCAGGTACCAAGCCATAGTGGGAGAGAATTACCCAATGCAGATTAATGTACGTACACAGGACTATCTTCCCAGCTGCTACATACACTGTTACATAAATTAAGGAAGCTTGAGAGGAGAGGAAGAGAGATCAGTAGGGGAATGCAACCGAGAAAAGAAAGAGGACCGAAACAAGGATAAGTATAGTTGGAAGCCAAGCCTAATCTCCTCCGATGGATCGCCCACAGCTACGAACCGAGACGCAAACACGTTTCTCTCTCTCTCTCTCTCTCTCTCTCTCTGCCAGAACCCATCTGGTGAGGGGAAAAAAAGGCAGGAAGGGACGCAGGGAGAAGCCATGTCTCCCAGGGCATCTCAACCTCCGCCCTCTCACTCAGAAGGAGACGACTGCTCGCCAAAGAAATCGCCATGGGAGGCGCTCAGGGGGATAACCGGCAGCTCCCCCAGACCCTGCATGAAGCCGTCCAGGTCGGCCAGCCCTCCGAAGAGGGCGCCCGGGTTGTCCGCCATCCACAGCTCGTCTGTCTCCACCTCCACCTCCACCTTCACCCTCTCCGCGAACGCCGGCGCCTGGGCGTCCCGGTACCCCTGCAGGGACCCCATCACCGCCTTGACGTCGCGGAAGCTCGGCACCTCCGGCTTGACGTCCCCCGCCCCCGCCGCCTTCTTCCTGCCCCCGCCCCCGCCGTCCCTCCTGGTGGGCTTCCCCGTGAGCCGCTGCACGAGGTCCCGGAAGTGGGCCGCGTCGGTCTGTATGATCTCCGGGGCGACTACGTGCACGATCCTTATCTTGGGCTTCGTTATCGCGCGCGACTCGGCGCGCGCTGCCAGCGCCCCCGGCGTCGGCGGCCCGTGCAGCTGCTTCTCCCCCATGCTCCGCTGTGCCTACTATGCTCACCGGAAGAAGAAGAAGAAGAAGAAGAAGAGAGAGAGAGAGAGAGAGAGAGGTGTGGGGTTGTGGAGGTGGATGTGCTTGTTGGCTTGTGATAGAAAACATTGAGGAAGGAGGCTGGCCTGGGAGGGAGGGGGGGCTTAAATAGAGGGGAGGACAAAATCGGCATTTTCTTGGATCGTTTGGGGGCAGCGAGAGGGATATTTTAGGGGGGGGGGGGGGGGGGTGTTGTTGGGGGGGAGGCATATAGAGATTGGATGAGTTTAGTGCAGCGTGTGATTCTGACAGGGGAAGTGGTGGTGGGAGAGAAAAGTCAGAGTGGCTCGAGGGAAAAGGCGATGTGAAGAAAAAGGGCTCGCTTGACGTCGCTCGTCCACTTTAACTTGAGCCCCCCTCCCTGCACCGGTACCAGGAAAAGTAAATTAGCGATGGAAAAATTCGGTCGTTAATCTCTCTTTAATCTGCGATGAATTATAGCGACGGATTAGAGAGGGATTGACGACCGTCACCGATCCATAATGAATTATCATCAATCAATAAAAAATTCATCGTTAATTTATTCTTAATTATAGATGAAATATAAAATCTCTCTAATCAGTCGCTAATTAGGGATGAATTTGCGATAGAAAAATTTACTCGCAAATCCGTCACTAATCAACGAACGATTAGAGAGGAATTTTCTTTTTCGTCACTAATCATGGACGAATTTACGATGAAATTTTTATTGATCACTAAAAATTCATAACGGATTAGTGATGATCACTAATCCCTCTCTAATCCATCTCTAAAATATTTAGCAACGGATTAGAGAAAGATTAAGGACATACTTTTTTCGTCGCTAATCTCACTTTTTCTTGTAGTACACGCACTCTCTCTCACCCCTCCCCTCCCTCCCTCCCTCTAGATCTCTCTCTCTCTCTCCTCTCTCTCCCTCCCTCCTTCTCCTTCTCCTCTCTGTCATCATCTTTCTGTCAACATCGGAGGAGGGACGCCCCCTACACACTCTCTCTCTCTCACACCCCCTCCCCTCCCTCTCTCGTATCCCGTTCTCTCTCTCTCTCACCGTCGGAGGGGGAGACGCCTCCGGCATCCCCCCTCCCTACACACTCTCTCTCTCGCCCGTCCCCTCCCCCCCTCTCTCTCAACTAACTAGTTAGGGATAATTTAATCTTTTCTTAACTTTGGGTCAACTTACTTATGGTATAGTTAATTTCTGTCGAACGAAAATAATAGAAATGACTTATTTGTACAACGATGATGATGGTAGAAACTTTTATGATAATAATTAGATTTGAGAGATTGATTGATAATTTGTTAAGTTTGTAAGGACTTAGACATAAAAAACCCAAAGTTTAATTTACTTGGAATGTACGGTGCAAATTGCTAGTGCATCGGGAATGCTAGTGTATATTGATGTGTGATATATTACGTATTGTTTTTGTCTTGCTGTAATTTAAATTTAGTGTTCCCTAATTTTAGAAGTTTCTACTTCAAATTCATCAGGTTCGATACACCCACCCCCTGATTTTTGGGTTAGGCGTTGGCCTTATATATGTATTTCATAAATTTGATTAACATATAGTTATGCGTGCATACCTTTCAATTTTTTCCGAAGGTATTATATATTCTTATATTCCTTTTTATTATCCCATTTACCCTCATAATATTGTATATCTATTTATTTAGTTACTCTCTTAGTTTCAATACCATCACAGTTGAAGGAATATTATGTTGAAAACATATAAGGAGGTTTAAAATATAATATCTTCAAAGGGTATGTATATATATAGAAAAATATGAAAGATTGTAGAGGTATTATATGTATATATCATTAGTTTAACTATACGGGGAGATTACACAAGGATAAATTAGCCCTTTTTTCTTTTAGATTATCTAAAGTTAAATTAAATAAAGAGCAAATGACATGACTTCAAATGACATAATAAAATGTATTATATATGGGGATTTATATATATGCTAATATAATTAATGAACATGAAACTATACAGTACAAGATGTAGATTCTGAATTTAGGGAAAGAGAGAAAAGGTATTAATAAATCTTTTATGCATCCTTTCTGAAAGAAAAATATTTAACCAATCTTTTATGCATGCATGCTTTCTTAATATATAAGCCCCCCTTACAACTGAGAGAGAGAGAGAGAGAGAGAGAGAGAGAGAGAGAGAGAGAGAGAGAGAGAGAGAGAGAGAGTCTTCACATTCTTGTGTTCCAAAGCTCCATGATCGATCGATCTCAACCGCCATTGCCAACTCGAGAAGAATCTTGGTGCACACGAATCCGAGTGGTGACGATCGATCGAGGAGACCTCTCCAACCCTAATTCCCAGTTCCCCTGCCGTCGACCTCACATCATATTTTAAAACGGCCACTGCACCTTCAACAAATTCAAATTATATATATGTATATAAGGTGCTCCATCGATCGTTTGGCCGTCGAATTCCCCAACCGGTACTGTATTAATTAATTAATACCAACAACACATGGGCATGGGATGACATATAACTACATTAACTATTCACCAATAATCTTAAACATGTAATACTTGTTAATTATATATCCTCTTATACATAAAATAGGTACCGTTCCCTTATTGACATATATCAGCATTAAAATATACTAGTAGTTAGTTTATATATATATATATATATAAATATGTTGCACCCATTGTTGAGATGCATATGCTCTATGCCAACCAGCTGTGTTCTTTTGTTTTTGTTTTTGTTTTTTTTTTGTTGTGCTCCCTAGCTAGCTACTGGTATATGCCATGAGGACCACCAGACCAGCTATTCGTGGGTTTTTTTAATTTGTCCTCTACCACCCCTCCCAAGCCGCCCTCTGCCGCTCTTGATCGGTCGCCCCCATACGTATACCCCATCTGATCACTTGCTGCCGCCTCCCTCCCTCCCTCCCCCGGCTCCAACAAGCCGGAGAAAACCCACACTGCACGTACCCCATCCATCGTACAGGCCGGCCCCCATTAAACAACCATGCATCCCCCTCGATCCCCATTCTTTTTATCGTCCACTATTTAAGAATCTAGTCTCTTAATTACTTGGATACTAACAACAACAACAGTCCTAGCTACTACTACTGTGATTAATTAGCGAAGTATTAGAAACATGCTTGCAAGATGTTCTTGCACCAGCTGGGACCGTTAATTACACACGGTTGCCCATTGAGACGCGGTTAGAGGTGATGCGAGAGAGGGCACAGGCTAGCGCTGCTGCCATTTGCCAGCTCGCGGTGGGGGGGGGGGGGGAGTACATGGCTGGGCTGTGTACGTGGATGGCCGGCGGGGGCCGCGCGCGGGCGGTTGGGATTCGAATTTTCCGTGCGAAACGGACCGCCCGGGGCATGCACGTGGGTGGGGGCCTTCGCGCAGGGCTGACGGGTTCTCCTCGACCGCTACGTACCTCCCCCCACTCGCCGTGAGGCCCAGCAAACCAAACCCAGACCGCGTCCGTGACGGCCTGTTCGGGCGCCATAGCTAGCTTCCCCCCCCCTCTCTCTCTCTCTCTGCGTCATCATGGGGCAGAAGGGCAGGTCTGCTCATGCTGTGATGGCCTCCCACAAAGAGAAGCCTGTCTGTCATGCAGTAGCACAAGTTGTTTCTTCCGGGGGTGGGGGAGGGGGGTGTTGGGATGGGGATGGTGGGTTTATTCCCCCTCGATCGGCGCCCGCGCGCTCTTTCTTTATGTTTAAGGGAAATCTAGCTAGTACACATGCCAGTGCATTGCTAACGTCGCTAATTTGCTGGTGTGGAGATTTTTAAATAGTGAGCACGAGGTTGCGTGCTTCTGTTTGTAATGTTTTTTTCCTTTTCTTTTTTGGAGACAGACGCGGGATTTGATTAGTGTTTCTCCGCTTTGCATGCTCCCACTGCAGGTCCGCAGATTTCTTTTGCCGTTCTTTAGATTAGAAGGCAGGCGCCTAATGAAAGATTCTGGATGCCCTCGATAATTAATTTGTTGCCCAGCGATGATGTATCTTCTACATGCGAAGGGTATATATAGCACATCATGCACTAATATATATAATTCAGCAGTTCGATGTGGATGGTGGGGAAGAAATTCCCATGTACCCGAATGTGCAGTGTATCCGGCCCCCCTCCCCCATTTGTTTCTTTGTTCAAAACCTACGTAACGTACGGGTAGAAGATTTTGAGATCCGAGTGTTTGCATTGTAATTTGTGGTGGTGTGGTTAATTAAGCTACCTCCTGGATTCAGATCACACAGTCTCAGTACCTTGTCGCCGATCGATACAGGACTACCTGTGTTGCAACTGTCAACAACCCGCGGCCCGGAATCTAACTTGCCTATTCAGATGAAGTTCTCTCTTGCAGTAACTTAGCTGCTGCATGCATGCATGTACTAACCGTCTCGATCTACTTGAGAAGCGCGTTTAATTGTCGTGTATTGTAGCATTTATAGACTCACAGTATATGCCCTTTATTTCTATGAGCACCATGCATGCATGAGCCCCCATCAAGTATATATAAACAAGTCGCACGCGGCACTACCCCGGCGGCTGTGAGGTTGCCATTTGCCGAGGTATTTACAGTGCTACAGGAGTACTACTTGTGTTGTAGGGTACAACTTGCTATTCAGGTGAAAATGTCTTCTCTATCTCACTAACTTAATTAGCACCTGCAATGCGCTGTCTCTACTTGAGAAGCCTAGCATTAATTTATCCACACACACACACACACGAGTACTGCCCTTTATTTCCACGGGCACCATGAGCACCCATCGACTATAAGCAAGTTGCACTCGGCTTATATTAGGCTGCCGAGATTTCTACAGTGTTACTGCACCCTTCTTGTCCGCCTCCGCTTCCGTTGTAAATTAGGATTTATGGACTCGATCAGTCTTGTCAAACTATCTTGAAAGAGCATACATATATGTTTCTCCAAAAGAAAACTTTGTATAGTCTAGAGACGTCCTAATTAACCTGGGGATTCTCTGCTGGGGAGTAACTTATGATGGACGTACGTACACATTCGTCTGCAGCCTTCTAGCATACATATGTAATCGATAGAGCACACGTCCACCCATGTGCGTGGCACATGCTTCTAACACGTCCCTTCCGGGAAGGCATGCACCTCAGTGAAACGTTTGCCTCAACAGTCTCATCATGTATCACTGCGACAAGAAGTTAATGATGTTGAAGCATCAATTAACTATATATATATTACACATCTGTCTAATTAGCTTCTTAATTTAATTATCTTTGTAGACTGCTGGAAGGTCCAGCCTCCCGAAGTTTCAACCCTCGTGCGCGGGACGGGACATGAGCAAGTTAATTGCAACAAATCTTACCAAGGTGACGTCGATGCCTCTATATTTTAGTGTTAAGTATCATATTCATGTGGGCAAGTTGCCGATTGGATGGCTGGCCACCCAAATTGTAGCAGCCACAATATGAGGTTGTAGGCCGTAAGCAATCTCACACCAGCCGCTAATTAATCTATTCCATTATCTTGCGTGTCAAGAAGTTATCTACTTCCTTGACCAGCTGGGCATGACCATTACATCCTGCCATTAGCTATTGAACTTTATAACCCTATTTGGGGATGATATTTTGATGATAGCCCTTCTCCCTCTCCATATCGTTCCTTTGTGTTATTTTCTATTAGTTTTTGTCCTTGAAAGACCTATATATATATAGTTGGACGGATGGGTTATGGATGTCCTGCAAAGTTTTTTTTAGAGGTTTTGGAATATAGTGAATGAAATTTCTAAGCGTACTATGTCCTAAAATATGATGGGAATTTGCCAGTTTGATGCGGAAGTTAGGGACCAAAGATGTTCAGTGGTGTGCATGGTATCAGTGTTTAAGTGATAGTAAAAGCTTGTCTCAACATCAGTGCTTTTAGAAATGGAACATTTGAGTTCAGAGGATGAACACAAAATACATGTTATCTACAGGTTGTTTTTAAACATCTCCCTGACTTAGAAGGCATAATTCATCCATTTCCTCTCCATGCAAGAACTCACAACTTCAATCAAAACGGGAAGGAAGAAAGTGAAATGATCGGCTAATTACTAATCCTAAAATATTATCTTTCTACGAGGTATTCTCTCAACAAATAAGTAATTGTTTTTTCTTT
Source organism: Amorphophallus konjac (assembly GCA_022559845.1). NCBI lineage: Eukaryota > Viridiplantae > Streptophyta > Magnoliopsida > Alismatales > Araceae > Amorphophallus > Amorphophallus konjac. The sequence continues at coordinate 75,371 of JAHNEJ010002925.1, read as the reverse complement.
GACAGGTAAGCTAAGAACAGAGGTGAAAAAATGTGCAGATCCCACTGACTCTTATTGCAAGATTTGAACCCACAAATTCCCCCATGCAAAAAAGAAATGTGAACCACCAAGCTATAATTAAGGTGGGGTTCACAAATAAATCTGTCACAAATAAGTAATTGCTACAGTGAAACGTTGATGTAATTCCAAATAACATAAATGGAAATTAAAGCCTTAAGAAAAAACTTAAAGAGGTTTCTGAAACTAAAACAAATGTCAACGTACGTAGTTGATAGTTGTCATTTCTTTTCAATTTCCTTCACCGAATCAAGGCCATTCTTAAGGCGGTCTTTTTGGATCATGTTACCTGTGCCACTGAATGTTATGTCAACCTTATCTACTGACACAGCAAAATGATATTACTCCAATGATAAAAAGATACCGTAGCATGTGGTGATTAAATAACAATTTAAGACACATAAAATCCCGTCCAAACGATCTCACTTCACTTTCTTTTCCCCCGCCATGATTTGACGGGCTTGGCAAGAATAAGATCGAACACGACCGTATTGGAAATGTTGGATCCACAAAATCGTAATGTTCCTCTTCACGGTCAAGATGGGCCGTGGACATTAATTAGATGGAAGTGACAAGATAAGAAATATATAGAGTTGGGCCAAGACGATACTCTGATACCATGTTAGATCTACAAAATCATAGTGTTGAGATACAGAGGCTCAGTGTTATAAACACATGAACCACAACTCATTTAACCAATATGGGACTATTGCCCAGGGGACTATACCCAAATATTCTAACACAACCCCTCACGGGACTATTGCCCAAGGGACTATGTCCAAATATTCTAAAACAACCTCTCACGGTCAAGATGGGCCGTATACATTAATTAGATAGAGGTGGCAAGAGGAGTTGGGTCATCTAACCTGCTCTGATACCATGCTAAATCCACAAAATCACAATGTTGAGATACAATGACCCAGAGTCATAAGCACATGAATCACAACGTATTTAACTAATACATGATTATTACCTAGAGGAACTATACCCAAATTCCAACTAACACATTGACGTCAATTTAGCCTATCTTTTTTTCCCGCCCCTTTCTTCCAACTGTTCCTTCACAATCCAAGCCTTTCCTTTCTTCCATAAGCATCTGCACGTGCTCCATATCCAAGTCAACACACCTCCAAGAAAACGGAGATGTTTAACAAGCCTGTTGCGTGTGCAAAGCAGAAGCTAACAACACTTCGTGCCTTTCCCTTTTTTTTTAATAAGTCCCATCACCAGATCAAATTACCTCCATCTCTTTTATTTCCACTGCTTTCAACGCGCATGGGTTCACACGTACGTTCTAGGTTATTTTTGCCAAGCGTATTTATAGCCCCATTAGTACACAAGTCTTGCAGAGAATTGTCACTGTTGTCTGTACGGATCAAGAGGAGATGAGGAATATGTGAGCAAGGGATGAACCATAGTTGGTGAGAAAATCCAGCATCCCCAACTAAGTAGATGCAACTTGCCTCGGGTACGTACACTGCTATTATATATTTCATATATCTATGCTTCGACCTGACCCCATGTATTAATTAGATCCACACATCCTGTGTCGTCTTCTGTGGTAGCAGATCACTTGATCACCTCTTTAATTAGTCTAGATCCAGTTCATGGTCTTCACCTTTGGTCGGATCCCCGAGACATGTCCTCCAAGTTGGTCGGAAGAATTGAAGGGTACGTACGTACGTACATATCAATGTCGAAATTAAATAGCTATAGCCTTTGAGGATGATGAAGTCTAGCAGTGCTCGTCGACATATATAGAGACTAATATATCTATATATTGCACCACCCGTTTGCTCCTTGTCATATTCTTACCAAGCTAGCCTTTTCATTTCTGTCTTCTCCTCGGATGGATCTTTTACGTACGATTATATATGGTTGACCTTAACACATGATGGAGTTGTAAGTTGCAACTAGCTAGATTATGAGTTGGTCTTACTGTGGGAGATGACGTACATATGAGATCCAGACACCTCATTTGATGTGTCCTATTAACGAATTACCACTGCTGGAATTCCCTTTACCTTGGACCTGCACATAAGGTCTCGCGTTCTTCTGGAGATCAAAAAAACAAGTTGTACGTTGACCACCCAAACAAACAAACAGATTAAAGAGCCTTTCACCGACATGCTATATAATAACCTAAACTTTCTCCACCTCCATCCATGCCTGCATCCTTCCGAGTCATTTACATAAAAGCCCATCTGTCATATCAGTGACATCCTGCTAGGGTTTACTCAATATATTCCTCCTGACTCCCCAGTCTTAAGTTAATAAAAAACAGCATCATGGCGGACCGTATATACATTGCACCTTGGCGCGCGTTTTCATGTGAGATGCTCGTCTGGTTAGGGCTCGTGCTGTGTGAAAGAGTTAAGAATGCTACATATACCGCAATGAAGCAAACAAGAGGAAGACGTCGACACAGGTGATCGACATGGCAATTGGCAAGGGAGCACACTGTTTAATTAATTACGTGCAGGTGGCTGCAGGTTTTACAGTTCATTGTTCTCCCATTATTTTGTTCCTTCGTTTGCCTATCTAGTAGTTTTACCATTTTGTTCAAACCTTGTTTCTTCGCATACATATATACAACTGCAAATGTTTACTTGATCACCTTGTTTCTTCGCATACATATATATATATGTATATATACATATATACAACTGCATATCGTTATATCAAAACTGTGGCCTTTTTCAGTTCACGTGGAAATTTATGAAGTGGCACTAGCATTTGAAAGGAGTGCACAAAGCCAAGAGATCATGATTTCAAGGGTATATATGCACGAACTGATTCAAGCATTCATATAGAGGATACACATAAAACCATAAACTTTGAAAGAATTCAAGTACAAATCTAAAAGTTAGCATGCGTAAAAGAATCATGGTTAACGTACAGTGATAAGCTAGGCCCGGGTGAATTAATTCGGCAATAAATCATTAAGTAAAGAAACCACAATCATAAACCGAGCTAAGGGAGGTAAAGAGCAACAAGCCAAGAGTGAAATACACATATGCAGAGACATAAATATAATTTCTAGCCCTTGTATCATATTTTTTTATTTATTTATTGGGGAGGATCGCCTGACACTCGTGGAAGTCTGCAAGTATCAAAAATAAAGGTGTTAGAAAGAGTCCAGGGTGTTACTCAGGGGACAATCCTCCGATATTGAAGTCGGGCCGTGACTGTCGGAGATCTTTAAGCGCGTAATAGATCGTGAGTCCGGATGGACCTGACGGAATTAGGTCTTACATAGATCGAGCCGATTTTACCCTCCTCAACATTAAATAAGACGGACGCATAAAATAAGATAGAGAGATGTTTCTCGCCCGGTGACGGAGTGGACACTCTCCCCTTTGTAAGGGAGAGGTCCTTAGCTTAATATCCAATTCCCCATCCCCATTAAAAAAAAATTATCTACCGTAAAAAAAACCTAGAGAGATAAGGTACAGATGCATCCGGGGTCATCACCTCACATGCTCGCCCATGGGATTGGGAAGGGGGAAGATATAAACGTTTATTAGCTGTGAGGTGCAGAAGTGGGCAAGTACATATTATATTAGGAGGAATAGCCCGACCACAGCATTTATGGCTATCGCCTGCGTCACTGCCCAAATTAATCGTGATGCCAGCAAGCGTGCGTCACTGCCCAAATTATGGCTAACGCCGCTGGGTTGGACGGCGTCCACTTGGAGGATCGACGACGCCCTTCACAGTTTTAATTGAAAGCTAATCTAATCTTACATGGTGTGGGGGTCTCCACAAGCACCCCTTCAATGGGTACATCTAAACAAAGTCATTGGGTAATTAAGTTGGTACAATGTTCGATGAAGGGGTGATAGTACTCGATGAAAACAGGGCTGGACTTATTCACTTTTGAAAAAAAAATTCTATATTCAATTATGGATAGGTTGAAGCTAGATTTATGTATGTTTTATTTTTAGAAATATACTTGATCACATTGTTTAAAAATATAATGCCGCAAGATATTAAGACTTAAGTCTAAAAATGAGGTCCTAGAAAAATAACTTAAGACATGAATGCCTCTAGATTTGTTACTTGAGTCTGACATCTTTTGTTGATTGAGATGATACGTACCTTTTATATCTGAGTCTTACTACTTTTGTTGCTTGAGATGATACGTCTCGATACATTCACCGCCTCAAAACATTTACATGAGATTTATTCATTAATTAATGATATGATGTAACGAGATATTATAACTTAAAATTTATGCTTCTTTTATTGTCTTTGAAATATGATTCAATACTTTTGAGATAACCGGGATGTATGTATCATTGAGTTAAGATGACATTAATAGATGAAAATTAATATTATTTTTAATTATTTTGATAATTTTAAGATTATTCTCTTAAATTATTGAGACTTATACACTTTGTTGTGACTTAAAGACTTAGACCTCGTGAGACTTACAGGAAACATCTCACAATGCGTCTCAAGATTTTTTAAACTATGTTTGATTGGGATAACACATTTATGTTTATAAACATACTAGATCAAGGCCTACTATATTTATTCGCATGGTTAGTCTAAGTTTCTTTTGTAATTGCTCAGATTTTATCTATATCATGTTTAGTAACTTCTTAATATGTCTAATATAGCTATATCTTTTAACTCGTGAAGTAGCTCAAAGGAATTCATAAACATGCAAGACGGGTATGCTTGATTTAATGGTCAAAGAACTCGCATTGGACTTATGTTCTAACTCGATTATTAAATAAACAAATTTAAATGGAACAGATCTCAGCGCATCCGGTGTCAAATTAATAACCCTATCTTGATAAAAACTCAGCTCACTTAGCAGTTGTCCCGAGCTCGAACATAGCAAAACTAAACTCTGTTTGTTTAGGTAGCACTTGCACCTGGGGTTATATGACACATCACGTGTGTAGTGAGATTTTCTTACTTCTATTTTTCATAGTTACATGTTGATTTAGAGCCAAACTAATTAATGCACATGCCCGTATAAGATACACTATAATTGGATATCTAAAAAATATTTTTTAAAAAATATTTGATGTCTTTAATGAGCTGATAGCCGTCTGTCCATTACCAATTTTTCTCTTTTTGAAAATTTTTTGCAGTTAGTATTCTTCTTCTTCTTCCTTTGATCCCTGTGGGGTTAACACACCCACGAGCAAATGGGCTCACATCAGTTGGTTGTATTAGAGCCCCCTCTAGTATACGCCGTACGGCCCATTTTATGACATCCGGTAGTCTGATTTGCTGCACCACCGGTAGTGCAAGTAAAAAAAAAAAACAGGTTGGCCGTAGTCCACTGCATGTTCGTACTATTTAATCGACGACCGGACAGTTGAAAAAATAATAAAATAAAAATCAGGCATATCGCCTCTTTCCTCAAATATGATCAAACAATATTCCTTTGCATTCTTATTCCATTCATTATTGCATTATTACATTGTTGTACAGATTGATTGCAATCAATAAGACTTTCTTTTTTCATTTTTGTCCGGTTTACACTCAGTACTTAGATGTGGTTATGTTTATCTTAACCTTTTGCTAATTAACAAAGAAAGGAGGAGAATACTTGTGATGAACTGTAATTGAATAAAACTGGGGAGATCACTTACAATTGGAGATAATATTGGAGAACACTTGCGTATAAATATACAAAAACATATATATTAAATTTTTGTAGTAATTCAGGAGGGTAAATCCGACTCAGCCTATAACCCATCACCAACAAGCCCAGGTCGACCTACGAATGGCAAACGCACCCAAAAGCGTCCGACAGCCGCGGCCCATAAGGGAGCGGCCCAATTCGACTTGGCATTGAATTCTACAGCACGTGAAAGGCGACGGCCCAAGTGCAATGATCGCCGGAAGACTCTCCGACGACCTACCGTTACCCTCCACGACGTCGGTCCCGACCCCATAACGGATGAGCACGCCCCACGAGTGTCGTAAGACTCGCCCAGGGACCTGCCGACGCCGGGATAATCGCCCCTCAACGGGAAACTCCCACCACGATCGCGGGAGAAGTTACTCCACTACTTACGTCCTTCCCTGTTAAGGGATAGGCCACTTACACCAGGACAACCCCCTATAAGAGGGACCACGACAGAGAAGAGAGGAAGGGTTGATCATTCTGCCAAATCGCTACACAAGAGAACCGAGCTACTAGCCTTGCTGCAGAAAGAGAGAGGTTACGACAGCCCACGCCCAGAGAGAGAATTTCTCCTGCACTACCTTATCACTCAGCGAGCACTCTCCGAGTGAACATTGGGAGGAGCTGCGAACACTCGTCTGGAGGATCTACACGGCTCCCCGATCTTCTACTACGACCTTTATCTCACTCTCTCGCCAGCTCTTCTCTACTCTTATTTAATCCGTTGCTAACTTAAACATCGGAGGGTTGTCCCCTAGGGTAACACCTGGGACTCCTTCTGTAATATCCCGGACCCTTCGGATCCCTCTTCTTGGGTCTCGGATCTATTTTCTCAGAGATTTTATTCTCATTTTACCCAGGGTTATCTTTCGGACATCTTTCGGGTTCGGATCTGTGCGATTCGGATCAGTTTCGGAGGTCCCAGAACGTGTTCCGCGGTTTCCCGTATTTTTTCGTGACAGGACCTACGGAACCCCGTAGTGAGTGAACCGGGTCGTTCACCTACTCAGGAATGGTACCACAGCGATCAACGCGTTCCAACGATCGCGGCGGTATATTTTCCAAAATTTTTGGATTTTCTATATAAACCCCTATTTCCTTTTTCTTTTCCCCTTTCTTCTTCTTTCTTCCTCTTCCTTCTTCCTTCCGTGAGCGACCACCCCCTTCCTCACTCTCTTCATCCGGCGTGACCGCGGTGGCGCCCCTCCCTGAATGCAGACGGCAGTGAGGTTACGGCATGGCGGCGACGGCGGTGGCGAGGCGATCGTGGCGGCGTGTGGCTCGTGGGATTTCGTGAAGGAACGAGGGTTCTAAAAGCTTCTTCTTCGCGTTCGGCGGCGTTTCGGTGGAGCTTTAGCTCCATTGAGGTAGGGAGACGGATCCCCATGCTCATCCCGTCGTCTCCCATGATTTGTAGGCCGAGGAGAGGTCGAGAGGGACGTTTTTGAGCCGGGTAGGGCAAAATCCATGTTTTGGGGGTTGTGTGCCGATCTACCGTTTCGTCGCATTTCGGACCGATTCGAGGGCGTAGATGTATGCTAGGGGCTATAGGGGAGCTTCCCCCTTGTTTTTCCCCTCATCCGTGGATGATCGGGGCGTGGAACGAGTTTTTGGGTTTGTTCCCGTCGGCCCATTCTTGGGACGATTTGGCGGTCCTTCCAGAGATCGCCAGAGCCTTTGGCGGCCCAGGGTAGGTGCGCCAGAGCCTGTGGCGGCCCACGGTGGGTGCGCCACATGGCACTGTTTTGTCGGCAGGTCCCCATGCCTTCTGGCGGTTGCACGATAAACCGCCAGAAGATGTGGCGGCCGAGGGTCAGATAGCCAGAGGGCGAGTTGACCGTTGGTTTTCAACCGTTGGGAGTTTTTGGGGTGTGGCGGCCGAAGGTACGCCCGCCACATCTTTGTGGCGGACCAAGGTAGGACCACCATTTCCTTCGCAACCGAGGGTGTGGCGGCCCATTGTTGGACCGCTACAGTCCCTCTGGCGGCCCAGTTCTGGACCGCCAGACTCTGTGGCGGCCAAAAGGTGGACCGCCAGAGAGCTATGTCCGACCGGAGTTATATTTTGCCGATTCGAATCTGGGGTGAGTGATCTCGAACCGCGTGCTTACCCGTGGTCTGACAGATGCTGGGCATCATGTGGGGGCCACACGTGAGGGTGCCGTGGGATCCTGAGAGTTGGTGTTCTCGGCTCCTGTCACCGTGAGTCAATGTCGGTACGAGGAGCGGCCCTTGTACTTTGTCCGGTTTAGACGTCGTTTTCCGTTGACTAGAGAGTCTACTCCTTCAGTGACCCTCCACTAGTCGTAGCCTTCTGATACACGAGTGGTCCCACCAGGGAGTGGTGGCGAGGCTACCTTGAGAGACGGTTTTAGACTGGTTTCCGTCGGGCCCCACGTCTACTAGAAAGAGTCCGGCTGAGGAGAAAACCAGTCTGAGGGCCAGACCAGAGACGCACGGTCTGTGTGTGCACACGTGTTATGTGGTTACTAGTACGGTGTTCCCGTTCCACCAGGGGTCGAGGGGGACACCCGAGGCGTGGTTTAAGTCGTCAGTGGACGCATCCGGCCTTGCTTCTAGTGGGTTGGTACTGTTAGTGTTGGTGTGCTACAGGCCAATTTCGGGTCAGGTAGGCCCAATAGTTGTACGATCTTGTTCATTATTAATAAAGTGGTATTTGAGCGTAAATATGCGATTGTGTTACTTTACGTTGTCCCTAGGATATGTGGTTGTAAAGTCAGCTCGAGATGGGATCTCGAACATGAGATTGACTTTACGTGTACACATACCTTAAACTGTTCATGGTTGGAGGGTAATCACTCGGGGACTTTGATTACCTATTAAACCAGTACACATGATGTGTCAGTGACCAGTCTCATGGTCATTGGTGCAGGACACCAACACATATTTGTAGGTGTATGTCCTTGGAGGATGTACACTGAACTGATCCGCTATTGGATCTTCAGATGGTTGATTATACCTAATGTCAACTGAAGATCTAACTGTCTCAGTAGCATCGTTGGTCCTTTGACCTGAGGCATTGATCGGATCTTACACGAGGATTAGAATGGTTTAATCACTTGGCTAAGTGACTTTAACCATAAGTCATGAGTTGCCGAGTCGTTAACCATTCTAGGATACGTGTGAAGATCATCAATGGTCAAGAAGGGATCGCTCACTGTCGGGTATATATCAGACAGTTAATGGGTCATGACATTGACGCTCCGTTAAATCCCTGGCCAGGGTCGTATGAGTTCGTTTAGAACGGACGTCATACACTTTAAGGAGGTCATAGTCAAATGGCACGATCATGGGGTTTGACAGATACCGTACCCTCGATCGTACCAGACTCATAGAAGGAGCGAGGGATTATATCGATGCGGTAACTGTGGACTTACAGGTACCAGACAGGCTGGTTTAAACCCGGCGTCCTCTAGGATCACGCGGATTTGCTTGACCCAACGTGATCGAAAGGTTCGGAATAAATCAAACTATTATTCGGCTCTTGTAGAAGCGAAGAATATGTTTAATTTACTTCTAATTGGGAATTAGAAGTTAATGGGCCTTAAACTAGAGTGACTATGGGCCTAGAGGATCACACACAATGGATTCTTGGGTGACGGATTATTGTTATACAAGTGTATGTATTAATTCCTTTTGGAAAGGAGTGTAAATGGAGCTTAATACATATGTATAATAATAGATAGGACATATATATAGTTTCGGTCTTTTGGAATCCTTTTCTAAAAAGCCTAAACTCTATATATATATATCCTACGTGAAGCTCATTCGAGCTTCTTCTTTCCTTCCCTTAAGCTAACCAAGCATTAAGTTTAAGGGAGAGGATTAGTCTTCTCCCTTTCTCCCCCTTGCTCTCTCTCTCTCTGCAGAAGGTGTTAGAGCCGGGGAAAGTTGTGCCGGGGAGGTACTGTCGCTGCGCAAGGGTCCGTGTGGATCTGCTCTAGAGGCCGTACAGCTGTGCGGCTCGGTTTCTCTGCATCGGGCTTAGCGGACAGCGTTGTTCCGCGCAAGGTGAAACACGCAACCCGTAATTAGGGTATTAGAAACACCGATTAGAGCACAGATTAAGCTTTCCATAACACCGGGATCGGGCAAATAAAATTTTTGTTATCCGCTGCGTCGCCCGTAGGTGCTTTGCGAAACCTTACAGTGGTATCATAGCCAGGTTCGCACTCTGGTCGGTGTTTTAGCGTCGTTTAGTACCATACTTTAGGGGTAATAAAATCTTCAATTATTATTTGTTGAAAGAGATCTAGGCGTCTCTGTTCTTCAAGGATGCGGGGCATCCAAGCAGCAAATTTTTGAATAAAAAAAATAAAAAAAAATTAGCAGTGCGCCCGCCGCGTGCGCATCGTGGCGGCGCACGCGGCACCCGCGGTCAGCGCCCGTGGGTGCTGACCGCGGGGGCGGGCGGGGCGGCGCCCGCCAGGCGGGCGACCGCGTACGGGCGCGGGCGGGCCCGCCCACGCCATCAGCGTGGGCGGCCGGGCCCCCCCCTTGCGGGGGTTTTTTATTATTTTTTTGAAAAAAAATTTGCTTATTTTTAATTTAATGGTGCATATATTAATATATATATTAGATATATATATTAAAATACTCAGTGAATTAATTAGAATTTTATCTATTAAGTTAAATAGTGTTACCTCAAAAGTAAATGTCGAATGGTAAATTTTATTTAACCGATTTGAATTTACGGAGGTGAGATAATTACTATTTACCTTGAGATAAAATGGTAATAATTGAAGTTACTTCAGTAAAATTTAAGTTTTTAAGTTTTTAATTATTAGATAATTAAAAAAATTCAAATTTTAAATTTTATTGAAGTTAAATGTAGAAAATTCAATTATTTAAATTTTAATTATTTGATAATTGTTAAATTCAAATTTTAAATTTTAAAAAATTACTAATTGAGAATAATTGCATTATTTTAAATTTATTTTCAAACAAACAAAATTATTGGATAATTAGTTTGAATTTAAATTCAAATTATTGGCATGTTTAAATTTTGAATTTAAATTTGATTATTGGATAATTAAATTTAAATTTAAATTTAAATTTAATTAATTATCTCAATTAGATGCCCCTGTAGAAAATGATGGTTCTTTACGTGCTTTACTTTATTTACCTTGAACTGGCCTGCTTGTGTGTTTAGTTTTAGTTAATCATGCTTTGATTTTTAAAATTAAACAAAGGTGGCCTGTTTTTGTTTGCACATCCCATTTTTAAATTCAAAAGTAAGGATTATTTTCAGAAAATAACCCTTGATTGATTTTATTTGAATGGGTTGGCAAGTGATCATGGACTTGGATTAATGTAATTAATTGGGGTCTGCGAACCTCCTTTCTCTCTCTGTTAAAATTCCAATGTACTTCTATCTTCCTCTATTGTTGTACTCGCCCTAAGGGCTGCTGGAATTTGAGTCACATGTAATTTAATTTTTCCGGCCTGCGTGCCGTGTAAAAGTTGTAATTGATGCGGCGTCGGAATTTGAAAGCGCGGAGCACACCCGACGAGGACGATCCAGCTGCTTCGGAAGCGGGCCGGATGTCTTAGTTACATTAGGGTTAAAGTCCATGATCACTTGCGTTTATTTTTGCATTAGATGCATTTAGTTTGTGCAAACTACTAGGTACAGTAAATATATTGGATATATTTATATTACCACCTAGGGTGAGATCAAGATAAAATCGAATTCCCTCGCGCTTAAATTTTAGATCTGGTAAGCGTGGTTCTAGGAGTATCGTGGCCCTCCATCATTATGGAGTGAATGAACGTCTTCATTTCATGGATTTGTTGTGCTTTCCACAAGGTCCATGAGTTTGGGGGCGGGATTAAACTCCAAGGCTCGGCCTCAATGGGGTGAGGAATTGAACTCGGCTTTGTTGTGCTTTCCACAAGGGTCGGGTCATGAACTCATTGCTATGTAGTAATGGTGGTTAGATCTAACCGAGAATATCCTTTGTTGTGCTTTCCACAAGGAGATGATTTCTCGGGGGCTGAATATTGGATATTGCATTAGATGCAAGTGCTTGTTGACTGTCCTTGAGATGATGTATGGTTTGTTGTGCTTTCCACAAGGTCGTACATCAGTCTCGTTGGGATTCCGACCCACTAGGTAGATCTCGTTGATCTCCCGTTCTATATACTGAGGGTTATATAGTCCGATCGAAAAATAGTGGGACTAATTAAGATAGAAAATCACATCTAAGTTAGAATTTGAACACATGCTAAGTTGTCTTTTATTTCTTATGCAGATTACAATGTCGTCGTCCAACCCCCTCCGCGGCATCTTGGATGCAAATAGATTAACTGGACCGAATTACTCGGATTGGCTGCGTAATCTACGCATAGTCCTTACCGCCGAAAAGATTGCGTACGTGTTGGACACGGTTCATTCTGAGCCAGCTCCTGATGCCGACGAGGGCGAGTTACTGGCTTATGCCAAGTGGTCTGAGGACTCCTCCCTTGCCCAATGTTACATGTTGGCCTCTATGACTCCCGAGCTACAGAGGCAATTTGAAAAGACTGATTGTAGAAGTATACTTCTCAATCTACACCAGCTCTTCGGGGAGCAGGGTAGGATTGAGAGGTATGACATCTCAAAAAGGCTTTTCAGGACACGGATGTCTGAGGGTTCATCAGTGCAGGCCCATGTACTGAAAATGATGGAGTGGATTGAAAGACTCAATGCATTGGGGTTCAAGTTGGATCTTGAACTATGCATTGATCTTGTACTCTAGTCATTGCCTGATTCCTTTTCTTCCTTCATCATGAACTTTAACATGAACATGATTGAAGCAACTCTCTCAGAGATGCTCAATATGTTAAAGAGTGCTGAAGGAACCATCCAGAAAGATAAATCATCTTCGTCTGTAATGATTGTTGGTCGGGCCAACAAGAAAAGGAAGGCAACCCAAATATCCACCATAAGTAACAAAGGGAAGGGAAAGAAAAAGGCCACGGGTAAGCAGCTCGCCAAGGTTGACAAAGGGAAGGGCAAGAAGAATGAAAAGGAAGACAAATGTTTTCGATGCGGGGAAACTGGGCATTGGAAAAGGAATTGCAAGGTAATTCTAAATGAAGGTATTTTTGTCATAGACCTTAATTTGTCATATATGGAATCCACATCATGGGTATTGGATACTAGATGTGCATCTCATATCTGCAATTCTGTGCAGGTGCTGGCAAATAGAAGGCGATTGGACAAAAAGGAGATTGAACTGAGGATGGGAAATGGAGCTTTGGTTTCTGCCAAAGCTGTCGGGACTGCACGCCTCAGTTTACCATCAGGAGTCATTCTGGAGCTCAATGACTGTTATTATGTTCCTAATATTATTAAGAACATTATTTCAATATCTGGCTTGTATAACATTGGATATACATTGACTTTTAATAGCACTGGGTGCTCTATAATGAATAATGGTTTGATTATAGCCGATGGTTCATTGGTCAATGGTCTTTATGTATTAGATACACGTTCTAATGTTATGCAAATTTCCAATGCTGATGAAGTGAATTCTGCATATCTATGGCATTGCAGACTTGGCCATGTAGGTGAGAAAAGAGTCTCTCACTTACACTCAAATGGGTATTTGAATTCGTTCGAATACAAGCCATTTGATACCTGTGAGTCGTGTCTCATGGGGAAAATGACCAAGGCTCCTTTTGGTGGACATGGTGAGAGGACTGTTGACCTTCTCGAGCTCATACACTCGGATGTGTGTGGACCCATGTCCATAGAAGCAAAAGGAGGTTATCTCTATTTCATTTCTTTTATTGATGACTTCTCTAGATATGGCTATGTGTATTTAATGAGACATAAGTCACAAGCCTTTGAGAAGTTTAAGGAATACAAGATTGAAGTAGAGAAACAGACAGGCAAAAGTATTAAGGCTCTTCGATCGGATCGAGGAGGTGAATACTTAAGTCATGAATTCACTTCTTATCTTAAAGACCATGGAATAGTTTCTCAGTGGACTCCACCGTATACACCACAGCATAATGGTGTATCCGAGAGGAGAAACAGGACCTTGTTAGACATGGTCCGATCCATGATGTCTATGTCAGGACTACCCTTGTCTCTCTGGGGCTATGCGTTAGAGACTGCGGCTTATTTATTGAATAGGATCTCAAGTAAATCAGTTCCTTCTATACCATATGAGATATGGAAGGGCAGGAAATCAAATTTTAATCACATTAAAATTTGGGGGTGTCCTGCTCATGTAAAGAAGAACGAGAGTGATAAGCTTGAGTCGAGAACCGATAAGTGTAGGTTTGTGGGATATCCAAAGGAGACGTTTGGATATTATTTCTATCACCCTTCTGAGCAAAGGGTCTTAGTGGCCAAGAGAGCTGTATTTCTGGAAAGAGAATATCTACTCCAGAAAAATAGTGGGAGCCAGATAGAATTGGACGAGGTCCAAGAACCACAACCCATAGACACAAACTCGTTAGATGAGACGGTATCGATTGATCCTATTCAAGGTGAAACACTGACACTACGGAGATCTGGTAGACTACCGAGAGAACCTGAGAGATATGTTGGACATGTCTCAGAGGGGTCCTCTAAGGTATGTATCGATGAGGATGATGATCCTCAGTCGTACCAGGAGGCGATCCATAGTGTAGACTCCGAGAAATGGCAAGAGGCAATGGATTTAGAAATCCAGTCCATGTACACCAATAAAGTTTGGAACTTAGTTGATGTACCCGAAGGGAAGGTCTCTATCGGCTGCAAATGAATTTTCAAAAGGAAAATCGGTGCAGATGGACAGGTTGACACATACAAGGCTAGACTAGTGGCGAAAGGATATCGTCAAAGGCAAGGCATTGACTATGACGAGACGTTTTCGCCGGTAGCCATGGTTAAGTCAATCAGAATCCTCCTTACCATTGCTGCATACCTGGATTATGAGATCTGGAAAATGGATGTGAAGATAGCTTTTCTTAATGGAAACCTGTCAGAAGAGGTGTACATGGTACAGCCTGAGGGATTCAACTCCAAGCCACATCCTAATAAGGTATGCAAACTTCAAAGGTCCATTTATACATTAAAGCAGGCATCTAGAAGCTGGAACTTAAGATTTGACGAGGCTGTCAAATCTTTCAACTTCATTCGGAATGAAGATGAACCCTGTGTTTACAAGAAGGTCAGTGGGAGCTCAGTGACCTTCTTGGTCCTTTATGTTGATGACATCTTACTCATTGGGAATGATGTAGGGATGTTGACATCAACTAAGTCTTGGTTGTCCAAGACTTTCTCCATGAAGGATTTGGGAGAAGCATCCTATGTGCTGGGCATAAGGATATATCGAAATAGATCTAAAAGGATACTATGATTATCCTAATCCATGTACATAGATACTATCCTCAAAAGGTTTAGGATGGAAAATTCCAAGAGAGGTCTCATTCCCATGAGACATGGAATTTGCCTATCCAAGGGGATGAGTCCTAAAACTTCTGAGGAGGTGGCACACATGAATAAGGTACCCTATGCTTCAGCGATAGGGTCAATCATGTATGCAATGCTATGTACACGGCCTGATGTTGCCAATGCTTTGAGCATTGTCGGTAGATATCAGGTAAATCCAGGCGAAGAGCACTGGAAGGCAGTAAAGGGCATCCTTAAGTACCTGCGAAGGGCTAATGATCTTTTTCTGCTTTATGGAGGAGAGGACTTACAGCTTAGAGCTTACACAGATTCTAGTTTCCAGTCAGATCCAGATGACTGCAAATCCATGTCTGGATTTGTATTCATGTTGAATGGAGGGGCAGTCAGTTGGAGAAGCTCCAAGCAAGACACGACTGCAGACTCGACGACGGAGGCAGAATATATTACTGCAGCAGAAGCTGCTAAGGAAGCCGTCTGGATGAAGAAATTCATCTTGGAACTTGGCGTAGTTCCAGAGATATCAGCTCCCATCCCATTATTTTGGGATAATAATGGGGCCATCGCCCAGGCAAAGGAACCGAGATCTCACCAAAGGTCAAAGTATATTCTCAGGCGCTTTCACCTTATTCGGGAGATTGTTGATCGTGGAGATGTGACGTTAGAGCGTGTACCGTCAGAAGATAACATAGTAGATCCACTGACTAAGCCTTTGACACAGACTGTGTTTGAGCGTCATTGGGATAAGATGGGCCTCAAAGTTGTGGGCAATTGGCTGTAGTTCAAGTGGGAGATTGTTAGTGTTGGTGTGCTACAGGCCAATTTCGGGTCAGGTAGGCCCAATAGTTGTACGATCTTGTTCATTATTAATAAAGTGGTATTTGAGCGTAAATATGCGATTGTGTTACTTTACGTTGTCCCTAGGATATGTGGTTGTAAAGTCAGCTCGAGATGGGATCTCGAACATGAGATTGACTTTACATGTACACATACCTTAAACTGTTCCTGGTTGGAGGGTAATCACTAGGGGACTTTGATTACCTATTAAACCAGTACACATGATGTGTCAGTGATCAGTCTCATGGTCATTGGTGCGGGGCACCAACACATATGTGTAGGTGTATGTCCTTGGAGGATTTATACTGAACTGATCCGCTATTGGATCTTCAGATGGTTGATTATACCTAATGTCAACTGAAGATCTAACTGTCTCAGTAGCATCGTTGGTCCTTTGACCTGAGGCATTGATCGGATCTTACACGAGGATTGGAATGGTTTAATCACTTGGCTAAGTGACTTTAACCATAAGTCATGAGTTGCCGAGTCGTTAACCATTCCAGGATACGTGTGAAGATCATCAATGGTCAAGAAGGGATCGCTCACTGTCGGGTATATATCAGACAGTTAATGGGTCATGACATTGACGCTCCGTTAAATCCCTAGCCAGGGTCGTATGAGTTCGTTTAGAATGGACGTCATACACTTTAAGGAGGTCATAGTCAAATGGCACGATCATGGGGTTTGACAGATACCGTACCCTCGATCGTACCAGACTCATAGAAGGAGCGAGGGATTATATCGATGCGGTAACTGTGGACTTATAGGTATCAGACAGGCTGGTTTAAACCCGGCGTCCTCTAGGATCACGCGGATTTGCTTGACCCAACGTGATCGAAAGGTTCGGAATAAATTAAACTATTATTCGGCTCTTGTAGAAGCGAAGAATATGGTTAATTTACTTCTAATTGGGAATTAGAAGTTAATGGGCCTTAAACTAGAGTGACTATGGGCCTAGAGGATCACACACAATAGATTCTTGGGTGACGAATTATTGTTATACAAGTGTATGTATTAATTCCTTTTGGAAAGGAGTGTAAATGGAGCTTAATACATATGTATAATAATAGATAGGACATATATACAGTTTCGGTCTTTTGGAATCCTTTTCTAAAAAGCCTAAACTCTATATATATATCCTACGTGAAGCTCATTCGAGCTTCTTCTTTCCTTCCCTTAAGCTAACCAAGCATTAAGCTTAAGGGAGAGGATTAGTCTTCCCCCTTTCTCCCCCTTGCTCTCTCTCTCTCTCCAGAAGGTGTTAGAGCCGGGGAAAGTTGTGTCGGGGAGGTACCGTCGCTGCGCAAGGATCCGTGTGGATCTGCTCTAGAGGCCGTACAGCTGTGCAGCTCGGTTTCTCTGCATCGGGCTTAGCGGACAGCGTTGTTCCGCGCAAGGTGAAACACGCAACCCGTAATTAGGGTATTAGAAACACCGATTAGAGCACAGATTAAGCTTTCCATAACACCGGGATCGGACAAATGAAATTTTTGTTATCCGCTGCGTCGCCCGTAGGTGCTGTGCGAAACCTTACAGGTACTCCTGTCTTTGTCTGGTAGTAACTCTTGGGTTTTCTTTAGCTTTTGACAAGTTATCTCAATTTTCATGCCGTGTGTTCGGTACTAGTCGTCGTAGTAGCTTGTAGTTACTTTCCGCGCAGTTTCTCAGTTTGCGAGGTGGGGACCGGATGATCCCTACTAAGCCTTGTGTTTTGAGGCTCATTCCCTGCGTGTTTTCACCGTGTTTCGGGTGAGACGAGGCTTCACGTGGTTCAGGTGCCCAGGGTAAGTTACTAGTTGCCAGTTCCGGGGTATGCCCCGTCTAGTTGTACTTTTCTTTGGACTGTACTAGTTGTGGACTACAGTCTTTTTTAGACTGTTGTTATTTTGTGGACCATATAATTTAATTAATGTTAATTATTACTTCCTGCTTAATTCATTTAATCTGCATAGCTCTGCAATTATTTTAGATTCTTGTGTATCTCCACATCATCCTTTCAACCCTTCCGAGTCTTCGGGCTCGTGGGTGGCGATTCGAGATTCGGGTTATCGGGCCTTCCCGGTGTTCGGATCTCGGGTCGTTACAGCTGGTATCAGAGCACAGTTGTGGATATATATGAGAATCATAAATAGTTGCAGTGGTCCACTAGTCCATAATGATGATGTACAGTCGGCACTGGCTTAGGGCATCGTGTGTTTTATTGATTTCGCCGTTTCTCGTGTCTTCTGTCTTTTTGCAATAGGCGAGTATGGCGCCGAGGCGGAGGATTCGCTCTCAGCAGGGATAGTCGACAGAGGAGCAGGAGGAGCAGAGCAGAGTGCCACCAGTTACCACCCAGGCAGGGGATGCACCAAGAGTTCTGGGGGCTGAGGATTTCTTTCGGAGTATGTTTCAGGCCATGGCTCAGCAGTTTGGCGGTGATGCTGGTGAGGGCTCGTCGGCTAGGGGTGGACCCAGTCGTGCTGCGAGGGACTTCTTGCAGTTTCACCCACCCTATTACGAGGGCTAGCTAGATCCCGATGTGGCCAGGTGATGGCTTGATGAGATGGAGAGAGTGTTCAGTTCCATGCGCTGTGCTGTGGAGGACATGGTGATGTTGGCCTGTAACCAGTTAGAGGGTACGGCTCGAGATTGGTGGTCTTCGGAATGGAAGCTATCCTTTCGATCTCGTCCGCTTCAGGAGATCGTGTGGAAGGACCTTGTTACGGTCTTCGAGCGTACTTTCTGCCCATCCTATGTTGGAACGCAAGAGATATGTCAGTTTTTGGAGCTGGTTCAGGGCGACATGTCAGTGTTGCAGTACAGGGCTCGGTTTATGGAGTTAGGCCGTTATGCTCCCCATATCATGGAGTATGAGGGAGTGAAGATCGAGCAGTTTGTTCAGGGTTTGAGGCAGGAGCTGAGGCACCTCTTGATGGCGAACGCTGCTACTGATTTGGAGATAGCGTCTCGTGTGGCGGCATCTTTGGAGCTGGATATGTAGAAGGTCCGAGGACCGGGAGGCCAGGGGCAGTCCCAGTCAGGCCGTAGTCAGCACACGGCTACCCAGCAGCAGAGTACTTTCCATCACACTATGGGTAGTTCGGGAGCATCGACACCGGCAGCGTTAGTGACATGATCTGCGTCTTTTGGCTCCAAGGTCAAGAAGTTTCTCAAGAAGAGTTTCCAGAAGAAGCGTAAGTATCAGAGGCAGGCGTCTTCGGGTAGTGTGCAGCAGCCGGTCCCTTTTCAGCGTCAGGGATCAGTGGGTGGATCGCGGGAATTGTGTCCCCGGTGTGGCGAGTCACATCCAGGCAGGCAGTGCACGGCGTCGGTGATTTGTTTCAGGTGTGAGCAGCCAGGGCATATGGCGCGTGACTGTCCTCAGAGACCGCAGCAATAGCAGTTTCCTCCGCAGCAGCAGTACCCTCAGTAACAGAGGCAGCAGCAGTAGCAGCGGCCACATGGGCAGTATCCGCCGCTACCCAGGTCAGCCAGTGTGGGAGGCAAGCAGAGATCCCGAGGCCAGATTACACACATGACCAGGGCAGAGGCATTGGCGTCACAGCTCGTGGAATGTACCGTTCTGATTTTGGGTTGTGCGGCTCGAGTTTTGTTTTATTCTGACGCATCTCATTCGTTTATTTCGGAAGATTTCGCACTGAGTATTGAGGAGCATGACCCAGTTGTCTTGTGATTTGGCAGTGGAGTTACCTTCTGGTGATTTTATGATCACTCCGTATTATTTTGATGAGGTTCCTGTGTGGGTTGAAGGGCGGAGTTTGCCGGCCAGGCTTTATGCATTGCCACTTCAGGACTTTGATGTGATTTTGGGCATGGATTGGCTCGAGGAACATCATGCTTTGGTGGATTGTGGCTCGAAGAGGGTTTATTACCGGCGACTTCGTGGACCCACCTTCTATTTCCAAGGTATTAGGTCTTCCTCTTCCCGCTTTCTTATTTCGGCTATTAGGACTCGTCATTTGCTTGATGCGGGTTGTCAGGGTTTTCTCGCTTCTGTGGTCGTGGTGGACCAGTCGGAGCCGGATGTGGAGAACATTCCGGTGGTGTGCGAGTTTCCCGATGTTTTTCTCGAGGACCTACCTGGATTGCCTCCCCAGCGGGAGATTGATTTTTTGATCGAGATTGTGCCTGGTAAGGGACCTTTGTCGAAGGCTCCTTACCATATGACTCCCGCTGAGTTGAGAGAGTTGAGGGGGTAGTTGCAGGAGCTGCTAGCCAAGGGGTATATTCGTCCTAGCTTTTCCCCTTGGGGTGCGCCAGTATTGCTCGTGAAGAAGAAGGATGGTAGTCTGAGGTTGTGCATTGACTACCGGCAGCTGAATGAGGAGACCGTTAAGAACAAGTATCTGTTGCCACGGATTGATGACTTGTTCGACCAGCTTCAGTCTGCTCAAGTGTTCTCGCGGATTGATTTGCGGTCCGGTTATTATCAGTTGCAAATTCGAGAGTCTGACGTGGAGAAGACTGCGTTCAGCTCGAGATACAGGCATTATGAGTTTTTGGTGATGCCGTTTGGGCTCACCAATGCCCCCGCAGCGTTTATGGATTTGATGCAGAGGATGTTCCGTCCCTACTTGGATCAGTTCGTGGTCGTGTTTGTGGACGACATCCTTGTTTATTCACGGTCTGTTGATGAGCATGCGTATCATTTGAGGGTTTTGTTGCAGACTTTGCGATATCACCAGTTGTATGCTAAACTCAGCAAGTGTGAGTTTTGGCTTCAGGATGTGCACTTTTTGGGACACGTGATTTCTGGTGATGGTATTTCCGTGGATCCAGCCAAGGTCGAGGCAGTGATGCAGTGGCCGAGGCCAAGGTCCGTGACAGAGATTCGGAGTTTCTTGGGGCTTGCAGGCTATTATAGGAGCTTCATTCAGAATTTTGCTCGTGTTGCAGCCCCGATGACCAGGCTTACGCGGAAGGATGTGCCGTTTGTCTGGACTGGTGAGTGTGAGCAGATCTTTATGGAGCTTAGGAGGTTGCTCACCTCGGCACCAGTGTTGGTGTTACCTTCTGGATCAGGAGGTTTTTTGGTGTGTACAGATGCTTTCGGGATTGCGTTGGGTGCTGTGCTGATGCAGCACGGTAGAGTGGTGGCTTATGCATCTTGGCAGCTAAAGTCCCATGAAGAGAACTACCCCTACCCATGACCTTGAGTTGGCGACTGTGATCTTTGCATTGAAGATTTGGAGGCAGTATCTGTACGGTGAGAAGTTCGAGGTGTTCACAGACCATCAGAGTTTGAGGTATGTGTTCACTCAGAAGGACCTCAACCTCAGGCAGAGGCGATGGATGGAGTATATAAAAGATTATGACTTCACCCTGTCTTATCAGCCGGGCAGGATGAACGTCATTGCCGATGCCTTGAGTAGGAAGGTCGTTGTCAGCACCCTGATGATGAGGAAGTGGAGGCTCTCTGAACAGGTGCCGGTCGTGACATTTAGGCTTAAGGTTCCCCAGGAGCCGGGGTCAGCTGTTCTTGCGAGCTTGACTGTCACGCCTGCGATTCGTCGCCAGGTGACAGATGCTCAGCGTGCAGACCTTGAGTTGCCTCGGATTTTGACTTTGACTGATGTGGACTACGGCGAGGACGGAGCTGTGAGATTCCATGGTAGGCTGTACGTCCCAGCCGAGGAGCAGGTGAGGCGTGCGGTGTTACGGGAGGCTCATGGGAGTTGGTACACTATGCCTACGGGCGCGACGAAGATGTATCAGAACTTGAAGAGACAGTTCTGGTGGCCAGGCATGAAGAGAGATATTGCTGAGTATGTGGCCCGATGCCTGACCTGTCAGCACGTGAAGGCGGAGTTTCAGCGACCAGGGGGTACTCTTCAGCCCTTGGATGTTCCCACATGGAAATGGGACCACGTGACCACAGATTTTGTGGTGGGTTTACCGAGGACTTCGAGTGGGCATGATAGTATTTGGTTGCTGGTGGATAGGCTGACGAAAGTGGCTCGGTTGTTACCGATCAAAGTCAGCTGGAGTGTGTCCAAGTTGGCTCGTCTTTATGTGGAGCGGATCGTACCTTTGCATGAGATTACCATTTCCATTGTGTCCGATCGAGATCCGCGTTTCACTTCTGAATTTTGGAGGAGTTTCCAACGAGCCATTGGCACGGAGTTAGCATTTAGCTCAGCGTATCATCCTCAGTCAGATGGTCAGTCAGAGAGGACCATTCAGACGTTAGAGGATATGTTGAGATCCTGTTGCCTGGAATGGCAAGGGAGTTGGATTCACCATCTACCATTGGTGGAGTTTGCCTACAACAACGGCTATCATTCGAGCATTGGGATGGCTCCTTATGAGGCGTTGTACGGGTGACCGTGTCGGACTCCACTCGATTGGTCTGAGGTTGGTGAGCGTGTTGTGACGGGACCGGAGCTGGTGCAGCAGTGTATTGATGTGGTGCATCTAGTCCGTCAGAACATGTTGGCGGCGCAGAGTCGGCAGAAGAGCTATGCCGATCGGAGAAGGCAGCCACTCTGTTTTACGGTCGGTGACCGTGTATTTTTGAGGGTTTCTCCCATGAAGGGAGTGATGAGATTTGGACAGCGTGGGAAGTTGAGTCCCCACTATGTTGGTCATTTCCTCATCGTGGAGCGCATTGGCGAGGTTGCTTATCGGTTACAGCTACCTCCTGAGTTTGCAGCGGTGCATGACGTGTTCCATGTCTCGATGTTAAAGAAGTATTTGCCCGATGTTTCTCATGTGTTGGAGGACTCGGTTTGGCCCGAGGTGACTGTCGATCTGTCTCTACCAGAGTTCCCTATCCGTATTGAGGATCGGCGAGAGTAACACCTACGGAACAAGGTTATCCCTCTGGTTAAGGTGGTGTGGCAGCGGCACTATGGTGGTGAGGCTTCTTGGGAGCGTGAGGACGAGATGCGTCAGTAGTTCCCCTTTTTGTTTGAGTGAGTACCCATTTTCTTCCCCTGTGCTTTGTTTTAAAATTTCGAGGACGAAATTTCTTTAAGGGGGGAGGGCTGTAATATCCCAGACCCTTCGGATCCCTCTTCTTGGGTCTCGGATCTATTTTCTCAAAGATTTTATTCTCATTTTTCCCGGGGTTATCTTTTGGACATCTTTCGGGTTCGGATCCGTGCGATTCGGATCAGTTTTGGAGGTCCCGGAACGTGTTCTGCGATTTTTCGTGTTTTTCCCTGACCTGACCTACGGAACCCCGTAGCGGGTGAACCGGGTCGTTCACCTACTCAGGAATGGTACGACAGCGATCAACGCGTTCCAACGATCGCGGCGGTATATTTTCTTATTTTTTGGTATTTTTCAGAATTTCCATATTTTCTATATAAACCCCTATTTTCTTTTTCTTTTTCCCTTTATTCTTCTTTCTTCCTCTTCCTTCTTCCTTCCGTGAGCGACCACCCCCTTCCTCCCTCTCTTCGTCCGACGTGACCGCGGCTGCGCCCCTCCCCGACTGCAGATGGCAGTGAGGTGACGGCGTGGCGACGACGGCGGCGGCGAGGCGATCGTGGCGGTGTGTGGCTCGTGAGATTTCATAAAGGAACGAGGGTTCTAAAAGCTTCTTCTTCGCGTTCGGCGGCGTTTTGACGGAGCTTTAGCTCCATTGAGGTAGGGAGACGGATCCCCATGCTCATCTCGTCGTCCCCCGTGATTTGTAGGCCGAGGAGAGGTCGAGAGGGGTGTTTTTGAGCCGGGTAGGGCAAAATCCATGTTTTGGGGTTTGTGTGCCGATCTACCGTTTCGTCGCGTTTCGGACCGATTCGAGGACGTAGATGCATGCTAGGGACTACAGGGGAGCTTCCCCCTTGTTTTCCCCCTCATCCGTGGATGATCGGGGCGTGGAACGAGTTTTTGGGTTTGTTCCCGCTGGCCCATTCTCACGACGATTTGGCGGTCCTTCCAGAGACCGCCAGAGCCTTTGGCGGCCCAGGGTAGGTGCGTCAGAGCCTGTGGCGGCCCAAGGTGGGTGCGCCATAGGGCACTATTTTGTCGGCAGGTCCCCATGCCTTCTGGCGGCTGCATGATAAACCACCAGAAGATGTGGCGGTCGAGGGTCAGACTGCCAGAGGGCGAGTTGACCATTGATTTCCGACCGTTGGTTTTCGACCGTTGGGAGTTTTTGGGGTGTGGCGGCCGAAGGTACGCCCGCCTCATCCTTGTGGCGGACCAAGGTAGGACCGCCATTTCCTTCGCAACCCAGGGTGTGGTGGCCCATTGTTGGACCGCTACAGTCCCTGCAGCGGCCCAGTTCTGGACCGCTAGACTTTGTGGCGGCCCAAAGGTGGACCGCCAGAGAGCTATGTCAGACTGGAGTTATGTTTTGCCGATTCGAGTCCCTGGTGAGTGGATCTCGATCTACGTGCTTACCCGTGGTCTGACAGATGTTGGGCATCATGTGGGGGCCACACATGAGGGTGCCGTGGGATCCCGGGAGTTGGTGTTCTTAGCTCGTGTCACCATGAGTCGGTGTCGGTGCGAGGAGCAGCCTTTGTACTTTGTCCGGTTTAGAGGTCGTTTTCCGTTGACTAGAGAGTCTACTCCTTCAGTGACCCTCCACTAGTCGTAGCCTTCCGACACGTGAGTGGTCCCACCAGGGAGTGGTGGCGAGGCTACCCTGAGAGACGGTTTTAGACTGGTTTCCGTCGGTCCCCACGTCTACCAGCCAGAATCCGGCTGAGGGGAAAATCAGTCAGAGGGCCAGACCAGAGACGCACGGCCTGTGTGTGTACACTGTTAGTGTTGGTGTGCTACAGGCCAATTTCGGGTCGGGTAGGCCCAATAGTTGTACGATCTTATTCATTAATAAAGTGGTGTTTGAGCGTAAATATGCGATTGTGTTACTTTACGTTGTCCCTAGGATATGTGGTTGTAAAGTCAGCTCGAGATGAGATCTCGAACATGAGACTTACTTTACATGAACACATACCTTAAACTATTCATGGTTGGAGGGTAATCACTCGGGGACTTTGATTACCTATTAAACCAGTACACATGATGTGTCAGTGACCAGTCTCATGGTCATTGGTGCGGGGCACCAACACATATGTGTAGGTGTATGTCCTTGGAGGATGTGCACTGAACTGATCCGCTATTGGATCTTCAGATGGTTGATTATACCTAATGTCAACTGAAGATCCAACGGTCACAGTAGCATCGTTGGTCCTTTGACCAGAGACATTGATCGGATCTTGCACGAGGACTGGAATGGTTTAATTATTTAGCTAAGTGACTTTAACCATAAGTCATGAGTTGCCGAGTCATTAACCACTCCAGGAGACGTGTGAAGATCATCAATGGTCAAGAGAGGATCGCTCACTGTCGGGTATATATCAGACAGTTAATGGGTCATGACATTGACGCTCCGTTAAATCCCTGGTCAGGGTCGTATGAGTTCGTTTAGAACGGACGTCATACACTTTAAGGGAGTCATAGTCAAATGACATGATCATGGGGTTTGACAGAAACCATACCCTCGATCGTACCAGACTCATAGAATGAGCGAGGGATTATATCGATGCGGTAACTGTGGACTTACAGGTACCAGACAGGCTGGTTTAAACCCGGCGTCCTCTAGGATCACGCGGATTTACTTGACCCAACGTGATCGAAAGGTTCGGAATAAATTAAACTATTATTCGGCTCTTGTAGAAGCGAAGAATATGGTTAATTTACTTCTAATTGGGAATTAGAAGTTAATGGGCCTTAAACTAGAGTGACTATGGGCCTAGAGGATCACACACAATGGATTCTTGGGTGACGGATTATTGTTATACAAGTGTATGGATTAATTCCTTTTAATTCCTTTTAGAAAGGAGTGTAAATGGAGCTTAATACATATGTATAATAATAGATAGGACATATATACAATTTCGATCTTTTGGAATCCTTTTCTAAAAAGCCTAAACTCTATATAAAGATCCTACGTGAAGCTCATTCGAGCTTCTTCTTTCCTTCCCTTAAGCTAACCAAGCATTAAGCTTAAGGGAGAGGATTAGTCTCCCCCTTTCTCCCTCTTGCTCTCTCTGTCTCTAGAAGGTGATAGAGTCGGGGATAGTCGTACCGGGGAGGTACCGTCGCTGCGCAAGGGTCCGTGTGGATCATCTCTAGAGGCCATACTGTTGTGCGGCTCAATTTTTCTGCATCGGGCTTAGCGGACAGCGTCGTTCCGCGCAAGGTGAAACACGCAACCCGTAATTAGGGTATTAGAAACACCGATTAGAGCACAAATTAAGCTTTCCACAACACCGGGATCGGGCAAATGAATTCTTATTATCCGCTGCGTAGTCCGTAGGTGCTGTGCGAAACCTTACAGTGGTATCAGAGCCAGGTTCGCGCTCTGGTCGGTATTTTAGCGCCGTTTGGAACCATATTTTAGGGGCAAGTAAATCTTCAATTGTTATTGCTAGAAGGGGATGTTAGACAACCCCGTTCTTCAAGGATGCTGGGCATCCCAGGAGCAAATTTTTTTTTTTTTAAAAAAAAATTTAGACTCGTTTTGGCGCACTGCGCCCAGGGCGCAGTGCGCCAGCCGCGTGCGCCGCGTGGGCGGCGTCCACGCGGCGCACGCGGTACCCTCAGTCAGCGCCCGTTGGCGCTGACCGCGGGGGCGGGCGGGGCGGCGCCCGCGTGCGGTCGCGGGCGCGCCCGCCCACGCCTTCCGCGTGGGCGGCCGCGCCCCCCCTGCAGGGCCGCGCAGAAAATTTTTTTTTAACTCTTTTTAATTTATTTGTTCAGATATATAAATATATATATGGGATATATATATGAAAATGCACAGAAAATTAAATAGAATTTTATCTAGTAGGTTAATTGTGTTATCTCGATGGTAAATGTCAAAATTTAATTTTTATTTAACCGTGTTGAATTTACCGAGGTGAGATAATTACTATTTACCTTGAGATAAAATAGTAATAATTGAAGTTACTTCAGTAAAATTTAAAATTTTGAATTTTTAATTATTAGATAATTATAAAATTCAAATTTTGAATTTTGTTGAAGTTAAATGTGAAAAATTCAATTATTTGAATTTTTAATTATTAGATAATTATTAAAATCAAATTTTAAATTTTAGAAAATTACTAATTGAGGATAATTGCATTATTTTAAATTTATTTTCAAACAAAAATTATTGGATAATTAGTTTGAATTTAAATTTAAAATTATTGGCATGTTTAAATTTTGAATTTAAATTTGATTATTGGATAATTAAATTTAAATTTAAATTTAATTAATTATCTCAATTAGATGCCCCTGTAGAAAATGATGGTTCTTTACGTGCTTTACTTTATTTACCTTGTATTGGCCTGCTTGTGTGTTTAATTTTAGTTAATCATGCTTTGATTTTTAAAATTAAACAAAGCTAGCCTATTTTTGTTTGCACATCCCATTTTTAAATTAAAAAAATAAGGATTATTTTCAGAAAATAACCCTTGATTGATTTTATTTGAATGGGTTGGCAAGTGATCATGGACTTGGATTAATGTAATTAATTGGGGTTTGCGAACCTCCATTCTCTCTCTGTTAAAATTCCAATGTACTTCTATCTTCCTCTATTGTTGTACTCGCCCTAAGGGCTGCTGGAATTTGAGTCACATGTAATTTAATTTTTCCGGCCTGCGTGCCGTGTAAAAGTTGTAATTGATGCGGCGTCGAAATTTGAAAGCGCGGAGCACACCCGACGAGGACGATCCAGCTGCTTCGGAAGCGGGCCGGATGTCTTAGTTACATTAGGGTTAAAGTCCATGATCACTTGCGTTTATTTTTGCATTAGATGCATTAAGTTTGTGCAAACTACTAGGTACAGTAAATATATTGGATATATTTATATTACCACCTAGGGTGAGATCAAGATAAAATCGAATTCCCTCGCGCTTAAATTTTAGATCTGGTAAGCGTGGTTCTAGGAGTATCGTGGCCCTCCATCATTATGGAGTGAATGAACGTCTTCATTTCATGGATTTGTTGTGCTTTCCACAAGGTCCATGAGTTTGGGGGCGGGATTAAACTCCAAGGCTCGGCCTCAATGGGGTAAGGAATTGAACTCGGCTTTGTTGTGCTTTCCACAAGGGTCGGGTCATGAACTCATTGCTATGTAGTAATGGTGGTTAGATCTAACCGAGAATATCCTTTGTTGTGCTTTCCACAAGGAGATGATTTCTCGGGGGCCGAATATTGGATATTGCATTAGATGCAAGTGCTTGTTGACTGTCCTTGAGATGATGTATGGTTTGTTGTGCTTTCCACAAGGTCGTACATCAGTCTCGTTGGGATTCCGACCCACTAGGTAGATCTCGTTGATCTCCCGTTCTATATACTGAGGGTTATATAGTCCGATCGAAAAATAGTGGGACTAATTAAGATAGAAAATCACATCTAAGTTAGAATTTGAACACATGCTAAGTTGTCTTTTATTTCTTATCCAGATTACAATGTCGTCGTCCAACCCCCTCCGCGGCATCTTGGATGCAAACCGCTTAACTGGACCGAACTACTCGGATTGGCTGCGTAATCTACGCATAGTCCTTACCGCCGAAAACATTGCGTACGTGTTGGACACGGTTCATTCTGAGCCAGCTCCTGATGCCGACGAGGGCGAGTTACTGGCTTATGCCAAGTGGTCTGAGGACTCCTCCCTTGCCCAATGTTACATGTTGGCATCTATGGCTCCCGAGCTACAGAGATAATTTGAAAAGACTGGTTGTAGAAGTATACTTTTCAATCTACGCCATCTCTTCGGGGAGCAAGGTAGGATTGAGAGGTATGACATCTCAAAAAGGCTTTTCAGGACACGGATGTCTGAGGGTTCATCAGTGCAGGCCCATGTACTGAAAATGATGGAGTGGATTTAAAGACTCAATGCATTGGGGTTCAAGTTGGATCTTGAACTATGTATTGATCTTATACTCCAGTCATTGCCCGATTCCTTTTCTTCCTTCATCATGAACTTTAACATGAACATGATTGAAGCAACTCTCTCAGAGCTGCTCAATATGTTAAAGAGTGCTGAAGGAACCATGCTGAAAGATAAACCATCTTCGTCTGTAATGGTTATTGGCCGGGCCAACAAGAGAAGGAAGGCCTCTCAAATATCCACCACGAGTAACAAAGGGAAAGGAAAGAAAAAGGCCACGGGTAAGCAGCTCGCCAAGGTTGACAAAGGGAAGGGCAAGAAGAATGAAAAAGAAGACAAATATTTTCGATGCGGGGAAACTGGGCATTGGAAAAGGAATTACAAGGCAATTCTAAATGAAGGTATTTTTGTCATAGACCTTAATTTGTCATATATGGAATCCACATCATGGGTATTGGATACTGGATGTGCATCTCATATCTGCAATTCTGTGCAGGTGCTGGCAAATAAAAGGCGACTGGGCAAAAAGGAGATTGAACTGAGGATGGCAATGGAGCTTTAGTTTCTGCCAAAGCTGTCGGGACTGCACGTCTCAGTTTACCTTCAGGAGTCATTCTGGAGCTGAATGACTGTTATTATGTTCCTAATATTATTAAGAACATTATTTCAATCTCTGGCTTGTATAACATTGGATACACATTGGCTTTTAATAGCACTGGGTGCTCTATAATGAATAATGGTTTGAATATAGCCAATGGTTCATTAGTCAATGGTCTTTATGTATTAGATACACGTTCTAATGTTATGCAAATTTCCAATGCTGATGAAGTGAATTCTGCATATCTATGGCATTGCAGACTTGGTCATGTAGGTGAGAAAAGAGTATCTCACTTACACTCAAATGGGTATTTGAATTCGTTCAAATATAAGCCATTTGATACCTGTGAGTCGTGTCTCATGGAAAAAATGACCAAGGCTCCCTTTGGTGGACATGGTGAGAGGGCTGTTGACCTTCTAGAGCTCATACACTCGGATGTGTGTGGACCCATGTCCATAGAAGCAAAAGGAGGTTATCTCTATTTCATTTCTTTTATTGATGATTTCTCTAGATATGGCTATGTGTATTTAATGAGACATAAGTCACAAGCCATTGAGAAGTTTAAGGAATACTGGAATGAAGTAGAGAAACAGACTGGCAAAAGTATTAAGGCTCTTCGATCGGATCGAGGAGGTGAATACTTAAGTCATGAATTCACTTCTTATCTTAAAGACTATGGAATAGTTTCTCAGTGGACTCCACCGTATACACCACAGCATAATGGTGTATCCGAAAAGAGAAACAGGACCTTGTTAGACATGGTCCGATCCATGATGTCTATGTCAGGACTACCCTTGTCTCTTTGGGGCTATGCGTTAGAGACTGCGGCTTATTTATTGAATAGGATCTCATGTAAATCAGTTCCTTCTATACCATATGAGATATGGAAGGGCAGGAAACCAAATTTTAATCACATTAAAATTTGGGGGTGTCCTGCTCATGTAAAGAAGAACGAGAGTGATAAGCTTGAGTCGAGAACCGATAAGTGTAGGTTTGTGGGATATCCAAAAGAGATGTTTGGATATTATTTCTATCACCCTTCTGAGCAAAGGGTCTTAGTGGTCAAGAGAGCTGTATTTCTGGAAAGAGAATATCTACTCCAGAAAAATAGTGGGAGCCAGATAGAATTGGACGAGGTCCAAGAACCACAACCCATAGACACACACTCATTAGATGAGACTGTATCGGTTGATCCTATTCAAGGTGAAACACTGACACTACGGAGATCTTGTAGACTACCGAGAGAACCTGAGAGATATGTTGGACATGTCTCAGATGGGTCCTCTAAGGTATGCATCGATGAGGATGATGATCCTCAGTCGTACCAGGAGGCGATCCGTAGTGTAGACTCCGAGAAATGGCAAGAGGCAATGGATTCAGAGATCCAGTCCATGTACACCAACAAAGTTTGGAACTTAGTTGATGTACCCGAAGGGAAGGTCCCTATCGGCTGCAAATAGATTTTCAAAAGGAAAATCGGTGCAGATGGACAGGTTGACACATACAAGGCTAGACTAGTGACGAAAGGATATCGTCAAAGGCAAGGCATTGACTATGACGAGGCGTTTTCGCCGGTAGCCATGGTTAAGTCAATCAGAATCCTCCTTGCCATTGCTGTATACCTGGATTATGAGATCTGGCAAATGGATGTGAAGATAACTTTTCTTAATGGAAACCTGTCAGTAGAGGTGTACATGGTACAGCCTGAAGGATTCACTTCCAAGCTACATCCTAATAAGGTATGCAAACTTCAAAGGTCCATTTATACATTAAAGCAGGCATCTAGAAGCTGGAACTTAAGATTTGACGAGGCTGTCAAATCTTTCAACTTCATTCGGAATGAAGATGAACCCTGTGTTTACAAGAAGGTCAGTGGGAGCTCAGTGACCTTCTTGGTCCTTTATGTTGATGACATCTTACTCATTGGGAATGATGTAGGGATGTTGACATCAACTAAGTCTTGGTTGTCCAAGATCTTCTCCATGAAGGATTTGGGAGAAGCATCCTATGTGCTGGGCATAAGGATATATCGAAATAGATCTAAAAGGATACTAGGATTATCCCAATCCATGTACATAGATACTATCCTCAAAAGGTTTAGGATGAAAAATTCCAAGAGAGGTCTGATTCCCATGAGATATGGAATTTACCTATCCAAGGGGATGAGTCCTAAAACTTCTGAGGAGGTGGCACACATGAATAAGGTACCCTATGCTTCGGCGATAGGGTCAATCATGTATGTAATGCTATGTACACGGCCTGATGTTGCCAATGCTTTAAGCATTGTCAGTAGATATCAGGTAAATCCAAGCGAAGAGCACTGGAAGGCAGTAAAGGGTATCCTTAAGTACCTGCGAAGGGCTAAGGATCTTTTTCTGCTTTATGGAGGAGAGGACCTACAGCTTAGAACTTACACATATTCTAGTTTCCAGTCAGATCCAGATAATTGCAAGTCCATGTCTGAATTTGTATTCATGTTGAACGGAGGGGCAGTCAGTTGGAGAAGTCATCTGGATGAAGAAATTCATCTTGGAACTCGGCCTAGTTCTCGAGATATTAGCTCCCATCCCATTATTTTGTGATAATAATGGGGCCATCGTCCAGGCGAAGGAACCGAGATCTCACCAAAGGTCAAAGCATATTCTCAGGCGCTTTCACCCTATTCGGGAGATTGTTGATCGTGGAGATGTGATGGTAGAGCGTGTACCGTCAGAAGACAACATAGCAGATCCACTGACTAAGCCTTTGACACGGACTGTATTTGAGCGTCATCGGGATAGGATGGGCCTCAAAGTTATGGGTAATTGGCTGTAGTTCAAGTGGGAGATTGTTAGTGTTGGTGTGCTACAGGCCAATTTCGGGTCGGGTAGGCCCGATAGTTGTATGATCTTGTTCATTAATAAAGTGGTGTTTGAGCGTAAATATGCGATTGTGTTACTTTACGTTGTCCCTAGGATATGTGGTTGTAAAGTCAGCTCGAGATGAGATCTCGAACATGAGACTTACTTTACATGAACACATACCTTAAACTGTTCCTGGTTGGAGGGTAATCACTCGGGGACTTTGATTACCTATTAAACCAGTACACATGATGTGTCAGTGACCAGTCTCATGGTCATTGGTGCGGGGCACCAACACATATGTGTAGGTGTATGTCCTTGGAGGATGTGCACTGAATTGATCCGCTATTGGATCTTCAGATGATTGATTATACCTAATGTCAACTGAAGATCCAACGGTCACAGTAGCATCGTTGGTCCTTTGACCTGAGACATTGATCGGATCTTGCACGAGGACTGGAATGGTTTAATTATTTAGCTAAGTGACTTTAACCATAAGTCATGAGTTACCGAGTCATTAACCACTCCAGGAGACGTGTGAAGATCATCAATGGTCAAGAGGGGATCGCTCACTGTCGGGTATATATCAGATAGTTAATGGGTCATGACATTGACGTTCCGTTAAATCCCTGGCCAGGGTCGTGTGAGTTCGTTTAGAACGGACGGCATACACTTTAAGGGGGTCATAGTCAAATGACACGATCATGGGGTTTGACAGAAACCATACCCTCGATCGTACCAGACTCATAGAATGAGCGAGGGATTATATCGATGCGGTAACTGTGGACTTACAGGTACCAGACAGGCTGGTTTAAACCCGACGTCCTCTAGGATCACGCGGATTTGCTTGACCCAACGTGATCGAAAGGTTCGGAATAAATTAAACTATTATTCGACTCTTGTAGAAGCGAAGAATATGTTTAATTTACTTCTAATTAGGAATTAGAAGTTAATGGGCCTTAAACTAGAGTGACTATGGGCCTAGAGGATCACACACAATGGATTCTTGGGTGACGGATTATTGTTATACAAGTGTATGTATTAATTCCTTTTAATTCCTTTTGAAAAGGAGTGTAAATGGAGCTTAATACATATGTATAATAATAGATAGGACATATATACAGTTTCGATCTTTTGGAATCCTTTTCTAAAAAGCCTAAACTCTATATATAGATCCTACGTGAAGCTCATTCGAGCTTCTTCTTTCCTTCCCTTAAGCTAACCAAGCATTAAGCTTAAGGGAGAGGATTAGTCTCCCCCTTTCTCCCTCTTGCTCTCTCTCTCTAGAAGGTGATAGAGTCGGGGATAGTCGTGCCGGGGAGGTACCGTCGCTGCGCAAGGGTCCGTGTGGATCGTCTCTAGAGGCCGTACTATTGTGCGGCTCAGTTTTTCTGCATCGGGCTTAGCGGACAGCGTCGTTCCGCGCAAGGTGAAACACGCAACCTGTAATTAGGGTATTAGAAACACCGACTAGAGCACAAATTAAGCTTTCCACAACACCGGGATCGGGCAAATGAATTTTTGTTATCCGCTGCGTAGTCCGTAGGTGCTGTGCGAAACCTTACACACACGTGGTTGGGGGCGGTTGGACCCGCGCTGACGAGCGCGACCCTAGCTAGTCACCTGTTCTGTGGTTACTAGTACAGTGTCCCCGTTCCACTAGGGGTCGAGGAGGACACCCGAGGCACGGTTTAAGTCGTCAGTGGACGCATCCGGCCTTGCTTCTAGTGGGTTGGTACTCCTGTCTTTGTCTGGTAGTAACTCTTGGTTTTTCTTTAGCTTTTGATGAGTTATCTCGATTTTCGTGCCGTGTGTTCGGTACTAGTCGTCCTAGTAGCTTGTAGTTACTTTCCGCGTAGTTTCTCGATTTGCGAGGTGGGGACCGGATGATCCCTACTAAGCCTTGTGTTTTGAGGCTCATTCCCTGCGTGTTTTCACCGTGTTTGAGGTAAGACGAGGCTTTAGGGGAGTGCTTCAGAGGCTCCACGTGATTCAGGTGCCCAGGGTTAGTTGTCAGTTACCAGTTCCGGGGTATGCCCTGTGTAGTTGTACTTTTCTTTGGACTGTACTAGTTGTGGACTACTGTCTTTTTTAGACTGTTGTTATTTTGTGGACCATTTAATTTAATTAATGTTAATTATTGCTTCATGCTTAATTCATTTAATCTGCGTAGCTCTGCAATTATTTTAGATTCTTGTGTATCTCCACACCATCCTTTCAACCCTTCCGAGTCTTCGGGCTCGTGGGTGACGGTTCGAGAATATGGTTATCGGGCCTTCCCGGTGTTGGGATCTCGGGTCGTTACACCTTCTGACGCCCCTTTGCTTCTGGTGCTTGCAGGCTTCCACGGGTGCGGGATGACTTCCCCATTCAATAAATAGAGAAGGTGATACATGGCATAAGAACTAGATTCCAGCCTCTACAGTAATGTTTATGGGAGAACACTTGTGTATATATATATAAACACATATATTACATTTTGTAGGCATCTTGGGAGAACACTTGTGTATATAGAGAAACACATATATTACATTTTTTTTACAGAAATTGTCATCAACAAAAAGGGAAAGATTGTTCGACACCTACTTCTTAATTTCGTTAATAAATCTCACGTTTTACGTGATGACATAATTTAGGCAAAAATGATAACATACAAATTTGAATAAAATATAACTTAGTTATTGAACAAGTCTATACACTCAAATATTGAATCGGTCAACCTAAGTCCTTTAGTTGATAGGCAACTTCAATCAAAGTAAAGTAAGTCGGTAGGCTTAACCAAATGATCAGTCGATAGGCTATTTACATTGATGTCCTTCGACTAAGTTTACAACTAATAGACTCTGACTTAGCCTTGTGGACGCGCTTTCATTCGCGGGTTCATGTGGTTTCGTCTATTAAGTGCGTGGGCGTGCCAGTCACCGGAGTGACGATTTATTCGAGCTCCGAAGAGTCCATGGTGCGCTCGGTCTGACTTCGTCAGGCGATTGTGTGGTTCATGTCGGGACCGAATCCCGTCGTGCCATAAAGGTCACGACGTCATTTGCATCCCCCATACGAGGGAACACCCTTGATTAATTGCCGAAATTAGGGGCCCTGCGGCCGAAAAGGATAATACTAATTGCGTGAGAAAGAGCCAGGAGAAAATCACACCAAAGTACGCATTAGGATGCAAGCCACTGGCCATGTCGGTCACTCGTGGACCTTTTCATATTCGGACACGGGTCCGTGATAGAAACGTGACGGAAAACTGGGGCGATGAATGAATCCGATCTGATTAGAATGTCGACCCAATACTGGGTCGGGGCACGGTCATGTCGGGACGAATCCCAAGACTCGGGCCCGGCCTGCGAGGGCGGCATCACTGTTCCTTCTGCGTCGAGTCACGGAGAGAGAGGGCTGCAATGTAGAATTATTAATACCTCGTAATGTTTTATCATTATTATTCTTATTATCATGTTGCTCATTCCTCTTTCCACATCTGTTCCGGGTGATCTCCCTCGTCTTGCTCACTGCTATTATTGCCCCCCCCTTTATTATTATTATTATTATTGCCTCTTATTTCACTCGTCATCATTTTTATATATATATATATTCAGGTTTATTTATTCATCATGGCTTTTATTAGTTTGATAGTGCTGCCATTAGATGCCTATGTGTATATGTATATGTACGTTCACGTATTATATATATGTATATGTTTATTACATTTTTTTTTTGAGAGAGTTGACCCTTGGTGGGTTGAAAAGGGGGCTAAAAGGGAGTGTACTGCTGAAGGAAGGTAGGCAGAAAAGTGTGCCAGCAAAGGGCTGGGGATGGGTGCCGCCGAAGGGCTTAAGGAGGTGTGCCGGCGAAGGGCTGGAGACATGTGCCGTTGAAGGACTTAAAGGGGCGTACCGGTGAAGGCCTGAAGGAAGTGTACCGCTGGGGCTATAGCTGGAGAGTGTATCGGTAAAGGAGGTGTATAATTGTAAAGTCTGTACGCTCCTCAGCCTAAAGTCCATACATTGTCTATTCAGCCAGTACACAAAGTCTATATGTCCTTTAGTCTAAAGTCTGTACATTGTCCATTGGCTGCGATCCGAAGTCTGTAAATTGATAGCCCCAAAGTCTACACGTTGCAGCCCAAAGTCTATACGTTGGCCAGCATGAAGTCTATACATTACAGCTCAAAGTCTATACGTTGGCCAGCATGAAGTCTATACATTGCAGCTCAAAATCTATACGTTGGCCAGCATGAAGTCTATACATTGGCCAGCCCCAAGTCTATACACTGCAGCATGAAGTCTGTACATTGGCTGGCCCAAGTCTATACACTGCAGCATGAAGTCTATACATCGGCTGGCCCAAAGTCTATACGCTATAGCACAAAGTCTATACATTGGCCAGCCCCAAGTCTATACGCTGCAGCACAAAGTTTGTACATTGGCCAAGTCTATACGCTGCAACACAAAGTCTGTACATTGGCCAGCCCCAAGTCTATACACTGCAGCATGAAGTCTGTACATCAGCTGGCCCAAAGTCTATACGCTGCAGCACGAAGTCTATACATTGGCCAGCCCCAAGTCTATACGCTGCAGCATAAAGTCTGTACATTGCCCATGTAATCAACATACGAAGTCTATACATTGCTTGCTGCTGTGTTTGTGCCTCCATCTGCCAAGTCTGTACACTGGATCTCGTTGAGACGGTAGATGAGGGTGTACCGGCGAAGGGAGGGAGTGTACCGCTGGGGAATGGGGCGTACCACTGGGGGGCAACAAGGGTGTACCGCTGAAGGTGCAAGCTGTGCCGCTGAAGGTGAAAGGGTGCGCCGTTGAAGGCTCAAAGGGGCGTACCACTGGGATTGAGGGGGTGTACCGCTGACGGTTGCTGGAGTGTATTGTTGGAAGTGGGGAATGGCTGTGCCGCTGAAAGGGGTGAGAGTGCACCGGTGAAGGGTCACTTGAGTGGAAGGTAGGGTCAGGCATGTCGGTGAAGGTCCATTCTTTTATTATTTATTTTAAGGCTTTTCTTTTCTTCTTGTTTTAATTTTCGTGTAGTTTTTATATAAACTTCTCCCTTGTTTTGTCCTGTTTGGCCTTTTTGCCATAAGTCGGAAGTTCGGCCTGTCGTGGCGTTGATCGGGTCGGTTCTTATCATGGTACTGGCAGTGACTTGATTAGTTGGAGGGCTTCATCATTAATTATTCTGCTCGTTCGTTGCCACCTTTTGCCTTATTTAACATGTTGTTATTTTCCGATAAAAATTCGGCAGCATCTCCCCTTGACCCGGGGCGTAAGGGAGATAAAGGGAACGCGCCCACATGGAGTGGCGGAACCCGACAACTGGAGGTGGGCGCCCGAGGGCAACAACACCTTTATAGAACCTCGGAAAACACGAAGGAAGAAACAATGGGCTAAAGGCCCCTTGGGTTAGACCAGGTGGACTGGGGCTCAGAAAAGGTGTGCCGCTGAAGGCCTGAAAGGTGTGCCGTTGAGGGCCTGAAAGGTGTGTGCCGGCCAAGGACCAACAGGGTGTGCCGCTGAGGGTCGACAGGGTGTGCCGCTGAGGGCTGAAAAGGGTGTGCCGCTGAGGGCTGAAAAGGGTGTACCGGCCAAGGGCCAACGGGGTGGAAAGGTGCGTCGCTGGGAGATAGAAGGGGAGCTAAGTGTGTGGGCTGGGAGGCTTGCAGATTATTCAGGAAAATAAGGGGAGTTTAAGGCCAAAGATGGGCCACTGGTAGCTGGGTATTCGGGGGGTGAGTGAGAGTCTCCCTCTCTCTTCAAGCCCGCGGGCGCAGCAGATGGCCATGGAAGGGAGTGAAGAGTCCATGAGGCCAAGGATCATGGGAGGGCGATCATATTGACGTGGAAACCTCAAGAACACTGGAGAAATGGGAAGACAGAGGGAAAACGAACAACCCGTCAAAGACTGTGAAAACTAGCACAAGCCAACAAAAATCATAGAGAAACCCGGAGAGGGTAATTTTCTTTCATGGGAGACAAAGGGCCGAGGCCCTACATGCACATTACAAAAGAAAATGCCCCAGATGAGGCTGTGGGCAGGGGAGAAACCCAAAGAAAAGACAGAAAAGGAGGGGGAGGAACGGAGTACAAGAGGAGAGCAAGCCGTCCCCAACCCTCTCCCCTATTACATCGAGCTCTCTCTCTCTCTTACTCTTGCTTCTTTCCGGTGGTCGTCGGAGGGAGCTCACGCCGGGATGCCTCTTCTTCTTCTTCTCTTCTCTCTTCTCTGTGTGTCTTCCTCTGTGCCTTCTGTTTTTGTGCTCCTTTTCTTCCTTGGGAACAAAAACCACCCCCTTCCTTCGTCGAACAGGAGGCCTTTTATACCACCAGCCACCGGGGACTTCGAGCACGGCTGTCGAAGGCGGGAAGCCGGCTGTGATGATGGGTTTGACCTGCTCCTGTCCTGGCTGTCAGTGGGGTAGGCTACGTAGCCCAGTCATCGACTGCCACCTCGGACGGCTTGCTGCGCGCCAAGGATACATAGGGCATGGGCTTCACGTCGTCTTGCCGTTGAAAAGCTTCAACGCTGTGCCGCTGGCGAGTTGAAAAGGCGTGCCGCTGAAGAGCCAAAACGGCGTGCCGTTGAAGCTCCTGAAGGGCGTGCCGCTGAATGGCCTGAAGGGCGTGCCGCTGAGTGGCCCGTTGGGGTGTGCCGCTGGGAGGCCACGGGGCCGTGCCGCCGAAGGCCCCTTATGGGTGTGTGCCGCTGAACCCCCCAGGGGGTGTGCCGCTGAACCCCCAGGGGGTGTACCGCTGAGCACCCACGGGGGTGTGCCGCTGAGCACCCACGGGGGTGTGCCGGTGAAGCCCAAAGGGCTGTGCCGCTGAACACCCTCTCTGGGTGTGCCACTGAAGACATCCCCTGGGGTGTACCGCTGAAGGGGGCGTGCCGCTGGAGGTCTCTCCAGGGCGTGCCGCTGGGGCTCCGCCAGGGTGTGCCGTTGAGGCCCCTTGGGGCTGGGCGTGCCGCTGAAGGGCTCCCCAGGGGGTGTGTGTACCCGGGGCCCGTTCTGAGCCCATTGTGGGCACGAGTCATGGCCCGTTTGATTCTCTTTGATGCCCACGGGCTGTGGGGTCTTTTGTGCTTGATTTCTCCGGGGTTTCTTCACTTGGCGCCGTTGCTGACGCGAGGCCGAGCAGGATTTCCAGGTGTGCAATTTTTGGTGTCCACAAATGCCCCCCACCCATGGGTAGCGCGCGCGAAGGATGAGCCGGGCGGTGCCCGTGGGTGTACTTGTCTCTTTTCTCTTCGTCGGTGCCGACGGGGTGTCGAGAG
Organism: Amorphophallus konjac; assembly: GCA_022559845.1. Lineage (NCBI taxonomy): Eukaryota > Viridiplantae > Streptophyta > Magnoliopsida > Alismatales > Araceae > Amorphophallus > Amorphophallus konjac. Next base: position 35,855 of record JAHNEJ010002925.1, on the reverse strand, counting down.
CCGACCTGGTTTGTTGTTTGTTGGTCTCTTTATTAGCGCCGACGGGGTGCCGGGGACTGAAGCAGCATGTTGGTCTCTTCATCAGTGCCAACGGGATGCCGGGAACTGAAGCAGTTTGTTGGTCTCTTCATCAGTGTCGACGGGGTGTCGGGAACTGAAGCAGTTTGTTATCTTTTTGTCTTTTCATCAGCGCCGACGGGGTGTCGGGAGCTGAAGCAGCATGTTGTCTCCTTTTCCTTTCTCTTTTTTTTGAACCACATTACCGATACAAGCGCCCTTTCGGGTTTTCGCCGGTACCGGCCCCCTCTCGCTTTTGCCCACGCCCCCTTTCGGGTTTTCACGTGGCGGGGTACCCGATTTTACCCGTAGCGCCCTTTCGGGTTTTCGCCACAGCCGGGTTGTTGCCATTTTTACCCTTGTCCCTGTGTGGGGACAAGTCCGGCGGGGTATCTCTATTTTTTTTAACCCCATTTTCTTTTCTTCCCTTTTTTTGAAGTTGAGTGATATGCGAGTGTAGGCTAGGGCACGAAGCCTTGCGCCGGAAAATAAGGTTCTTTCGTTGCCAAGAACAGAATGCCCGCACAACGGGAGAATGTAGGTCTCTTCATCAGTGTCGACGGGGTGTCGGGGACTGAAGCAGCATGTTGTCTCTTTGTCTCTTCATCAGTGCCGACGGGGTGCCGGGGACTGAAGCAGTTTGTTGTCTCTTCATCAGTGCCGACGGGGTGTCGGGGACTGAAGCAATTTGTTGGTTTCTTCATCAGTGCCGACGAGGTGTCGGGAACTGAAGCAGTTTGTTGTCTTTTGTCTCTTCATCAGCGCCGACGGGGTGTCGGGAGCTGAAGCAGCATATGTTATCTCTTCATCAGTGCCGACGGGGTGTCGGGAACTGAAGCAATTTGTGGTCTCGTCATCAGTGCCGACGGGGTGTCGGGAGCTGAAGCAGTTTGTTGTCTCGTCATCAGTGCCGACGGGGTGTCGGGGACTGGAGCAATTTGTTGGTTTCTTCATCAGTGCCGACGAGGTGTCGGGAACTGAAGCAGTTTGTTGTCTTTTGTCTCTTCATCAGCGCCGACGGGGTGTCGGGAGCTGAAGCAGCATATGTTGTCTCTTCATTAGTGCCGACGGGGTGTCAGGAACTGAAGCAATTTATGGTCTCGTCATCAGTGCCGACGGGGTGTCGAGAGCTGAAGCAGTTTGTTGTCTCGTCATCAGTGCCGACGGGGTGTCGGGGACTGGAGCAGTTTGTTGGTTTCTTCATCAGTGCCGACGAGGTGTCGGGAACTGAAGCAGTTTGTTGTCTTTTGTCTCTTCATCAGCGCCGACGGGGTGTCGGGAGCTGAAGCAGCATATGTTGTCTCTTCATCAGTGCCGACGGGGTGTCGGGAACTGAAGCAATTTATGGTCTCGTAATCAGTGCCGACGGGGTGTCGGGAGCTGAAGCAGTTTGTTGTCTCGTCATCAGTGCCGACGGGGTGTCGGGGACTGGAGCAGTTTGTTGGTTTCTTCATCAGTGCCGACGAGGTGTCGGGAACTGAAGCAGTTTGTTATCTTTTTGTCTCTTCATCAGCGCCGACGGGGTGTCGGGAGCTGAAGCAGCATGTTGTTTCTTTTTCCTTTCTCCTTTTTTTTGAACCACATTACCGATACAAACGCCCTTTCGGGTTTTCACCGGTACCGGCCCCCTCTTGCTTTTGCCCACGCGCCCTTTCGGGTTTTCACGTGGCGGGGTACCCGATTTTGCCCGTAGCGCCCTTTCGGGTTTTCGCCACAGTCGGGTTGTTGCCATTTTTACCCTTGTCCCCGTGTGGGGACAAGTCCGGCGGGGTATCTCTATTTTTTTTAACCCCATTTTCTTTTCTTCCTTTTTTTTGACGAGCGGGTGATATGCAAGTGTCGGCTAGGACATGAAGCCTTGCGCCGGAAGGTAGGGCTCATTCGTTGGCAAGAAGACAATGCCTGCGCAACGGGAGAGTTCGTGCCGATTCGGACGTAGGGTCCGTAATGGCCATATTGTATGGAGTGGGTGGCTAAGGCACGGGGCCTTGCGCCGGAAAGGGACTTATTCGTTGGCAAGGGACTAATGCCAGCGCAAGGAGGGAATTTGTGCCGATTCGGACGTAGGGTCCGTAATGGCCATATTGTGTGATGGGAGGTGGCTGAGGCCCGAGGCGACGTGCCAGGGACGGGCTTGTTTATTGGCGGGGTAACGGTGCCATGGCAAGGGCAGGGCTTCAGTGGTAAAGTCATTTTTGCTCGGGTGGACGCCCGCATGACCATGATTGTGGGGATGGAATGTCTTCCCCAGGGACGTTATTATTATATGTCCTTGACTTACTCCTCCGCGTATGTGAGCGGATGAGTATGTGAACGTGTGTACATACATGGGTGTATATGTATACATATATATATATATATATATATATATATATATATATATATATATATATTTAATATGTTACATGTTTTTTTTGCTTCCCCTCCTTTTATTTTCTTCTTTATTTTCTCCTTCTATTCTCCCCCTTTCTCTCCCTCTCCCTCTCCCTTTTTCCCTTTTTTTTCTCTTTTTTCTTATCTCCTTCCCCCCTTTTTTTATCCCTCTTTTTCTCTTCCCCTTTTTATTCTCCTCTTTTCCCCTTTCTCTTTTTTTCTTTCTTCTTTTCTCCCTCTCTTTTTTTTTCTTTCTTCTTTTCTCCCCTCTTTTCTTTTCCTATAAATAGGGGGCGGGGCGTTTCGAACGGTCACCCCGTTCGAATCCCCCTCCCCTTTCTTCCCTCTTCCTCTCTCTTCGATGACCGAGCGGACGGAGGCCTCCCCCCCCCTTTTTCGTTCTTCGTCTTCTCCTCCGAGAACAGCCGCCATCGACGTCGTTGTGGTGAGGAGACGGCCGTGAAGGCCCCTCCCCTCTTTCTCACTTCTCTTCTCTCCTTTCCCTTCCCCCCCTCTCTCTGCACCTTCTTCTCTTCGTCACCGGGGCATGGCGGAGCCCTGGGCTCCGTCTTCTCCTCCACCCTCTTGCCGGCCCTTCCCCTCTTTCATCTTCTCTTCCCCGTCCTCGGCGTAGCGTGTGCAGAGGAGGGCAGTCGCCGGTGGCGGCGGGGCGTGGCCGTCGGGCGTGTCGGGCTACGAGGGCACACAGTGTGCCATTGACGTGAGGGCGGTCATGGTGTGTCGGGGAGCGACGTCCGGGGTGTGCCGGGCGGAGCGTCTGAATGGTCCACCGGGGAAGCCCAATGGGGCAAGTGTGCCGGGGAGACCTCCTCGGAGCATGCCGGGGGAGCACCGCGAGGACTGTGCCGGCGAGGGGCTGCTCCTGGGGGCGTGCCAGGGAAGCACGCTGGCGAGTGTGCCGGTGAAGCTTCCGTAGGGCCGTGCCGGCGAAGAGGGCACCAGGGGCGTGCCGGGGAAGGCCACAGGGGCAGGAGTGTGTCGGTGAAGCATTTTTAGGAGCGCGCCGGGGAAGGCCTCTTAGGGCGTGCCGGCGAACGATGCTCCCAGGTGTACCGGGAGAGGTCGCCTCAGTTGGTGTGCCGGGGAGGGCACACAGGGTGTGCCGGCGAAGCCACCTGGAGGGTGTGCCGGTGAAGCCACCAGCAGGGTGTGCCGGGGAAGCCAGCTAGAAGTGTGCCGGGGAAGGCAGTTGTGGGCGTGCCGGGGAAGGTACTGAGGGGGGCGTACCGGCCAAGGGGCTTCAGGCAGTATGTGAGGACTTTTTAGCTTAGGGAAGAAGACTCCTTTGATCGGCGGACTTTGGTGTTGCCTCTCGGGGCCCACCATGACTTTGTTGGGGCCGTCACTCCTTGTGGACGCGCACCCGTGTTTTCCCTTACGCCTCTGGCCTAGAGGAAACTCTGCCGAAATTTCGTCAGAAATTGGCAGTGTTTCATTCATCTCACTTGTAGTAGAGTCCCCTTACAGTCCTTCATTTCTTTGTGCATGTGGCTTATTCTGATCTTCCATTTATGTATCTTTGCAGATAAATGGCTGCCCCAAGTGGTTCCTCTGCTCCTGCTGCTGCTATCGGTGCCGACCTCATTCCGCGGGATCCAGTGCCGGCGGTCACATGGCTTAATGTAGAGGACCTAGACCAAGAGCACGCGGAAATAGCCGCCTTGGCTGAGTCATCGGGGTCCGACCGTGAAAGCATGGACGTCCGCAGACTTGTCAGGGTTGAAAGCGGCTTCACCTTCGATCGGGCCACCGAAGAATACATGAAGGATTTCCCGAAGGATAGGCACCTCGTTCGATTTCTGAAGCATTTGCGCTCTCGAGAGGGGCGAGATTATCGCGTCATAAAGGCGGCCGAGCGGGCGATCCTGCATGCCCGAGACAGTCTGCTATACAGCGTCTCCAGGAGCATTCCAATGTACCTGGTGGGAGAGGCCCGGGAGTGGAAGCCGGTCTTGGGTATTGAGGGAGTGCTGCCGGCTGACGACAAATTAGTGCGGGCCCCTCAATTTACACCAGCAAAGTGGGATATGTCTGCAGGGAAGGTGCGTGGTGAGTCGCCCCGATTTGGCTTATTCTTGGCTCCCCTAAAATGGGGTTATAGGGAGGAGCCGTTTATATTGGACTGCTTGGCCATCAGGTTCAAGTATGAACTATCACTGGGCTGGTTCGGAGAGCTGAAGCTTCAAGACGCCCACAGTTTCCGGGAAGGGGCAGTGGAGTTCACTGAGTATGTACTATTCAACTACGCCCCATTGCTGGTCCGAGTCGGCATCTATCACAGCGTGTACGCTTCTCGGTATGGCTACCCCATCTCCAAGGGTCTCTGTTGCGGTATGATAGAGGTATTCAGCGCAGAGACTAACACCTTCTACACGGCAGAGGGCGAGACTTCTCTTGACTTATGGAGTCTCAGTCAGCTGAGTGGCTTGCCCATTGACGGGGAGCCTTATGAAGAAGTGTGCCTCCCCGATCTAATCAAGGATGAGACTAACGGGGATGGCTATTATTCTCTTGGGTACTCATACCGGTACTTGATGAAGGCGTACCGGGAGCTGTACCAGTTGTCGCACAAGGGGAAGCAGCCCGCCCGTGGGGACAGAAAACGGGTGCGTATGGCAGTATGGCTGGAATACTTCTACGATGGGCTGAAGCATTATGAAGATTTTCCCTGCGTTGGCACCGCCGTTGCTCGCAAGAAGCATGCGAAGCCCAAGCATGATGTGAAGATCCCCTCCAGGGGACGTCGGAGCGGGGCCAATCCGATGGGGGTCGACCCGCAGACTCACTGCGTCGCCTATTTGGTGTACTGGCTATGCTCATTTGCCATGCCGTACGGGAATGAGACAGTGATCCGGCCGGATGCCATCTACCCGGCATGCCAGATGGTGTTGATATGTTATTCCTCCTCGAGTTAAATAATATTGAAGAGATAAAAAAAAAAAGGAGGAAAGATGAAGCTGTTGACCGTGATCGCCACCCGGTGAGAGCGCCGGGACTCGGAAGCTGCGGGAGAATGCGGGTCCGTTCCTCCACTCCTCCTGGCCGGCCGGAAGGTGCGGGCCTCGTGCTTTTGGTTGCTGACCTGAAAGCAAACGGTGAAACACACAGATAAACGGAGATTAGCTAAATGATAGTGTAGTAGGTGTACTAATTGAAATAAAGTAAAGGAAGAACATGGCCCGGCGATACCTGGAGGTTTTGAAACCCCGTTTAGGGCGCCGGAAACAATAGGAAAGATAATAAATGCCAACGAAATGATGTATGTGATGTGTGATGCAGTGGAGAAAAGACGTGTGTGTGGTGAGCAAACAGAGAAGAACTAGAAACACAGAAACATGAAGCGTGAAGTTCCCTGCACCGGGGGCCTGCGAGGGATGTAGAAGGCCCCCACTCCCTGACGAACGGGCGGATGCTGTATGAGATTTGGCGATGGAATTCGACAGCACTTCGTGATGGTCCCCCTCTGTCTCAGAACCCGTGAGCTATATATAGAGCCCAGGGCTTCGAGCTTAATCAGGGATTAACACTGAATGATGTCGGTCAAGGACCGGTATATGATAGCATCGTGTCAATATTGCCAACGATATTCTCCTCTTAATTCGCCTGGAATCACGGGGTCTAATCTGGGTGGCCGTAACAATGACGGTCGTAAGGAGGCCGCCAAACAACTATGACGGTCTGGGAGAGGCCGTCCAATAACTATGACGGTCCTGTAAAGACCGTTATGCTTAAAGGCGAGTCAATGCCCGGACAAACAACTTTTCGTGAAGCACGTGGCTATGACTGACTGTCGGGCCTCTAACCCCTTTTCTTGTCGGCAAATAATGACGGTCCATAGACGACCGCTATATTGACCATAACGGTTGTCATGGAGCCGTTGTTCAAAGCATATCACGAGATACAAATAACCCGGGGCAGCGTAACACAACGGCCCAATGGGGACCGTTCTATTAAAAAAACGGTTTATAACAGACCGTTAAACACAATGAGAGGGAGGGAGGCCTTCTTTGCTGGGAAGAGCCCAAAATACTGCCAGAAGAATAATCTCTCATGTGATTGACTGCTTGGGACAATAATTGAGGCGAAGGAAATGATTCGATTTATCGGTTAAAAAATGGGTGTCAACAGATGCCCCTCCTTAACGTCCGCCTTGCAAGGGAACGAGCGGAGGTGTAGTGAAGGCGTCATGGAACATGGAGTTGTAGCGGAGATGAAGCGGAGTGGACTGCAAAAGCGGGCGTTAAGGCAATACGACACCCGTTTCATACCAATAAGCCATAGAAATCTTCGGGCAACCTTCGAACCAATTTGCAAGGTACTGTGGGACTGAGTGTTAAACCTGAATCTGGAGGAACTAAGGTAAAAGAGCAAGGAGCGGCCTCGTCGGCGGAAGCTGTGGTCCTAAATGAGGCGATATAGAAGCTGGCAATAGCGAAATTAAAAGGATTTTAAAACTCCAGACGAGGGAAACACTTAATTCATCAGAACCGAACAATTAGGTCCAAAGAAACACCTTCTAATTTTGGAGTGGAATTATTCCTTCGGTGGGACATGGAACACAGAAAGCAGTCAATCACACGCAAGATCATTTCTCAGGCAGACCGTAGGTCGTGAATGCTCAAAAGGTGCTTGTGATGCATGCTGGGCTAAAAGAAAGAACCATGTAAAATCGAATGCAAACCAAGGATAAAAATATAAAATACTCGAGAATATTATTGCAGAACTGAATGAGTCAGGGTCAGGACACTTCTTGCAACCACAGCGTGCAAGAGAGAACCGTCGTCCCCTGACTTCTTCCAACTTAGCGGCCTTTCCGAAGATTAGACACGCATACCTAGATCATCATGTGTTTTTGTTGACGGGGAACGTCAGATCCTGGGATGCGTGAAGAATCGACTAGTTCTCGAGATAGATATTTATTACCATATAGTAATGCAATAAGAGTTTTGAGGGATTGAGGGCCATACCTGACTTACCTGTGCAGGCGTAACGGCGGGACATTGACGTTGTTTAGCTTTAACTGCAATCAAAACTCATTGGCACATGAATTTCACAACAATGATACATTCAACAGTTAAACGGCTCAGAGGGGACCGTGCTTAAGTTGGACGGCTCATGGTAAACCGCCATATGGATTTATTAACGGTCATAGGAAGGCCGTTTAATGCTAAGTAACCGTTTGCATAATAACGGTCCTAAGGTAGCCGTTCTTATTGTATAGTGGTCTATCGCTAGACCGCCATTCTCAACGTTGGTTCGAAAATATAAACCCTCTTCCGCTTCCCTCCTCCTACCGTAACGGCAGGAAGAGAGAAGAAGAAGAGGAAGGAGGAGCGACCCCCCCTTCTCCCACACTCTCATTCTCTCTCTCTTTTCTCTCGTGCTCTCCCTCTCTCACAATGGCCTCTCTCCTCTTCCTTTCCATCACCCTCTTCCTCACTCTCTCGGGATTTCTCTCCCTCGCGATGGCGGTGGATGGCGACGGCGACGAGCGGCGGCGGTCGGAGGCGGTTGCTCCGGGGGAAGAAGCCGGGACGATGGACTTCTCGGCGGATGATCTCGCCCTCGTGCTCGTGGAGGAGAGCGAGAGTGGTTCCGACGGCGAGCGTGGAGCAGACGAGCCGGGAGGCGATGAGCCGGCCGCGGAGGCGCCGCGCCCGGCGAGAAGGCGTCGTGACTCGGAGGTAGGTCCCTTTGAGATTACGCAATGACGGTCCTCAAAGGACCGCAAAATATACCCAACACGGCCCAGTAGGGGCCGTTAAACATATCTGACCTTTGGGGTCTCCTCAGAACAAAACGGCCCTCAACGGACCGTCAAACAGAACAGCGGCCCAGGAGTGGCCGTTGACCATAACGTAGCAACCCTCGGCATTCAGAACAATGCGGTCCCCATTGGACCGTTCAAAATAGCACCGCGGCCCTTGGAGGGCCGTTGAATGATTCATCAGAACAACGGTTCATGGACAACCGTTGTGAATGGAATAGCGGCCCAGGAATGGCCGTGTTATTCAAAACATCATAGGATAGGACGGTCCATGGAGGGCCGTCATAGGCAACAAAACGGCCAGGGGAAGGCCGTTGAACAACTAAAATGAGGAACATCACAGGGTAACACCCCTTTCTTTTGTTATTAAGAAATATGAAACTAATGAGATGAATGAATGAATGCAGGGAAAGCGTCGGACCCGTATCTCCTGGCTGCAGGTTCGGTCAGTGTATCTTGCACTGCCGGATTTTCAGCGGGAGAGGCTGGCTGCTATGGGGTTCGCCCCATTCCTCAGTGTTGAGGTGTGTCGCTTTGACACACCTCTTCTTTATGCCCTGCACGACCGCTGGGATCCGACGAGTCGCACGTTCCTCTTCCCGTGGGGTCACATGGTCCCCACGCTAGAGGACGTGGCTAGGCTTACTGGTTTACAGGTGCATGGTCTGCCGGTGACTGGGATCTCCTTTCCTGATTACCGCGGCATGGCCGAGAGGACGTTGGGGCTCGCGCTCCAGACGACACGTCGGCAGACCACGCTTCTTCCGCGGGCAGCTCTCCAGGACAGCCTGGGGTTGCGACGGACGGGACTTGCGGTGGGCGAGCGTCCAGAGGAGCACTTGGACCGGCTGGTGACGCACGTGCGGCCTCGAGTAGCAGCAGGACCGGGTGCAGAGGCGGACACGGTTCTTCGGCGGTTCCTGATGTTCTTGTTCGGGCGGCTTCTCTTCTCGACGCGTGCGGACGTCATCCACTGCCGACTTCTTCCGTTCCTTGAGGACCTAGAGCACGTGGGAGACTACGCGTGGGGTGCCGGTGTGCTCGCCTTCCTTTTTGAGAGCCTCAGCTCGACGTCCCGACGGACGATGTTGGGGGGCTTCTCTCCCCTTCTCCAGGTACGACTCTGACTCAGAACTCATGCAATTTCCTAGGACCTGTACTCTAGATGCTGACGACTTGTGCGTGATGCAGGCATGGGCTTACGTGCGGCTGCCTATGCTGCGCAGGGGACTAGAGATCCGCCCTGGACTCTTCCCTCTTCTACGACGGTGGGCGCCAGCTCGTGGGTCGGGGACCCTGACACGGCAGGTGCGCGACCTGCAGGATGACATTGACACGCTTCCGTACTCCTCAGTACGACTTCTAAACCTTTAGCCTTTATTTGGAAAATGCTTGTTTTATATGATGTTGATGTGATTGCTGATGTATGCAGGTGCAGTGGACTCCTTATGCACACGAGGACGTGACAGAGCAGCCGTGGGTGGTGAGAGCTCTTACCTTCTCCGGGCGTGATGTGTGGTTACACTGCATGAATGTAGTGGAGCCCCTTTACTCCCGGCTGGTGATGAGGACGACCGGCGTCTCTCAGCCCGTGGTAGACTTCCCGGTGCAGGAGAGCGCGAGGGAGAGGGTGACGCGGAGCACCCGAGGGCTGACTCAGCAGTGCGATTGGGCGGCGCGGAACGCCGAGCAGGTTACCGACTGGCAGGCAGGTGGGCGTGTGGTGACCGCTCGTGCTGACAGTGATGCGGCGTACGTGACTGCGTACGTCAGGCATTATGGAGACCGCGTGTTCCGAGGATCACGTCGACCGGTACAATTCTAAACTCAGACTTAATCTACATGCTTTATGATTTCTATATGCTGTACTGACTTCCTTTCGACATGCAGATCGACCCTGAGGGACGCTTAGCGGAGCTGCAGGGGCTCCTTCATGCCACCATCCAGGAGAGGGATGAGGCTCGCCGAGCCCTCGAGTTACTGGTATGTTCCTAAACTCTGGACTCTTACATTTCTATATGATGTTTATGCATGTGACTGACCTGGGATATTTGGGTGCAGCGAGCTGAGGCTGCTCAGAGGCGTGGAGCGGAGGCTCCTTCTTCTTCTTCTGTTGAGACACCGGCCCACCGAGCAGCCCGGGATGCCGAGTTCCAGCGGATGGTGGAGCGGGCCGAGGCAGCGGAGAGCGAGCTTGCCGTGCGGGTACACTTCTGACGCTTTCCTTTGTTTATTCGTGCATGATATGAATGGAATGTGCTAATGTTTGATGCATGCAGGTGGAGGACGTGAGGGTTGCCATGGAGGAGGCTACCCGTGCCAGAGAGGAGGTGGCCCACCTACGGGCTGAGTTGGTGCAGGTTGAGGCTCGGGCCCAGGAGGCGACTGTGAGCGCCCAGAGGTCGGCGTCTCGAGCCAGGGCGGAGTTAGCCGAGGCTCAGGAGGAGGTGAGGCGGCTCCAGTCGGCAGAGGCTGCCGAGTTCTGGGGGCAGGTGAGAGAACTTCATCCTATGCTGACTGCCGAGCTGGAGCAGTTACAGGCAGAGCTGGAGCGAGAGCGAGCAGCGTCTCAGGAGCGAGAGGTGCTGCGGCTCGTGGCTGAGAGGGAGGCGAGCCATTTGCGTGAGCAGCTTGCGCGAGCTCAGCCGGCCGACGCTCTTGAGACGGGACTTCTCCGTGCGGAGGTGGAGCGCTACCGAGCGACGATAGCGGAGCTGGAGCCTTTCAGGACCGAGGCCCTTGTGCTGCGGGGCCAGGTTCAGGGTATGACGATGAGCCGTTCGAGGAGCCGATCGGTCGTACCGAGTGGCAGCCAGGCTACTCACACCTCGGTAGGACGTTACATGGCGAGTTCCTCTCAGCGGGAGAGGAACGAGAGTGATGAGCGACGACGACGTCGCGATGCTGCTGAGACTTCTTCGATGGCCCCGCCAGCGAAGAGACAGGAGGGAGGTGGAGACAGTGACAGGCCAGAGGGTGAGGCTTGATTTTGTACTTTTTCCCTCTTTTTTTTTATGAGATTTTTATGTTTTTGGGATGATGATATGTATATATGTTGTACCCCTTTTTTTTAGTTTTTGTATGGATGTATGAATGTATGCAAATGGATGAGTGTATGTATGAATGACAATGGGTGAGGGAGGCGATGACAGACTCGGGTGAGCTGCGTGAGAGGTAGCGAGGTACGCCGACTCAGGGTGAGCGACGCGAGCGGGGGTGAGGCATGCCGACTCAGGGTGAGCGACGCGAGCGGAGGTGAGGCACGCCGACTCGAGGAGAGTGACGCGAGCGGAGGTGAGGCACGCCGACTCAGGGCGAGTGACGCGAGGGGAGGTGAGGCACACCGACTCAGGGCGAGTGACGCGAGTGGAGGTGAGGCACGCCGACTCAGGGCGAGTGACGCGAGTGGGGGTGAGGCACGCCGATTCAGGGCGAGTGACGCGAGTGGAGGTGAGGCACGCCGACTCAGGGCGAGTGACGCGAGCGAAGGTGAGGCACGCCGACTCGAGGTGAGTGACGCGAGCGGAGGTGAGGTACGCCGACTCGAGGTGAGTGACGCGAGCGAAGGTGAGGCACGCCGACTCGAGGTGAGTGACGCGAGCGGAGGTGAGGGACGCCCATGAGTTTAGAGAACAACAGCCAGGAAAAAACCGTTTTTGGAAAGAATGACGGCCAAGACAGGGCCGTGGGTCTCTTAAGAATAACGGCTATGCCATAGCCATTATGTAACATAACGGTCAAGGGAAAGCCGTTATTTTGTGCTGGCCGACTGAAGAACGACGGTCCATGGTAGACCGCGGACATGAGAATAGCGGTCGCCATTGGGCCGTGCTTACATGAATGACGGTCTATCGTACGACCGCCAATCAGCACGATCTTATAAGCCAAATTGAATTCCCTTTAAGCCCATTCAATCCTGGTGTGCTCTCGTGCATCATGCGTTCCAGTGGAGCGAAACACGGGATGAGACCTCCTATAAGTAAGGGGTGCTCTGCCTTCAGCCTGAACCCAACCTCTTCTTCTTCTTCTTAAGTTTCTTCCCTCTAAATCACCACCAAATCATCATGAAGAGGAGTTTTGGTGAGCATTCTTTGGGTGAGGGAAGCTATTCAGGCCCGAAGGCTGCGAGGAAGGAGCGAGAGGAGATTACACGTTTGGGTTCTATTCCTCGACACCTCAGTTCAAATCCTTCTAGAGAGGTATGTTTAAATCACTTCCAACTTGGTTCATTTGATTCTATTTCAGCTGATATCTCTTCTTTTCTGCATTATTCTCCTTGTTTCCTCCTTTTTAGCTCCTTCCTGGCTCTCGCCGATACTCTTCTCTTAAGTGGGTGGCTCCCATGGTTCGTGCCTTGCCCCTAGGGGTAACCCATATCCTTAGTTTTTGGCATTTGCAATCCTTGCTGTTCTTAGGTCGTAACTTCCAAAAGATTTCCTTTGACTGGCACAGTATTTCAGCCCTTGTAGAAATGTGGCACCCACAGACCCACACTTTTGTCTTTCCATCCTTTGAGGCCACTGTCCTTTTAGAGGAAGTAGAGGCTTATCTGTCTCTCCCTAAGTCTAGGGTTGGGGAGGAGGATCTAGTGTGTCACACAGTTGCCCCTATAGATCCAGTTGCCATCTTTAGCGAGTTCATAGAAGACCCGAGTGAGATCAAGACCTTTGTGGGACCCCGTCATGTTCACCTTCTTCCTCTCAGCCAGTGGGTGGTGGCACATTGTAAGAACAAATGCGGGTGGCATGAGGCTATTGCCAAGGCTGCATCCATTTGCTTGTGTGGTGCTATCCTTTTTCCGTCAGCCGACCACGTGTTAGATCTTCCCGTCCTTAGCACCATCAGTGGTTTATGGAGAGGGCTTTCTATTTCCCAGGCTATCTTAGCCTATTTTTATGAAGGGCTTAGCTCTGCTGCCCTGAGTGGTCCACTGTTTGGTTCTATGATTCTCTTAGAGTGTTGGGTGGGCGTGAGACTGAAGTTTATCCCTAGGGCAGGCATAGAGACTGAGAGTAGGATCTTCGGGAGCCATCCACTTTCCTTTATCGGTGGCGGGTTTGGTTTCTCTTCGCAGGTGGAGTGCCGTACGGGGGATATGCGGACCAGAGAAGAATGGCGCAGGTACCTGAGTCGGCTACCCGTGGAGAGGTTCGTGATGCGGCCTAACTTCTTGGTGACTACGGAGGTCAGACTGCCCAGAGGACAGGGTCTGGATTTGAGGCTAGTGAGTGATACCGTACTGGCCGTGTATTATCCACACAGGTGCCATTTGCAGGTCGGTGTACCGCGGACCCTGCTTCCTCCGTTGTCGCACTTCCCTTCTCTTCAGGCTAGACAGATTGGCACTGAGCACGATGAGCAGAGTGTGAGGAGTGCACTAGCGATGTGGGGAATCAGCAAGGTGCGTGCCTTGCCAGCAGAGGTGGAAGAGGCGACCGAGACTCGTCAGGCGTATATCAGAGAACTGAGAGAGATGTGCCCCTGCGGGAATGCCCAGGGGAGGATTGAGTGATTGTACTTTCCCTTCCTTTTTATGATGCTTGATAAGTGAGAGTGCCTTGTTTGAGAGTGAGAATTGTTTGTATCAGGAATAAAAGTTGGAGTGACCGATTTTGCCCCTTGCAGTTGTTCTGTTGTTACTTCGTCTTCTTGCTCCATCGTCCTGCACACTATTAGCAATGAAACAGGTTAAATCTGTTTTAGGCTTAGCCCCTTGCCTTGTGACAAGTGCGGAGGTAACCAGTGCTTGATTTTTGGTCAAGGGGCAAGCCTTATTAAATAAGCAAAGGAAAAGAGAAATGATAACAATGCAATGCATGCATGCCATGAATGCAAGTCATGAATATTTTTAGACCTTTTTTTTTTTTAATATTTTTGGATTTTGAAATATTCAATGTTTTTGGGTTTTAAGTTTTTTTTTTTAAAAAAAAAATATTTGTTGTTTTTGGATTTTGAAATATTTGTTGTTTTTGGATTTTGAAATATTTGTTGTTTTTGGATTTTGAAATATTCAATGTTTTTGGATTTTGAAAACCGATGCTTCCGTAACAAGACATGCCTCCCTCGTAACCTGAGGATTCCTCCTGAGATCGGCGTGTGATTGAAGGGACCCTCCTGGCCCGAACTTTTATTTGCCTGACGGTGTTCTGCCAGGGCCACCCCCAGGGTACTCAGCTTTGTCCTGAAAAGAAAAAGAATATGGAGACAAGCTTACACCCGTCATGTGAGTTTTTAAGACTTGAATTCTTTCCTGGGTGCCCCTCAAAGCTTCGGTCTGTTGTGTCGGGGTTTTGGTGTTCGTCATCGAACCTTAAGCCACCACATTTGTCATTCTTGCTATGCCTAGTTGTTCCAATTTCCCAAATATTTTCATTCATTCATTTTTCCTTTTTGTTCTTCTTCTCTCTTTTTCTTTCTTTTTCGTGTGGCTTCAGGTCATAACGAACTGCCCCTATTTGAGACTTATCTCGTATTAGGGTACCCAGGTCAGGCATCGCCTCCTTATTTACTCCTCATTCTTGGGTTCAGCCGAAGCAAGAAACGTACAGGGACTACAACTTTCCTCCAGAGTGTGGCCCCGGGAAACGGTGTTTGGCGGAACTGGGGACAGGACCAAAGGGTCGTGTTTGTGTGTTCAGCTTCTCTCAGTGATTCTTATGAACAGGGGAAGCTTGCATTGCTAGGGAAGCACGTGGTTAGACTCTTTTTTAGGGATAGAAGCGTTTGAGATATAACCCGTTCCACGGATTTGCCAGTTCTTCTCCTTCTGAGTTCGTCAACCGATAGGCATTACCTGGATAGACTTCCTTGATGACGAACGGCCCTTCCCAGTTTGGCTGCAACTTAGCCCTTGGACCACCTGTTCGGATGAATTTCCTTTTCAAAACCATATTACCTATTTCAAACTTTCTTTCGATTACCTTCTTTTGAAAATGACGTGAGACCCGCTTTTGATAAACAGAAGCGTGATTGGCCGCATTTAACCTCTTCTCATCTAACAGTTCCAGCTGTGCTAGTAACGCCTCTCGACGCTCGTCGAGATTAAGTTCCTTATCTAGCTGCACTCTTAGGGAAGGGATGAGAATCTCATACGGGAGTACCGCCTCCATCCCATAGGTGAGAGCAAAGGGAGTCTGCCCTGTGGGAGTTCGGACAGAGGTGCGATAAGCCCATAGAGCGTCTATCAATTTATCAGCCCAATCAGCGTGCCGGTGGGATTCACACGTTTTCTTGATGATTTTAAGAAGGGTTTTATTGGTGGCTTCGGCTTGACCGTTGCCTTGTGGATAATATGGTGATGAATGATGCAATGCAATACCAAATTTCTTACAGAGGTCCTGGAGTTCTTGAGACACAAATTGTGGCCCATTGTCGGTGACAATGTCGCTTGGTACCCCGAACCGCGAGATGATGTTCTTTGTGATGAAGCGGCAAACTGTGGTAGCTTTGATCTCTGCATAGGCTTCAGCTTCCGCCCACTTCGTGAAATACTCTGTAGCGGTGAGGATGAAGGATTTCTGTTTTACTTGGGCGTTAGGGTCACCTAACGGACCGACAATATCAAAGGCCCACATGGAGAAAGGCCATGGGGCGGATAGTGGGCGAAGAGATGAAGCAGGGGCGTGGATTTTGTCAGCATGGAGCTGGCACTGAAGGCACCTACGGACGTAGGTAGAACAATCTTCCTCTAGGGTTGGCCAATAGTAGCCCTGCCTAAGGATCTTCTTAGCCAATGCCTGTCCATTCACGTGACCTCCACATTCACCGGAGTGAGCAGCTTCCACTACTTTCCAAGCTTCATTGTCGTCTAAACACCGCAATAGAACTCCATTGAGAGCACGCCTGTACAATTCTCCTGCAATGATTGTATACCTCGAGGCGACTCTTCTGATAGCTTTCCTTTGTGTAGCATTGGCTTCCTCCGGGAAAGAACCATCCCGACAATATTGCTCAATCTCATGGAACCACGGCAATTCGTCTTTGCCCAATATTTCTTCCAATTCTGCTAAGGATACTTCCTTAACCTCTTCTTTAGCCGCCTTCTCTTCCACAATCTTCCTAAGGTTAGCAAACCAAGGATCTTGCAAAGAGGGAGCGTCCATCCGCTGGACCACAATGGTCTCAGTGGAACGACTAAGGGAGAAGGATAAAGAGGAAGCGAGAGATGCTAATGAATCAGCAAGAATATTTTGAGATCGGGGAACATGAACGTAGATGAGTTTGCTAAATTGTCTAGCCAAGAGTGTGACCAAATCTTGATATGGCTTCAGTTTGGGGTCACGGGTGCGATAAGTTGACAGAACTTGACGCAGCACCAATTGAGAATCTCCCATGATGTTGAGGTATCGTGCGCCTAGGAGGTAGGCGTGCTTTAGTCCAGCTAGGAGAGCCTCATACTCGGCTATGTTGTTGGTGGCAGAGAAAGAGAGCTGGTAGGCAAAAGGGACGGTGATACCTTCGGGAGTAAGGAGGACAGCGCCGATGCCACGGCCCTGGGAATTGAGCGCACCATCGAAATGTAGAGACCAAAAGGGAGGCGGATGAGAGATAACTGCAAGGTGTTCATCAGGGAATTCGTCCTGGATTGAATCAGTGTAGGGGATAGGAGAATGAGCAAGATGCTCAGCAATAGCATACCCCTTTATGGCCTTCTGGACGACGAAGGTGATATCAAATTGAGAGAGAAAGCTCTGCCAGCGAGCTAATCGACTAGAGAGGACGGGTTTCTCGAGGAGGTAGCGGATTGGGTTCATTCTAGAGATCAGCCTTACCTCATGGGCTAGGAAATAGTGTTTTAACTTCTGAACTACCCATACCAATGCTGCACTAGTCTTCTCCATGGCAGTGTACCGGGATTCGGCAGAATTGAACAATCGGGAGAGATAATATGCTGCCCTCTCTCTTCCTTCATCATCGACTTGTGCCAGGACAGCACCTAGGGAATCCTCAGCGACAGAAATGTATAGGATCAAAGGCTTTCCGGGGACAGGAGGTTGCAAGACAGGAGGGTTGGACAGATAAACCTTAAGCTCCTCATAGGCCTTCTGACATTGTTCGTTCCATTTAAACTCGGCCCCCGCCTTTAATAAGTCGTAGAATGGGCGGCATCTTTGAGAGTGTTGAGATATGAATCTTCTAACGAACTGCAAACGCCCAATCAGACCACGAAGCTCCTTAAGATTCTTAGGCGGTGGCATTTCCATTACGGCCTTTGCCTTATTAGGATCAATCTGAATCCCTCGTTTGCTAACCATGAACCCAAGTAATTTCCCGGATGCGACTCCAAAGACACATTTCTTAGGATTCATCTTCAATTGGTATTCCCTAGCCCTTTGTAGCACCTTGGCTAAAATGGCGGGGTGTTCTTCTTTTGTCCTCGACTTCACCAGAATATCGTCCACATAGGCTTCCATGTAGACGTGCATCATGTCGTGGAAGATGGCCACCATTGCCCGTTGATAGGTAGCACCTGCGTTCTTCAATCCAAATGGCATGACGACATAGCAGTAGGTGCCCCAAGGCGTGGTGAAGGAGGTTTTCTCTTGATCTTCTAGAGCAAGACGGATTTGGTTGTATCCTGAATACCCGTCCATGAACGAGAGAGCCTCAAACCCAGCGGTATTATCTACCAAAACATCGATGTGAGGAAGCGGGAAATCGTCTTTCGGACATGCTTTGTTTAAGTCCCTGAAATCAATACAAATTCTGACTTTGCCATCCTTTTTTATTACCGGGACTATATTGGCCACCCACTGTGGATAAAGCACAACCCTGATGAATCTGGCCTTATGTAATTTGTCCACCTCTTCTTTCATTCTCAAGGCCATATGTGGGTGGAATCTTCTGAGCTTTTGTTTAACAGGAATCGCCCCTGGCTTTAAGATTAACCTGTGTTCCACTAAAGCGGGGTCGAGACCCGGCATGTCCTCGTAGGACCAGGCAAAAGAATCGCTGTACTCTCTCAAAACCTTGATGAGCTCCTCTTCTACCTTAGGAGGGAGATCAGCTGCAATAGATATGGGCCTGGGATCCTCTTCGGTCCCTAAATTGATTTCTTTAGTGGGTTCATCCACTGCTGACGAGGGTTCGTCGAACCTTCTCAATCCTTGTGCGTATAGGTCAGCGATGTCCTCCACATCACTTTCCTCATCATCCGCTGGGTCTTTCTCGTCTACAATTTCATACACTCCTAGTCCGTCATTGCTCCACACCCGGCCTTCTGAATCCTCATCCTCTTTTAAGGAGACGGTGGTGGCTATGAATCCTGGGCATCTGAGGAGGGCCTGGCATCTCAAGGCCAGATCCTGTAGGAACCTATTGGGAATGGAACGGAAGTGACATGCCAGTGGCGGCGTTGCAGAGGTGGATGGGCTATCTAAGGGGGAACATGCTTCTACCCTGACTGACTCGACTAACCTAGGAGACCCAACTACCTGTACATCTACCCTAGGAGACAGAAAATCTAGTGGGGAAGGAGCAGGGGTTTGGTGCCCCTGGGGAGTGGATGAGCAGAAGACAGCATAGTCTTCGACTGAAATGTAAGTTTGAAAGTTGACGTTTTTTTTTGGGTATCTTCTACTACCAGAAGAGAGCAAGAAGAATCAGAAGGTGGAGGCAGAGGAAGGAGTTTTTTTGTGAAGAATTGAGGAAAGAGAGAGAAGAAGGTATCGGGGGAGAACCGCATCCCGCGAACTCGGGGGTTAGGAGAAGGAGGTGAAGATAGATCGAGTAGATCAATGGGCGGACAGTGCCCGCAATTGGAGGGAATGAATAGAATTTTTGACGGTCTCCCCGTAAAACACGGTTTGACCAGTATTGGAGGGGATCGAATCACAAAGTTTGGGTAAACTGTTGAGGCCAAATGAGCAGGAGGAATAAAGAAGGAAATGTCAGAGCTTCCTGCCTCTTGTATCTTCTGTGGCCTTATCAGAGCATGCCTAACCATGGGCATCTCTGTCTCCTTCATTTGAGTGGCTGGATCAGTAAACAGACTTGACATTTCAGCAAAATAATCTTCAAGATCTCCCACCAACCCCTGCAGAGGCGGCGGTGGGTCAGCAACAATATTAACAATGGGAGCATCTTTCTTTTCTTCCTTGGGTTGTGGCTTATTTGCGGTGCCGGGCTGTAGTGGACCCTTTACAAAGTGTTGCCGGTAGTCCCAGATTAGTGGCCCAGAATCTGCCTGAATGGTAGTGTTATGATAGCCTAAGCCCTGACGACCCATCTTCTTGCTTTCAGAGATGGGTTTGGTCTTTCCCTGTAACCGCGCGCCGAGACCAAGGCCTGGCTGATAGCCTAGCTTCATGATCATGTCCCAGCCTTTAGAATTTTTGGGTTTAGGCTTAGCTCCGGCATTCTTGCGTGTTGTAATGGGTTTGCCTGCCGCATAAGCCCATGGGTAATTTATGTCCATGACTGACAATACTGGCCTATTGCTCGGCCATAGAGTGGGGAGAACCTGGTCAGTGATGGCGTCCACTGCCTGGACGGTGGAAACACTCTTGACTTTGACCACCCGCCCCTGGAAGGAGAATTTCAGGCACTGATGGGCGGTGGAAGGTACCGCTTGCAGAGCATTTATCCATGGACGACCCAGAATAGCCTTGAACATCGGATCTATGTCTAGGACGTAGAATTCCACCTCTATTTGTAACGGCCCTAGCTCAGCCTGTAATGTGATGACCCCGTGACATGCCCTTCTGGAATTGTCATAGGCGGCAATGGTTGTCGGTGTCGGCTTCAGCATACTTTCAGAAATGTTGCAGGCACGCAGAGTACTTAATGGACAAACATTTATTGAAGCCCCAGTGTCCACTAGCACTGAGTCTACCACTACCTGGTTCAAGGTGATGGTGACGCATAGCGGCATTTGGCGTGCTTCAGGGGGCGCGAGTTCGGCCTCAGAGAATGTGATAGCGGGCCCCTTGGTAACAGTAGCCAACACTGACGGCAAGCTGTCTACCGCCACATCTTCGTTCACTATGACCTTTTGCAGAAACGTCCTTAATGCTTCTTGGTGTAGAGGTGAACGTCTGATCAACTCCAAGACAGAGATCTTTGCCGGCATCCGGTCAAGATGTTGCAACAGGTCGTATGTGGAACCGGGCGCGGGGTCAACTTCATTGTCTTGTGCTGCTGAGGCTGAGATGGAGGGTATTTGGGGAGGTGCACTGGTAGAGGGGTAAGTCCTTTGAAATAACCGCCCGCTCCTGAGGGCAAGGTTTTGTGCTGGCATGGCTGTAGGTGGGCTCCCGCTTGACCCAGTGGGGTGAATGAGAATGGAAGGGATGGCAGTCTTGGTGATGGGGGATATGATAGGCATAGTAAGCGAAGGTTGTGGTGAAGGTAAAATGGGCGATGGGTGAGGTAAAGGGGCGGTTAGTGGACTGCAGTGATTGGTGGACAAGATAGTGGAAGGTATAGTAGGTGGGGAAGTATAATGTTGTGGGGGGATAGGCGAGAGAATATGGCTTCTCGGAGTGGTAAGTATGGTGGAAGAATGGATGACGGGGGAAGTTGTGGAAGGCATGGAAGGCCGAAGGATGGAAAAGACGGCGGGTGAGGTAGAGTGCGTAGGGATGTGGCGTAAGGTTAACAGGTGTGCGGGATCGTCAATGGTCCACCCTGCGTCAGGAGCCGGGTGGCGTAACATGTTGACTTGGGCCGGTGCCGGCGGCTGCTGTTGTTGTTGAGGAGCGGGTGCATGTACTGGCATGGGATTTTGGTGGATCCCTAAGTTTGGCTGCTGCTGCTGTTGCTGTGGCTGCTGTGGCTGGAATTGCTGAGGTTGTTGCTGAAACTGCTGTTGCTGTGGTGCTGCCTGTTGCGGCCTTGCTGGCCCTCTTCTCAGATCTTCAATCAGCTTCCTCATCTGAGCCCAATCGATCCTGTGACCTTCGTGCAGGTCGTATACCAGGTCCTTAAAATGATAACACCTCTCAATGGTGTGCCCCGGCTGCCGGTGATATACACAATATCGGGACAGATCGGCGGCCGGATTCATGTTCGGGCGCTCAGGTGGCAATTGTAAATCGCCAGTATGCATCAGTGCTGCAAAGACATTAGTGAGCGTCTCTGGGAGAGGAGGATAGTTGGCTCTTTTAGCAACCAGACGAGCAGGTGCGTAGGTAGCAGGCGGGGGAGTGTTATGGTATTGCAGTGGTTGCTGGGGCTGTTGTGGTGGTGGCGGAGATTGTTGTTGAGGGTGTTGCTGCGTGGGAAAGGAAGGGCGAGGTGATGCGGAGAAATGGGGGTTGCTTTGCTGGGGGAAGTGGGAGGTGGCAGTCTGGCTAACTACCTGCACCTGCTCGTTTGTTTGGACTCCTTCGGTAACAGGGCCCTGTGGTTTTCTGGAACTCTTGGGCTTCTGGGCTTCGAAGAGAGAATGAATGGGGGAGTCCTTAAACTGGGTCTGGATAAACCGGGCCCGACTGTACAGTTGATGCATACTGGTGATGTCATTCAACATTAGGACATTCCGGAAGAGAGGGGTTGCATTAGAAACGAGCAGTTTGATCTTCTCTTCTTCCGGAATCTGCCCGGGCACACGGGAGGCTATCTGCCTCCACCTATCAGCATAGGTAGCGAAGTCTTCATCAGCTTTCATCTTCTCGGCCACTAAGTCCGTGAATGAGTATTCGGGTCCGACCCGATCTTGGAATCTTTGCACGAATTTCTCCTTGATCGTCTTGAAGCTCCCAACCTCCTCCAGTGGCAGAGCGTAAAACCATTCGAGTGCCACCCCGTCCAGGGATCGCCGGAATAGATATGCAAGGAGGTGATCGTCATGCTGGTATGGTCCCGACTCGTACAGGAATTCCTTGATGTGGATGAACGGGTTGCCGTTCCCGTTGTACTTTCGGTATGTCGGGAGCTCCGACTGAGAAGGGAATCGGATGTCCCGGAAATTAGGAGTGAGAGCATCTGCGAAGGATGGTGGGCCAACCCTCTTATTGAGGAGATCGATCTGCTGTTGGAGCACTGCCAAGCGATCGTCACTTCCTTGTTGAGGTAGAGGGACTTGAGGTGGAACTGAAGGGTAGTGAGAGGCAGCTGGATGGACAGTAGAAGCCGAGGGATAATGGGAGACAGCCGGATGGATAGTGGGGGCCATGAGCCCGTAAGATGGATGTTGAGTCCAAAAAGGACCCACATCAGCGTAAGCGAGTTGAGCTATTCCGGGCTGCAGCCGAGTAGAATCCACTTGGGCCAGAGGGGCCGGTGGTGCTGATGAGACGGCCGCGTGGGCACTAGCACGAGGAGATAAGGGAATTTGACTCTTCCCTTTGTCTGCAGGAGGGTGGGCTGAGGTAGAAGCCTGGCCAGATTGATATATTGGAAACTGGAGGACCTGTGGGCGAAGAGGGGTATGGTCCACTGGGGCAACAGACGGTGCTCCGGACCTCTCAGCAGGATGGGTGGAAGAGACAGGAAGGGTTACAGCGGGCGGGACCTCTGCCCCGAGGGCTTGCTTGAATATCTGGAGTTGATCCTGGTCAAGTTGGGACATGAGTTGGAGTAGTTGGCTCGCCGAAGGGGAGCCAAACTGAGGGAGCGTGGGTGGCGCAACCTCAGCGATAGAGGAAGGGGGAACAAAGACGAACCCCTCCCCATTCAGGGAGGAGGCAACCCCGGAGACGTCCTCGAGGAGCCCCTGAGGAAGAGAATCCTCGCGGGCGGGGATGGACCCGAAAGAAGACATGCTGGATGATGATGAGTTGAATAAAGGGTTGCAATAGAGGGAGAGTAGAGAATCGCCCCTAGGAGATGATCCCGAGGGAGGGGAGCAATGCTGCATGCAATGGGATGCACAGACTAGAGAGACTTAAGACCAAAGTACACAAGTAGAAGCAAAGCAACCACACAATGAAAGGTGGAGACGAGAAGGGAGTCAACCAAGTATGCACACACTTTGAATGATGCCGCAGATTTTCAGAATTCTTTTCTCTTAGGCTTAGTGTTTTGATTAAGATGTAGAGTTCACTCGGACACTTGGGAGCCTAATAACGGCATGATGGGGGAACTGGCTGACTTTAAGGGGAAGCACTCTCCACGTATGCAGAACCTAGACACGGTGTGGCGATGGTACAACCGGCCCGGCGTCCGTGTGGGAATCCACGGCTCACGGGGGCTTACGGAGGTCCTCGGCAAGATTCCCTAGTCGGCTCCAAGGAATATGGAGACGAGAGGAAATCCTACCTCGGTAGGAAATGCAACTACAGTATGAAGTGAATGATCCTAGGTGCACCGGAGTGCATGCAAAGCCTAACCTAGAAATCTAGCAATCACATATGAAATCAAATGATAAAATCATGAAGCAATCAATAATATGATAGAAAATAACAAGTGGACAGCAGGGGGACCAATGCTGGGAACAACAATTAGGGATAACAAGTGCCAGCCGCAGACTCTGCGCCACAATAACGGTCTACTGGAGACCGCGGAAATGACTATAACGGCTCTGGAAGAGCCGCTAAAGTACAGAGCTGCAGAACGGGAATGGCGGCCTAATGATGACCGCTACACAAGTATGACGGCACTATGAAGGCCGTTAAATGAGCAGAGCACGGCAGTGATAATTGCGGAGAATACCAGATAACGACGGCTGAAAGAGAACCGTTTTACACAGAACGACGGCTGATACAGAACCGCTGAACTTCACAGAGACAGAGATTGGTCAGCAAACCAGAAGCACGACGGGCATCAGAAGTCCCACCGTGATCGCCAAAAAGGAGAGGTGTTGATATGTTATTCCTCCTCGAGTTAAATAATATTGAAGAGATAATAAAAAAAAGGAGGAAAGATGAAGCTGTTGACCGTGATCGCCACCCGGTGAGAGCGCCGGGACTCGGAAGCTGCGGGAGAATGCGGGTCCGTTCCTCCACTCCTCCTGGCCGGCCGGAAGGTGCGGGCCTCGTGCTTTTGGTTGCTGACCTGAAAGCAAACGGTGAAACACACAGATAAACGGAGATTAGCTAAATGATAGTGTAGTAGGTGTACTAATTGAAATAAAGCAAAGGAAGAACATGGCCCGGAGATACCTGGAGGTTTTGAAACCCCGTTTAGGGCGCCGGAAACAATAGGAAAGATAATAAATGCCAACGAAATGATGTATGTGATGTGTGATGCAGTGGAGAAAAGATGTGTGTGTGGTGAGCAAACAGAGAAGAACTAGAAACACAGAAACATGAAGCGTGAAGTTCCCTGCACCGGGGGCCTGCGAGGGATGTAGAAGGCCCCCACTCCCTGACGAACGGGCGGATGCTGTATGAGATTTGGCGATGGAATTCGACAGCACTTCGTGATGGTCCCCCTCTGTCTCAGAACCCGTGAGCTATATATAGAGCCCAGGGCTTCGAGCTTAATCAGGGATTAACACTGAATGATGTCGGTCAAGGACCGGTATATGATAGCATCGTGTCAATATTGCCAACGACATTCTCCTCTTAATTCGCCTGGAATCACGGGGTCTAATCTGGGTGGCCGTAACAATGACGGTCGTAAGGAGGCCGCCAAACAACTATGACGGTCTGGGAGAGGCCGTCCAATAACTATGACGGTCCTGTAAAGACCGTTATGCTTAAAGGTGAGTCAATGCCCGGACAAACAACTTTTCGTGAAGCACGTGGCTATGACTGACTGTCGGGCCTCTAACCCCTTTTCTTGTCGGCAAATAATGACGGTCCATAGACGACCGCTATATTGACCATAACGGTTGTCATGGAGCCGTTGTTCAAAGCATATCACGAGATACAAATAACCCGGGGCAGCGTAACACAACGGCCCAATGGGGACCGTTCTATTGAAAAAAACGGTTTATAACAGACCGTTAAACACAATGAGAGGGAGGGAGGCCTTCTTTGCTGGGAAGAGCCCAAAATACTGCCAGAAGAATAATCTCTCATGTGATTGACTGCTTGGGACAATAATTGAGGCGAAGGAAATGATTCGATTTATCGGTTAAAAAACGGGTGTCAACACTGCCCACTAGAAGCAAGGTCGGATGTGTCCACTGACGTCTTAGTCCGTGCCTCAGGTGTCTCCCTCACCCCAGGCGGAAACTGAGACACCGTACTAGTAACCACAAAAGAAGGGTCTAGTCGGGGTCGTGCTCATCAGCACGCGTCTGAAGTCGCCAACCATGTGTGCACACACTGACTAACTGCATGTGTCAGGCCCTCTAGCTGGGTTTCCTCCCAGCCCAGACTCGAGCCGCTACAGGGGAGGCCCTACGGCAACTAGCCTAGAAACCGCCTCTCTCTCGGGAGTCGCTCTCCACCTACTCCCTGGTGGGTATATGCACGCGTACAAAGGCAAGCTACAACTAGTGGGGGCTCACTGAGTAGCAAATGACTCTCGGAAGAACCCTACAGAATACGGATAGGCTACGTACGAGCCTACCATAAATTAGCTCAAAAAATCAGTGGCACGATGCCACCAGACTTTAGGTAGTCCACTAAACCTATTAAGCCCAATGGCCCTCGAGTCACAAGACTCGGGTCAAGGCCGTTGCATAGGACAGCCCTAGGCCGTCAATCTGGCCTACCCTAGGTCAGAAGCCTCGGTAAAATAATCCTCAAGGCAGCCCACGACCGTCGAGCTAAATCCCTTCCAAGGGAAGCTAAGAAACCCTCCAGCCCCAGGCTGGGTAATTGGACTCGCAGTTCGCAGGCCATACGCAAGGCCCACACAGAAACTGCTTTTCGGAGAAGCTCATGACGTGCGAGAATAGCCCTCCGCACTCATGCCGATATACGGTGATTTGATCAAGCGTAACACGGAAACCTGGAACACGAAATGGTCACCCGGACCCCTAAAACCCATGGGCACACTAATCATGATAAAATGGTACCTCTGGACACCCAAAAACATGGTCACGGTACCGACGGGGTGTCCGGGACAACCACGGGACCATAGGTCGGTCATTGGGTCTCAACCGGACCGATCGAAGGCTGAAATAGGTGAGACTTGTGTAGTTCGGTCGACCTGCCCAGTTGGGTCGGTTCACCAACGCACCCTACGCCGGTCAGTCGACCGGCGTGACCAGGCGGCGTCGACGCAGCGTGGGCTGCGTCTACTCCACCTGCCCCGGGCAAATGGCGCTGCGGGTGGCGTCGACGTAGGGCGGGCTACGTCGACTCCCCCTGCTACGGTCGGCGACCGTCGCCCAAGGGTCGGTCGATCAAAATCCACAGCTTGCCCCCGTTCGCGGTGGGCCGTTCGGTCGACCGACTACAACTGTTTGGTCGATCGAATACGGCGACCACCTTGTCCGAGCTCACCCTAGGGGCTCGGTTGCCACACCCACTCGACCCCAGTCGAGGGGGAAAACAACGGGGATCATTCCCCGGGTCCCAAAACCAAAAATGGGAGGATGAAAGCTGGAAAACCATGCTCGATCGGGCGAAACTGTCACACACCCTAAAAACATGATTTTAACCCACGGCGTGAATAATCCTACACTTGGCTCACCATTGGCTACCAAACTCGCGGATAAGGAAGTACAGGGGTTAAGGAACCATCCCCTACCTCCACCGAAGATTACGCGCACCGTGGACGCCGATCCACGTGAAAACGTCCACGAAACCCCCGCCGATTCACGAAGGCGCAACCGGGCTTCATTGCCCCACCATGCCTCGATCCTTGACCTGTCCTCACGTTCCTCACCCTCACGTCATCTCCACCTCGCCCGCCATCACCTCCGTCGGCCGCCATGAGTAGAGGGGAAGAGAAAGAGAAGAGAGAGAGTGAGAAAGAGAGAGGGTGGGGGGTTTAAAAAGAAAACCCATACGGGAAATTTCACGATCCGAAAAATACAAAAAAGGGGAAAAAAATACTTCCCACGATCCTCGGAAAACACACAATGCGCCTGTAACATCCCAGAGCCCGACAACACATCGGTTCATCCTACATAGGGTTCCGAAGGCTTGTCAGACACAAACCCTCGTAAAGCCCAAAACACGTTCCGAGACTCACAACGACACTCCGAACTCACGGAACCTGATCCAAAAAATGAAAAATTTTCCATTGTGTTACAGTTTGTGTGTGGGGTTTGTCCCCGTGTATGGGGGGGGAGTTGTCCCCTTGTGTGTTGAGGACTTCATCCTCGTGTGGTAAAGCCTTATCAGGTTTGGTGAGGGGTGGATGTAGGTCTGCGGGTTTACAGACTGAACCACCTTAAAAATCTCTCATGTTGTGGGTTGTATTGTGTGCGATTGCTCCTTATCTCCTTCCCCTCTCACAGGTTGTTTTGCTGATCGCCATGCTTGTTGTTTTGACTGGATGATTTCTTGCGCCTTCAGCTTTCTGATTAACGCACACAACTAGAGTTTGATGTGCAGCTATTATGGCTATTGCTGAACCCACTTAAAGGCTACGTTGACCCCACTGTGGTGGTGCGTCGACCTCAGCCACTTCCCACAGCATCTCCTTGTCTTCCTTTGCTTGGTGTCATGGTCTATTGCTTTAACTGTTTCTATTGAAACCATAGTCCATTTGAACAGTGTCACATCTGCACATCCTGCAGAAGATTGAGACTTCAACTGGTTTAGAATTTTAATTGGGGCAAAGTTTTTTTTAAAAAGGATCTATTCAACCCCCCTTCTAGATCCTGTTGCACCCAAGGGACCTATCAAATGGGTGAAGAGCAATCTCGTACCCCCAATTTTCCCTTCTCTTCCCTGCATTCAGCTCTTGCCCTCACTCACTTAAGTATCGGAGGGTTTTCCCCGGGATCTCTATCCTAGGCCCCTTGACCTTTCCCCTTCTATGCAGATGACCTCCAGAGGTGGCCAGCAAGATCTATCCAGTGGACTTAACTCTCCGGATCTGACGGTCTACGATCAGGTGTGGGATCTTGCCTCTTCATATAGAATAGATGACCATGACTGATCGAGCACAGGGTGTAATGCCCCAAATTTTTCTATAAAGTATGTGAGAATTTTTTAGAATTATCTAGGAAGTTTTGGAATTCTCTAAATAATTAAATAGATTTTATAAAAGCTAAATGGGTTATTAAAATAATTAAGAAGTTGTTAATTAAATTAAAAAGGCCCTATACTAATTAATGGACCAGGCCCCTTTTAAAATAGGCTCACATGACCTAAAAAGGACTAGCCCATATTCTAGAAGTATCATTTTCAAAATTTTAAAGATAAATAGACTAATAATGGAGATAAATATCAAAAGAGTTTGAAATAATTCAAATTCGACACCCAATGCTAAAAATGGTCTATCGAGTGACCGCTTGAGGCAAGAAATGGTCCGAACTAGACCGCATCGCTCTGTAGATTCCGTGAATGGAAGAAGACATGAAAAGATGGAAACTTTGACAACCTAATCACCCAGGATCGATGCTATCCTTTAGGTAGAAGAGTCTAGAATGCTAGAGGATCAAATTTAAACCCTAATTAGGACTCTAGGTTCGTTCCAATCCATGGAACCCTAGTTAAACCCTATAAATAGACCTTAAGTTCAACCTGCGCGACCCTTACTTTTGGCTCACGTGGAACTAAGGTAAGGAAGCATTATTTGAGGTAGGTTTTTTAGAATATTTTGTTCACAATAGTAAGGTCTAACACCCCTCCGAATTTCATCTTAGGAGATCAAGTCATCAGGGAGATAGAAGCTTGTAAAGTCGCAGGTTCGGTACAAGCAACCCAGGAACCTGTGCGACCGGGCCAGTTTGAGCATCAAGTTAGAAGCCCTAAACAAGGTAATGACGTAATATCCAGGACCTTTCGGATCCTTCTTTGTGGGTCCCAAATCTGGTTTCTCGGAGTGTCCAGCTCTGTTGTGTCTAAAATTTTGTTTCGGACATCTTTCGTGTTCGGGTCGGCGCGATCCGGAGTTGTTTCAGAGGCCCGGAGTGCGTCCGCGGCTTTTCCACGTGTGTTTTCTGATTTTCGGTGTGTGTTTCGGCAATTCCTTCGGAACCTCATTGTGGGTGAACCGGGTCGTTCACCTACGCGAGAGTGGCACCATTACGATCGGTGCGTTTCGAGGATCGCGAAAATATAGTTTTTAATTTTTTCATATTTTACGGAATTTCCAGATTTTCTATAACTATCACTCTTTCTCTCTCTCTCCCCCACCCTTCTTCTACTTCCTCTTTCTTCCTCCCCCAACCGTGAGCGCCCCTCTTCCCCTCTCTCTCCCATTTCGATGCGGCGGGCCTCTCCGACTGCAGACAGCGGCGACGCGACGCAGCGGCGACGTGGGTGGCGGCGAGGCAATCTCGTGGGCTTGCGGTGCTCGTGGGAAGCTTGAAGGAGCAGGGTTTCTAAAAGCTTTCATTGTGATTCATGGAAGATCCGGCGCGTCTCGGGGTGAAATTGAGGTAGGGTGACGTTCCCTAGCTCTCCGCGTTTCATTTCTGTGGTTTCTAGCCCGGTGTGAGGCCGAGAGGGGTCGATTCCATGCCGGGAGGGTAAAACGATGATTTTGGGAGAGTTCGCCTGATCTATGATTTTAGGCCATGATTTCACATTTTGATGGCTTAGAAGCATGTTAGAGGTCCCCAGGGGTCTTCCCCTTTGATTTCCCCCTCTCCTACGGAAGCATGGGGGCGTGGTTGGAATTTTTGGGCGTTTCACGCCGTTTCACCGTCGGGTCGGTGTGACGGTCCTTCCAGTGACCGTCACACCATGTGACGCGCCTAGGTGGGTGCGTCACAGCTCTATTTTGGCCAACTGGGGGTCTGTGGGCTGTGACGGTCCCAAGATAGACCGCCACGGCGCTGTGACGTGCCTGGGTTGGACCGTCAGGGATGATCTGACCGTTGGCATGACCGTTGGTTTTTGACCGTTGGGGGTCAAGGCATGTGACGCACCAGACCTGGCGGGTCATAGCCTTGTGACGCCCCTATGTGGGCGCATCGGAGCTGACGTTCTCCCACACTGTAACGCACCAGGGTTGGTCCGTTACAGGCTATGACGCACCGAGTGGCACGCGTCACAGTCGGTTTCTTCTTGTCTTATGACGCACCAGGGCGGGCGCGTCACAAACTGTGACGCACCAGGGTAGGTGCGTCACACGTCATTTTGCACTAAGGGTCTGACGCCCCTGTGTTGGGCCGTCAGATGGCTGTGACAGTCCAGCCTTAGACCGTCAGAGCCTGTGGCGTGTCTAGGGTAGACCGGCAGGCTTAGGATTGCTCCGGATGGTTTGCAATCCCGTTTCTTTTCCGACCGGGGTCACCGTGCAACGGTGCTGGTATGTGGGACGGTCCCCGTACGTCATTGGATGCGGACGTGGTTTTCCGTTGGCTTGAGAGTCTACTCCTTTAGTGACCCTCCACTAGTCGTAGCCCACCAGTACGCGTGTGCTGGTCTCACCTGGGAGTAGGTGTACGGGCTTACCCTTAGGATGGTTTTTAGACTGGTTTCCGTCGGGCCCCACGTCTGTAGCCAGAGTCCGTCTAAGGGGAAAACCAGTCAGAGGCCAAACCTAGGACGCATGGTCTGTGTGTGCACACGTGATTAGGGGCAGTGGACATGCGCTGACGAGCGTGACCCCAGCTAGTCACTTGCTTTGTGGTTACTTGTATGGTGTCCGTGCCTTTGGTAGGCGCTACCATGTCAGGCAGTTCACCTGCGGTGCGGTGTAAGACATCAGGGGATGCTACCGACTGTGCTTCTAGTGAGAGGTACTCTTGTCGAGTTCGGAGTGATAGACTGTCAGTCATTGCGACTTCAACCTTCAGGTGTTTGTCGTGTTGACCGTGGTGTTTCGATCGTTTCACTGTGGCACATGTGTCGGCTTTCGTGCCGTGTGACCGGTATTTTGTAGATGGCAGGGCTTCGCTTTCGAGGTTCTCGCTTATTGCTAGTGTAGCGGTTTTCTCGGTTGTGAGGTAGGGTTTGAGTGATCCCTACTGAGTCTTGTTTCGAGACTCATTCCCTGCATATTTTCACTGTGTTTCAGGTGAGGCAGGGGAGCGCGTCTGAGGCTTAGCGTGGTTCGGGTGCTCAGCGTTAGTGCTAGAGGTCAGAGCCGGGGTATGCTTCGTGTAGCTGTACTTTTCTTTCTTGTCTCTGTACTGGTTGTGGACTACTACTATTGTTATTTTATTGTTAGCCTATGGACCATGTATCATGTAAAATGTTAATTTATTTCCTGCTTAATTATATAAATTATTTAATTTCTGTAATCATTTATGATAGTTGTGTAGTCTCCACACCATCCTTTTAACCCTTCCGAGTCTTCGGACTCGTGGTTGGCGGTGCGAGTCTCGGGTTATCGGGCCTTCCCGGTAATCAGATTGTCGAATCGTTATAGCTGGTATCAGAGCGCGGTTGTGGGATTACACGAAAATCATAAGTAATTGTGGTGGTCCACTAGTCCACAGCGATGATGTACAGTTGACGCTGGCATCAGGCATCGTGTGTTTTTCTTAACATGGCTGTTTCCATGTTTTCTGGCTTTTGCTTCAGGAGCGAGCATGGCACCGAGGCAGAGCACTCGCTCTCAGCAGGGGCAGTCGGCTAGAGCTCAGGAGATCCAGCAGGAGTAGGAGGAGCAGAGTAGAGTGCCACCAGCGGCCACCGAGGCAGTGGATACTACGAGGTTTCCGGGGGCTGAGGATTTCTTCCGTGGCATGTACCAGCTTATGTCGTAGCAGTTCGGCGGAGAGGCTGGTGAGGGCTCATCGACCAGGGGTGGGCCAGGCTGAGTAGTGAGGGATTTCATGCAGTTTCATCCACCTTACTATGGCGGTCAGCCAAAACCTGATTTGGCTCGGAGTTGGCTCAAAGAGATGGAGCGGGTGTTCAGTTCCGCGCGGTGTACTGCAGAGGACAGGGTAATGTTGGCCTACAACCAGTTGCAAGGTACGGCTCAAGCGTGGTGGTCTTCCAAATGGAAGACGTCTTTTCAGCTTCGTCCACTAGAGCAGATTGCATGGGATGACTTTGTCAGTGCTTTTGAGCATGCGTACTGTCCAGAGTATATTGCTATGCAGCGGATGCGTGAGTTCTTGGAGCTGGTCCAGGGCGACATGTCCGTGTTGCAGTATAGGGCCCGATTTGTTGAGCTGGGTCGTTATGCATCTCATATCATGGAGCATGAGAGGGTGAAGACCGCACAGTTCGTACAGGGCTTGAGGCACCATTTGATCGCGAACGCGGCCACAGATTTGGAGACAATGTCTCCTGTTACGGTTTCTTTGGAGATGGATATGCATAGGACTCGAGGACCAATTAGCCAGGGACAGTCTTTGTCGGGTCGGAGCCAGCAGTCGGCTACCCAGCAGTATGGTTCTTTTCAGCATGCGTCGGGTGGTTCAGGAGCGCCGGCACCGGCATCGTCGGTGACAAGATCTGCGTCCTTTGGCTCGAAGGTCAAGAAGTTCCTTAAGAAGGGTTTCTCTAAGAAGCGCAAGGATCAGAGGCAGGCCTCATCGGGTAGTGTACAGCAGCCGATTCCTTTTCAGTGTCAGGGATCAGTCGGTGGGTCTCGTTCGGTGTGTCCCCGGTGTGGCGAGTCCCATCTAGGCAGGCAGTGCACGGCGCCGATAGTTTGTTTCCGGTGTGACCAGCCAGGGCATATGGCGCGTGACTATCCTCAGAGGTAGCAACAGCAGTTTCCTCAGCCGCAGCAGGTTCCCCAGCAGTAGAGGCCACAACAGCAGCCGCAACAGCAACATGGACAGTAGTCGCCGCTACCTAGCTCAACTAGTGCGGGAGGTTGGCAGAGACTCGAGGCCAGATTACACACATGACCAGGGCAGAGGCAATGGCATCGCAGCTCGTGGAAGGTACCGTTTAGATTTTGGGTTGTGCGGCTCAGGTTTTGTTTGATTTTGGCGCGTCTCATTCATTTATTTCGGAGGATTTCGCACTGAGTATCGAGGAGCTGGTGACCCAGTTGTCTTGTGATTTGGTAGCGGAGTTGCCTTCGGGTAATTTTATGATCACTCCATATTATTTCGATGAGATTCTTGTGTGGGTGGAAGGGCGGAGTTTGCCGGCGAGGCTCTATGCGTTGCCGCTTCAGGATTTTGATGTGATTTTAGACATGGATTGGCTCGAGACACATCATGCTTTGGTGGATTGTGGCTCGAAGAGGGTTTATTTTCAGTGACTTCGTGGACCCATATTATATTTCCAAGGTATCAGGTCTTCCTCTTCCCGCTTTCTTATTTCTGCGATTCGAGCTCGTCGTTTGCTTGATGCAGGTTATCAGGGTTTTCTCGCTTCTGTGGTCTTGGTAGACCAGCCATGTCCGGATGTCGAGGACATTTCGGTGGTGTACGAGTTTCCCGATATTTTTTGGAGGACTTTCCTGGATTGCCTCCCCAGCGGGAGATTGATTTCGTGATCGAGATTGTGCCTGGTACGGGACCTTTGGCAAAGGCTCCCTACCGTATGGCCCCCACTGAGTTGAGGGAGTTGAGGGCGCAGTTGCAAGAGTTGCTGGCCAAGGGGTACATTCGTCCCAGCTTTTCCCCTTGGGGTGCGCCAGTGTTGTTCATGAAGAAGAAGGATGGTAGCTTGTGGTTGTGCATTGACTACCGGCAGCTGAATGAGGTGACCATTAATAACAAGTATCTGTTGCCGCAGATTGATGATTTGTTCGACCAGCTTCAGTCTGCTCGAGTGTTCTCGCGAATTGATTTACGATCCGGTTACTATCAGCTGAGGATTCGTGAGTCCGATGTGGAGATGACTGCGTTCAGTACGAGGTACGGGCATTATGAGTTCTTGGTGATACCGTTCAGGCTCACCAATGCTCCCGCAGCCTTCATGGACTTGATGCAGAGTGTGTTCCGTCCGTACTTAGACCAGTTCGTGGCCGTATTTGTGGAGGACATCCTTGTTTATTCACGGTCTCCCGAGGAGCACGCGTACCATTTGGGTGTGGTACTGCAGACGCTGCGAGATCACCCGTTGTATGCGAAGCTCAGTAAGTGCGAGTTCTGCCTTCGTGAGGTGTACTTTTTACGGCACGTGATTTCTGGTGATGGTATTTCTGTGGACCCTGCCAAGGTCGAGGCAGTAATGCAGTGGCCGAGGCATAGGTTTGTGACGAAGATCCGAAGTTTCTTGGGGCTTGCGGGCTATTATTGACGGTTTATCCAGGATTTTTCTCGCATTGCGGCCCCGATGACCAGACATACGCGAAAGGATGTGCCTTTTGTCTGGACTGATGAGTGTGAGCAGAGTTTCAGGGAACTGAAGAGATTGCTCACCTTAGCTCCGGTGTTGGTTTTACCTTCTGGATCGGGAGGTTTTTTGGTGTGTACAGATGCTTTCAGGGTCGAATTGGGTGCTGTGTTGCTGTAGCATGGTAGAGTGGTGGCTTATGTATCTCGACAGCTGAAGCCCCGTGAGGAGAACTACCCTACCCATGACCTGGAGTTGGCGGCTGTGATCTTCGCGCTGAAGATCTGGAGGCATTATCTGTACGGTGAGAAGTTTGAGGTGTTTACTGACTATCAGAGTTTGAGGTATGTGTTCACGCAGAGGGACCTTAACCTCAGGCAGAGGCTTTGGATGGAGTATATGAAGGATTATGACTTCACCATGTCTTATCAGCAAGGCAGGATGAATGTCGTCGCTGATGCTTTGAGTAGGAAGGTCACGATCAGTGCCTTGATGTTGAGGAAGTGGAGGCTGTGGGAACAAGTGCCCGAAGTGTCATTCAGGCTCAAGATTCCCTGAGAGCCAGGGTTAGCAGTGCTTGCTAGTCTGACTGTCACGCCTGCTATCCGCCGTCAAGTGACAGAGGCTCAGCATGCAGACCCTGGGTTGCCCCAGATTTTGGCTATGGCTGAGGTGGAGCTCGGCGAGGATGTAGCCGTGAGATTCCGTGGTAGGCTGTACGTCCCAGCCGAGGAGCAGGTTCGTCGTGCGGTGTTGCGTGAGGCTCATGGGAGCAGGTACACCGTACACCCGGGTGCGACAAAGATGTATCGGAACTTGCGGAGGCAGTTCTGGTGGCTTGGCATGAAGAGAGATGTCGCCGAGTTTGTGGCCAGGTGCCTGACCTGTCAGCAGGTGAAGGCGGAGCATCAACGACCAGGTGGTACTCTCCAGCCCTTGGATGTTCTCGAGTGGAAATGGGACCACGTGACCATGGATTTCGTGGTAGGATTGCCGAGGACGCCGAGTGGGCAGGACAATATTTGGTTGTTGGTGGATAGGCTGACGAAAGTGACTCGATTGTTACCGGTCAAAGTCAGCTGGAGCATGTCTAAGTTGGCTAGTCTTTATGTGGAACAGATCGTTCCGTTGCATGGAATTCCCATTTCCATTGTGTCCGATCGAGATCTATGTTTCACTTCTGGATTTTGGAAGAGTTTCCAGCGAACTCTTGGCACGGATTTAGCATTTAGCTCAATGTACCATCCTCAGTCAGATGGTCAGTCAGAGAGGACCATCCAGACTTTGGAGGATATGTTGAGATCCTGTTGCCTGGAATGGCAGGGGAGTTGGATTCACCACCTACCGTTGGTGGAGTTTACCTACAACAACAGCTATCATTCGAGCATCGGTATGGCTACTTATGAGGCGTTGTATGGGCATCCGTGTCGGACTCCACTTGATTGGTTAGAGGTTGGTGAGCGTGTTTTGACGGGACTGAAGTTGGTGCAACAGTGTGTGGATGTTGTGCACTTGGTTCGTCAGAACATGTT